>CM036883.1:12602806-13180306 GCA_020796165.1 Pantala flavescens | reverse complement strand
AGCAGAGTAATATTCAGAAAAATCTTATTTTTCATTAAAAACAGCATTGCTCTGAGCAAACACACCTTTACACGTATTGACTGTAACCCTTAGATTCTTTTCTTTAGTCATTTAACTCGTGAATTCATTAATATAAAAAAATGCCGAAATGTTTTGATCGCTATCCCCTCTTTTATGTTCATGAGTGGAGAAGTTTTCACATTCCATCAACTGCGCTTATAACTGTAATTAACCAAAGCCCTTCATTTCAATATTCGATTACATTGCCCATTTATAAGAAATACTTCTATAGCATAGTTAATGATATAGTTATATAACATAGTTTCCTTGGAAATTCCACGATTTATAAATATGTGGGACTTTGAACAGATTATAAATTCTAAGCTATAAAACTCATTAAGTGTAAGTAACACACCCCATATAGAAATATCGCCCCTTGAATTAGCTCTTTGTGGTTCCCCATTGCATCATTTGTGGTGCATGATGTTTATGGATTCTCCAAAGGATTCGTTTATCTTATTCCCTCAGAAGAATCGTCTCAACGGAATAATAAAATTTCCCTCAACGACACGAGGCGTTTTGTGGTCTGACGTCACTAGAAGAATAAGGTGATCAATTGATAGGAGTCTGTGAATTACATCATGGAATGAAATGCATCATAACATGAACATAACTTTATTCATTAATTTAATACAAAATATTTTCGAGATAGATAATTCAAAAACAAACGATTGTATTGAGAAGGCAAACATTTCAAAATGAATTAATAAACTATTTATAAATATCTTCGAATGATACTTCTTTTCAATAATTTCAGAGGATTCGGGGTCATGTATACTTAGACAAAATGACACTAATTTTTATGTGAATTGATATTAAATAGAATGAAAAGAATATATATTTATAATCAAAGATTCCAACTTATTTTATTCGTGGCAATGAACATATTATGTGTACAAAAAAGCCAAGTATCCACGAGTTTATCCTTACG
Organism: Pantala flavescens; assembly: GCA_020796165.1. Lineage (NCBI taxonomy): Eukaryota > Metazoa > Arthropoda > Insecta > Odonata > Libellulidae > Pantala > Pantala flavescens. The sequence goes on along the minus strand of CM036883.1, from coordinate 13,179,315 downwards.
AAGAAGAAAAAAACCCGTTTGATCATTATAAGGGAATTTATCTTTCGTCGACATTTCCTCAAAAGGTGACCTTCGACATTTATTCGGAATAGAGCGTCTGGAAAGTAGCAGGGATAAGGCTTCGATAAAAGGGAGTTTTTATTTGTATAAATAAGGATGTTTGCCGAAGGAATTTCGCGGAATTCCGGCTTCTGAGGAATTCGAATTGACGATTTATGTGTCCCACTGGGCGCCGATATAGAAGTGTTTCATCGCCAGGGTTTGAAGGATTTCCTTTCACTTTTGTTCTGCAGTCTCGATTTTATCTCCACGGTTAAGTATTACTTCTAAGACAGAAGTTTGTTCCAGGATATAATTAAGGAGCCGCGAATCAGAACTTTCTGGTGATCGTATGATTTCTTTCTGGAGTCGTAAAAACGATAAAGCAGTTTTCTCTATGATCCATCACAGGATTTCTCGGCTCAAATATTTCCGGAGTACACTCAGACATTCATTAACACTGTTTTTATACTTATCGATGTAATTCTGTGATGTAGTTGGAATACTAAAACTCCTCACCTAAACTAAAACGAAACTTTTGTCTTAATTAATAATCGTGCACCTGATTCCTATGGTAAAATGGGAATGAGTATTTTTTAATTCCCCATACACTTTATCCCTATTATAATTTATAAAAATTCACATCCAATCCTTATCCACTTTTAAACTACTTGTGCATATAATCATAAAGATATATTATTTACGTTTAAATCGGAGATTTTAAGTTGTTAAGGATGTGGTTATAAAAGATAAATTCAAAATTTGATTGGATATGAAACTTAAAATAGAGTATTTGTAAGTCAAATAGCTAAATCTTAATTCTCGTCTTCACTAAGTTCTTTATTTACACCGCAAAACAAACTCAACTGCACGGAATCTGGTATAGAGCGTGTTCCCTCTGAGAAAACCGGTTGCCAGTAAAAAGCGAAGAAAGTACAAGTGACATTGCTATTTATTGTGTTATCCTTTCACCGAACAAATCAGCCGCGAGTTGTTTGAACAAGTATGTGAATGTCGGCGATGTTCGTTACACTGAATGATTTACTTCTATTTTTCCAAGAGACGTAGTTAAGAGAGTGTAACATAGAATAAGAGGTTCTATTCATAAGAAAACTCTTTTAACTAAATCTTTAGATACTCTAATCAAGTAAACGTACAGATTCGTGACATAAGAATGTAGTCCCAGAATAATTTATCTATAATAATATTGTTCTCATAGAATCAACTGCAATTAGAGAAACATAGATATCCATTCTCAGATTTAAAGTCACAGATACCTAACATTTGTAAAAATTCCTTCCAATATAAAACTGTTTAAAGTTTATTATGTTTTCAAAGATGTCCTCAAAGCTGTTAAGGAAGAAAGTTCGAAGAACCTGGAATTAGTAAAGATAAATTACAAAAAATAAAATATGCAAGGGAAACAGCAGTTTAATTGATTTTATAAAATTTTTATCATGTATTTCTATCGAGAGAGGAAATTAGATTATTGGATAAGCCTTTATTTCTGGTGAAAACCAAATTTACGTTCCTATTGAATGAATAGGAATTCTTCAGTCTCTCAACTCTAAATCAATTAATCTTTTAAAGGAACGAAAACATTCTAAATTATGATACAAAGATATATTTGTCGGTATAACTACCTTAAACCCCTTAAAACCTTGGGACCCTGATTTGTCAGGAAAGACCTACCAATGACGTAACAACTTGGTATGGCAACGATCGAATATTTCATTCTTTCATCTCTGTCTATTAATAACTAAGCGAACACATTATAAGGTGTAAAAAGAGACATAGATTGTTTACGATAACCACAATGAAGTCACTCATCAAGAAGAAGGGCCTTGATATCATTTTCCATCGCCAATCAAAAAAGACTCCAAACACAGCAGCGATTAAATCCGCGCTAATTTTCTGGTGAAATTGAGCAATAAAAAGGGATAATTAATAATGGATGTGATTCATGGGCATTAAATAACAGCCATAAACCGCAAATACCTGCTCTAGTATGTGCAAGAGTCGGGAACAGAATGATAAACTGGAGGTTGCGATGCATAAGTAAGCGTTTAAAAATAAATCGAGGCGTTATGAGATGTAAGTGGTGTTGCAAGATGTTGGCCATTGAATTGCTATGACGAAAATTTATAAGAAGTTTTGGTATTAAAGCTTCTAATATCATAAATTAATATTCAGAATCCTTCGCGGAGTTAAATGGAGAGCTGATGAACAGTCAAATGTAAGTGCCCCCATCCTTGATCGATCGCTTATATACTTTTTGCATTCAAAATATTTGTAACACACGCATATTCATCTAAAAGCATTTATAATGATACATTTATGAAATAGACTTTTAGAAAAAGTGTGTTGAACTGATTCATGGATATGCCTTTTATTGATAAATTACTACTTCAAAGTACATGAAACAGTGTGCGCTTTTGTGGATGTGTAAATTAAGTGTATGAGTAATAAATTCATGAAAACGAAATTATTAGAAGACAAAATTTGATAAAGATTACATATCATTGTTTAGCATCGTTTCCGAATATCCATCTTATCATATCGTATGGATCATAATACCATATTATGGTTATAGCTTATGAGCCTATATTTACACATTTTATTTTCTTTTTCCTTCTCCAAGGCTAATCATTTATCATCAGATTATTCATTCATCATCAAATTATTTTGTAGAAAAAGCGTCACTTTCCTTAGTGAGTTAGACTTGATGTTGACTACCCTCGTTAAACTTTTGAAAAATCCAATCTATGCAACGCTTTAGAGAAAATATCACCCTCTTGATCTTTTCATTGATATGTTTATTATGGAAGAACTCTGAGATTATTGTCGTAAATAGAGACTCAAAAGTCGTATCCAGTTCTTCAGTGGACAAGTGAAGCCCACTTCAATCGGCTATAGTGCGCGTTAGAAAGTGCGTGACATAGAGATTACGAGGAGAAATCCAAATCACGTGATTTACTAGTCATGGATTAGGGGAATGCGTGTTCACTGTCTTTATCGTACACCTTATGGTGTATATGGGGTACAAGCATCAAGTCTTCACTGATAAATTTTGCATGTTGTCTCAAAAAATACCAGTGAAATATTATACCGTATTACATTTAAATAAATTCTATTAATCATTTCGAATAAAACTACACATTTAGCAGATGACCGAACTCTAATAATTAATAATAATAATGGGATAATTTATGAATCACAAAAATCAGTATGAAGCGCCTTCAAAGGTTAAGTGCTAGAGATTTTTATGCACACAACATCAATATCATCAATAGATAGGAATAGAAGATGGCAAAGGAGTAACAGAACTGAATCATAAATGATACATGAAATGGCAAGATGGCATGGCAAATTGAGTTAGAATATCAATACCATTGCAAAACAGCATCAGAATCGATTAAAGGCATCCTTGAAGAAATTTCGGCTCCTCTTGTATAATAGATTGAAACCCCTCCTGAAAATATCGCACAATCCAACAAAAGATTGCTACTCTTCATCCAATTCCAACGTTGCTTCCCATCGGTCGTGTTGGTTCTCCACAATCAGAGTAGAGGGAGTTCAGAATCCTCTTATTGATCAAAAAACAAGGGATAGTTTTTATAAGAAGATATCTCCGCTCTCTCTAAAAAGAAGTACTACTTGATAGTCCCATAAAAGATGAACACGCTCTTGGATTTATGACGGCGATGAATATTTTTGATGTAAAATGTAGGCCATGATTTGATGCTTTGAGTTATTTACGATCGCATGAAAAACAGCGTTACTCATGAATTTTTCGTCCCTAGGAATGTTTTCTACGGAAAAATATAAATTCGTGGAGTAGAAATTTTTATTCAACGCGTTCTATGGAAAGTAAATTGTAGAGTTAATAAATATTGAGCATATTTATAGTTAAAGATAAAAAGTCGAAACAAGTTTTCATCAAAATGCTCATCTCTATATAATTCTATGCCTTATAAATGAAGAGGTTGCAACATTTTTATTCTTGGGTAAGTACTATCTCGATAAGTAAATCGTTTATGATTTTGGGATGAAAATTGTAAGGGAATAAATGAAGGAATCTGGTTTGGTCAGATGAGGATTATAAATTTTCTAGAACTCGACACCAGATTAGATTCTGTGTGAAAAAACGTCTCTATAGGGGAAATAATGGACCTCATCCCCCACATCTTCGGGCGGAACGCAAACTTAGTGCGACCATTTTATGCACCAAATTCACATTCTCTGAATGTCCAGTCCACCGCTGTCTCCTCAACCCGCTGACCCACTTTCCTCACACAAAAGCTCCTTAATTTCGAAGACATCCGCGTATCGGTCGCATCGAATGTTTGTGAATTGCCGGTGCAATTAATTTCGAGTGAAACTCATTAAAAGGATACGGGAGAAGTGGACGCATAAATGCAAGTTGCAACATTATGTCGGAGCATCCATTCAAACATAGTTGACGCGTGTTGATGCTTGGAAGAGATTTGTTTGGAGTAAGTGGATAGATCATCGTAAAAAGGAGAGGTGTAAAGTTCGTCTCTTAAAGCACATTTGACTAATTAAAATTAAATATAAAGGATAAACATGCTTATTAAAGAAATAATTGAATACAAAATTTAAAATTTCATAATGCTGACTGAATTTAATTCACTTACATCATGTCAATCTATAGAAATAAATAATTGTGTTTCTTCCGGATATTTAACCAATGGTTAAATTAAAGGTGTGTCCGCGAGTAGTAATACATATCTCTTATATCCAATATCACGTCAACTGAAATACTTAACCTAACCCTTGATTTCCTTTAGGATTATATTAGATCCTAAAGACTTCACTCTTTGATGCTTCACAGGTTTAATTTCAAGCAGAACCTAAGTTCGGAAGTTCTAACTTATATCATCGAAAGTAAAAAAAATAACTTCAAGTACAAATAAATAAGGGGTCCATCCCAATATCCTGCTTGTACTTGCAAAATTCGAGTATTGAATATATTTGGTTTTTGTTATAGAATAGCTGAAGTATATTTCAGCTTCTCGTTCGTGAACGTCGATGTTTGAAAGACGACCCTCGAATGAAAAGGCCAACTGAGTCGGCCCTTCGTCCGCCCAACTCAGAATTTGAGGAAGCTTATGATGGAACCGAATCCTCGTGGATATCGTCCCTTATAAACGGACGGTGAAATTCGAATCCACATACGCTCTCCGAAAATATCCCAAATCGCATCATTTCGCCATTTGGGAAAACAGATTCAGTATTAGCGATTCCGTCATTCTCTCTAATCCCTGACATTTCCACCCTCGATATGAAGTAGGGCCCCTCCTCAGGGCACTTTTTCCGAATAGGGCTTTGTGAAAGGTGGGCTCCTACAGAATGGCATCGCACCCTTACGCGCCATGAACCCTTCGCATTCCATTTCGTCATCTCCGTCCCTTTTCGGTTCCTCCTCTTCAAACTTTCTCTCGAAAGAGCGCAATTTTCGTTCCCGGATAACCTTATTTTCTGCCTCGGGCGTTTTCTCCCCTTCGGAAAAGGGTCGCGGGGCGTGGGCGGCGACCCGCATTAGGGTCGCCAGATGCGCTATCGGACGGGTCGCAGAGTTTCGACCGAGAGGGGAAAGGTTTCGATTGAAGCATTTTATGTCTGGATTGTGATAATTGATCATTGCGTTTTGGGAATTCAGATACTCTTTCTTGGTTTCGATATGATTTAGGGGATAAATGGATAAAATATCGTGCTCCATATATACATTGAAGTAATCGATAAATGCGACAATGACCTACATAGCGCTATGCTTTGGAAACTCGTCTCTTCTATACTTCATCCGACTACTGACGGTGATATTAAATGTTTTGGATTCTCGTGCTAAATTTCTCAGTCGGTTGCTATAAAAATAATAGCTGAATAGAATATTGTGAGTAAAATAGGCCGAGTAGAGGAAAGAACACGAAAGTGTAAAAGGCTTGAAGTATTCCGATAAATTAGATTAAGGAATAGGTAATAAAGAAAAAATAAAAACTTCAAAAAAATAATTTTAGGGGTTATTAATTGAACGAAATCTAAAGTAAAATCTAAATTGGTATTATTTAATTTTTCCAATTGAAAGAAAAACCAAAGTTCCGACATAAAAATGACTTTTTCAGCGATTAGTTTTTAATGGAAGGATCAGTTGTTCCACACCCACCAGATATGGATCAAAATGAAGTGATTGATATATCGATATTCAGCAACCAACATTTTATGCACCAAATGGCTGAACCAAAATAAAATTTCATCTCAACAATTAGTATACATCAAATATAAATGCGAACATAATGACGATAGATGTCTCAATAATTGGTAGTTTAAAGCGCTGAATTGAGAATATGAATATGGATAATTTCGCATTAAAATGGAAGGAGTACAAAAGGTGGAAAGAAAATTATGAATTAACCCTAAATATTTAACTATGCAAATGAAACGAACAATATATCATTCAATGGGCCATAAATGTTTTATTATTTAATGCTCCACCGCTCATTTCAAGTCGTCATCCTGTCATTAGAAATCCTGTTCTGAATTCACATAACTCTTCGATTATAATTTGTGAATTACGATATCCAAATCACTGTATTCCACTTACTTTAAATTCGTCATTCGTTCATCAACGCACGGTTCAAGAAAGGGTACAACTCATTTTGCATCAAATGATTATCATTCACCCCTTACATTTTAGGGCGTCATTACCTTTAAGTTTCCGGATCAGAGATCTTCTCTGGTGAATTAAGCTCCAACCAAATTGTTAAAAAGCACTCCGTGTTTTCTTCCCACCAATTTGTTTTCACGAACAAATCCAGTTTTCCTCTTTCATCGTTTCCCTTTCTCGTATCTCATTTCTGATGTGCTTATGGATTAGATTCGCACTTTGAGAAAAACACCAATCGAACCACTTTATATTAAACGACGTAAAAACTATTCCATTGATTTGTTTTTTACAATCCATTAGTGAAAATGTGTGAACCGGCGCTTTATAATTACGCGATGTTTTTTTTAAATAATGACTAAGGAGTATTCTTACTATTTAATAATGCAATTTAGAAGTTTTTATTCTTTTTCTCTTCATCATTCACGATTCATCGTTAAACTATAATAATTATTGTTTCCTTATCTTATTCAACTTTCGTTTATGAGTTGGCTAATTTCGTGTTCATGGATCAATATATTTTTGAAAGAACACATGTATAAAAAAAACCAATATATATAACCAATTGATAACCGTCGAAGGAGCTTTAAGGATGTGTAATTTCAAAACCATTATTATATAACTTTTAACTATTATATTATACATTCTGCCTTACATCTTTCAAATGACAGTAATTCTCCATCTTACCTAAGATTATAATTACTTACCCGAAATCCGGTTATTAACAAATTTCGGATAAGTAAAAATATCGCTCCAAATGGAGTTTTAGATTGATATGAATATCGCGTTAAACTTTTACTCGACTTTTCGACCATGGAGTCCTGATATTCTTGAATTGTTGACTTTCATTCGACCGCACGAGATTCGGGGAAACGTATCAAACAATTCTGAGAATTTTATCTGATTATTCAAACGCAGACGTGTGGAGAAGACGAGTGGACAACTCTTAAGCATGCACCTGAAGGAGAAAACGATCAGTTTTCACCGAATTTAAGCAATGTGCGCACTAGTAGATTTCCTGTTTTTAAATCTGCAGTGATTAAAGCTTCCCGGAGTGTTCATCTGTATAATTTACTGCATTCGGCACAAGGAGTGCTCGTTTTTGACTTCAAAAATTCATTTTTAAGTTTTTTTTTTCTTTCCTCATAAATATCTCTTTAAAGAAATCACTTTTTGATGGATTTCATCTCATTCGCCTCTTTTCTCATTTCCTTTTATTTCATCGATAGCTCTTCATTTTCCCTCACAACTCTTGAAGTGTCCACTCAATTCAATGGGATTGTCTCTTATATTAGCCATACTCCCAAACTCAGTGTGTTTGCTTTCTTCCTCATATAAATCTCAATTCCGAGCGAATTCATTTGTCTTTCCGATTTACCATTTTCACCGAAACGCCTTCCTTTCCCACCTACATTCTATTCATTCGTGTCTCGAATTAGCTCTCAAATCTCTGTTCTGCTGCATATTTTTATCTCTATTCCGTTTGTTCACTCTATCTCTTGTTAGTCCATTTACTTATTCTCGCTTATATTTCAGTCCTTTATTCATTTCCTTTCAAAACGTGAATCGCTGAACATCTTCAAAAGTCAGAATTGACATTACTAAAGTATAAATTTAAACATGGTACTCTGTAATGTCACCGTTTTTAAATTTTATAAGCCATTTTGTTTATCTGTGCTGTTATCCGATTTTTATCAGTGACCTGAGCATTTCTACTTTCCTTCTACTATAATTTTACATGCTACGATAAGAACATTATTTGTTTCAAACGACAATAATAACATTGATTTCACGAGACTGGATTGAAGGCAGTTCTATCAGTTCTTTCGATATAAACAAAATTCAAAGCGATAAATTGGGAATTGTGTATCGACATTCTGCCAGTGAAGTACACACGAAAGTATGAAAACATTCATGGAAATCTGTACATGCTGTGTGATTTACAGATAACATAACAGAGTGGGATAACGAGAATTATCATAGAGTTAAAGTATATTATTAAAGAGTATTTGGTTGAAATTGAAAAAAACTACTTTCAATTACCTCATCTTGAACTCTATTTTATATTTCTCATCATTTCTGTCATTTTATAGACCTTTTCCTATTATTTTAATCATTCATATTTTCTGTATCCCATCTCCTTTATTCCAAAATCTCTCACATTATCCTCTTCTCGGCAATTAATACTAAAGGAAGTCATTTGTAAGAGAAACCAGAGGTCTGTTCGGTAGAGCGCTTCATCTGCTAAACAGGAATTCCCAGGGATTCTGTTGTCGCCTTCTGATAAAGAACGTCTCATGAAATGTTCCTCCGTGTCCTTCTGAATACCCTCTCATCAAATTCTCCAATTCTTAAGTCATAATTCGGTGACAAACTGCGCACAAGGGACGGTCACCCTTTGGTTAATGAGGTCGAAGTGCTACACGAGAAGAGATGAGAGTTTTTTTGAAAGGGATTGAATGTTTGGAAAAATCCATTGCTTTGATAGGAAAATTGTATTTGTAATTTATTCATCTTAGTGATCTAACAATATGTAAGATGCACCAATACGAATCATTTTTGCACATAGATATGATATATTTCACAATATAAACAAAAGATTAGATATAAAGGCTTCGAAAATACTACATTATGGAACTTGATAAGGGAATTTTAAGCCATGCTCGGAGTTTCTCGCATATTGAATCTTTACACGACACTAAAACAACTGAGAAACTTCGTTTATATTGTGGACTAGTTAATCCTTAATCTATCCGCTCATTGTTTACTCGCTGGGGCAGAAGTGACGTTTATCTCCGGCGGCCGAGCGTTCGCTCAGCGGGGAAACGAGAGCCCGTACAGAATACCTCCTCGACCTTCTCCCTTCTCATACCCTCCTATTACCTTTCTGCTCACTTGTCGCTACCACTGACAGACCGCATCACGAATTCGATAGTCGTGAAATGCCGACGGACACATTCGGTCGAAGAGAACAACGTATCGATTCATCCAATTAACACGTTCATTGCTTCTATTTTCAGATGTATGTTTGATTCGCGTACCCACAATAGAAAGTTTTGGTTACGCTTTATTGTTTGATTCGGGGCTTCATATTTCCGTTAAAATCTCAGTTCGTCTTTTGATGAGAAAACGTTCGAATTACAGACCTTTTCAATCCGAAGAATTTCAAAGAGTTTTATGTGCACTTGATTGCTATTTTGTCTTAATGAAAAGAATATAACATATAACTATGTATTGGATTCATATACTTTTCTATTTACTATTATAATAACTAACTTTTATTTATCTACACCAGTGGACATATCGATTGAGTTATGGCTATTCTAAGTAAAACTACGGCATTTTCAAGTGGATGAGTAGCAAATTGCAACCTAACGATGTTTTCGCTCTGGAAATTGATTGTAATACTTAATCGCCTTATTTCGTGTCTACGTTCAACTTCTACATTTCTCAGCCTTATGCATCTCCTGAGTAAATGGATCTCATCTATTTGTGTATTTATCCCACTTTAATATCTCAAGGCACTTTATTTTGCATTCCTTCCAAATCGAGTGATCTTTTTCATCTGTTCGATTTCCCTTCTTCTCGGTTTGTCAACGTCGAAATTTTCTGATAAACATCTTTTCGAAGCATTCTTCTTTTCCGCTTTTCTCATTTTACTCTAAACGTAAATAACCGCAAATCTATTTTGATAATTCATAAGGTTTATGATTCAGATAAGTTGCAATTGAAGGGAAAAGCCGACCTTCGCCATTTCTGGATCATTAGATGAAGAATAAAAAAAAGGAATTTTTAATTGTATCAAATTCTTAGCGGATAATTAATATGTGGATGGATTAAAAACATTTCTTCATCGGAATGTAATCCACTCGATTCCAAGGCACATTAAATCAGTGGATCTCATCAACTACTCCTCATTACCATGCCTATTATTTTTCCCCGTCGATAATTAATTTGGAATGGAAATCTCGTTCAAACGAAAGATCATTTTCTATCAGAAGCGAATTATTCCGACAGTTTGACGTTTGATGATGACCCCTAACATAATTTAATTCCTTTCTTCTCATCCTTATTTTAGATTAGTTAGAGGTGAATTATATTCATTTCCTCATTAATTTTCATGTGCCATTTCGCGAATGGTCCAAAGGTCGAGTTCAGATTTGTAATTTCCCCAGAATAGGATATCCTAATATTATTATTATTCTCATTTGCCGTAATCGTCTAATTGTCAAATATGGAAAATATAAATGAAAATCATTCACATTTCTACTCTGTTTGTATTTCAGTTCGTAAAGTTATCAAATATGCCATAATATCAGTAAGTAATTTATAAATAATAAAATGAAATTCGATTATTATTATTTAATTATTTGGAACAGTTTTTAATCTTCATGAGATAAAGCTTTATCATTTATCCTTCAATAGTATTTGATTATACTGAGGATAAATAAGTTTTATTCTGATTTCACTAAGGTTTACATATACCAGGCAGATGATGGAAAAGTTTTTCTCTGAAATTCACCGATCTTCTCTTGTGTTATAGAATAATGACTTTGTTAGTCCTCCGAAGAAATGATAATAAAATATCAATTCATTGAATTCGAACTTTATCATGATAAATTAGAAAGCTCCGATATTCAAATCAATATAGAAATGAAATGACACAACGTAAATGCAGATATGCAACTCAGATAGTTTTTACGTAATAGCGCAACTGCTTATGAAAAGTAAATGATCCGAAAAGATGTAGTAGCCGCTTAACTTGAATTCCATGGACTGTAACATTGTTCCTTTCTTTCAAACGAATCGATTTCCACTTCGGAATCTCATTTGAGTTTTGGAATTAATTGGATGAAGTCATCCATTAAGGCGATTGGAGATCCATCCACGTAATGCTCATTCATCGGAGATTGGAATCCCTAAGAATGGTTTACCGCGAAGAAGTTGTGCAGACTGTGATCCAAAAAACGTCAAAAAAAAGCCATTTTATGGTTCGTTAATGAGATATAGCATGGATTACTCTGTGGATTTGTTATGATATGGAGTTATATAAAGTAAACCACTAGAAACGCAGAAACACCGTTTATTTATATAGAAACGTATTACTTGGCTTCTATTTCATTTGTATGCACTTTTGCCGTAAATAGAGCCTTTTTCAGAATTTACGCGGTACTCAGATCATAAATAAATCGGATAATTTCTTGTTTAAATTTTTTAAATCGTCACTAAACTATTTGAGAAGTTTATCTCGATCCAGAAGAGCTTTTGAACTCAAATTAAAAGAGGACGAATATAAAATATACGGATCAATTTGATGAAACATATATGTAGTCTATAAAATAATTCAAATTCAGTGAACATTAAAACCGGACTTCAACAAAAATTCTTTATAATAAATATACTCCACAATTTGTAACATTGTTAACCCTTCCTTCATCTCTTTATTCTTTTGGACGGGTTCATCAAAGCGGAAGGCCGCTCGGGATACAATCAACTCTTTATTCTGATCAGAAATTTTAATTTGCTATTCACAACTTATAAAATTGATTTCATCATCGACTCCTCCAAATGCATTCGGAAGAGAGAAACATCGTTTCAACGGAACTTTTCTTTTTTTTCTTATACTTTTTCATTTGTAAGTTAAATAAATATGAATTGAAAGAGGGCATCAGAAGTTTCTTCATTTCATGAAGATCTCCACGTAGTTTTAATTCGTTTCATTTTTTCCAAAACTTTAACTTAATTTTCTCGTGCGTTTGAAAAATTAACCAATTCTGCTTTCTGTATTAGTGGATACCTTCTCTTTACCACGTTTTATTCCAAGTGGTTTAAATAACGGGTAAAAATATTGCATTTATTATTGCTAAATATTGATGAGCACCTTCTTCACTGGTGTAATTAAATCAATAGAAAACATTTTGTGCATTGACGTTGAAATTCTAGTTGAATCTATTGAGGATATTGTTCATACCGAATTCATTTATTCAAATGATCGCATCTTACATTCATTTCCGTAAAACACTTCGCAAAGTCATTTTGTTTGACAATATTAATTTCAAAGTGCTAAGAAACGTTTATTCTCATATTTCACAGTTTGTAAGAGCAAATTTCAGATAAACATAGTACTTTTTTTAACTTAATGACATCGAATAATTGAAGATATGCTAAGTTCTATTTGTGATACACTTTAGAGACAATCATCGAATTTTAAGATCGTCGAGCGGTTTCGATTTTTTATTAACTCAATTTCTAATTCTCGTCTCTCACGTAATTGTTTGAACTACTCGTTAATCAACTCAGTAGGTCAATGTGAAAGAGATATTTGTGGCTCTAACAGCAATAAATAAATAAAGATAGCAATAATATGAGGATATATATATCAGAACTCCTTCTACTTATAAAGATAGTAAAGAGTTAAGTAGACTAAAGAAGACTTTAGTTTCCTTCTTAAGAAAGAAGTTCCGTCAGAAAGGAGGATTTTATGTGTAGATTCCATTTCTGAAACATTCAACTGTTACATTTTAGAAAAACCGATACATAAAAATGCAAACCGTAATCGATCGTATTCACGCAAACAAAGCGGCCGAGAGAACCTTCTCGACCCAAATTTCCTTTTATTCCCTTTTTATTCGAAATAAGAGCCCTTTTTCGCTTCGGCAGCAAATAAATCAGTCCATCTGTCCTCGTAAATTCCCCGGGGATTTCCTAGTGCGACTTCTCCCCGCTGGCGTCGCCATAGTCGCCCGCATTGTCACCCCGCGGCCGTGTAATTTGCCGCCATTAACAACCATTTTTCACGACCAATTGACGCCGAATCATTTCAATTTTAGCTCGATAAATAACAGGAGCCCATGTGCCTAATGAACAGAGTCGCTGATGGAACTCTTCTAGAGAAATACTCTTTTTCCTTTAAGATTTATTGAACCGAGGGTATTTTTTAGGCTCCTCTTTAACGCCGTATTGAATCTCCGAGCAAACAGAGTGCTTAAGAGATAAGCAAAAAGGTGATAAACTCAAAGATGTTCACAAGGGCTTCCGAGAAAGTGGAGTGGTTGGCAGAAGAGGCGAGAAGTTTACTGAGGCATAAATAAACGCACAGTGGAGCTGTGTATATGCTGAAACACCTCCTTGTAATTTGTCTGATAATTATTTCAATTTTTGAAGAATTTTCAATTGTTGAGACGTCTATTTTGATTGTGTCGCCTTATGCTTATTACAAACAGTTCGATTGATATCAATTTAAAAGACATTCTCAAGTGAAAATGGCAATCACATCGTTTCCAGTTTCTGCGTAATTTTTATAAATTCAAGTACTCAATTTTACACATCTACATAATTATTTTATAATTTTTAATCTAGAATGTAAGCACTGAACGTTGCGGTTAATTAAAATACTTCCTTCATAGCTCTTCCTTGCAATGGTCGAATAACTCGGCTCATGCCAATATGATGCGTCTATTAAAGAGGAATATAAATTGGTATTACCTAAAACAGGAGGAATATGCTTTATCAAATACTTTGAGAATATTTTTGGACGCTAATTCACGGAAAAGTCGAATGAATGACTTCTTTCGCACATTACTCGAAATAATTATCTCCTTTAATTTAATTTTTAATTTTCCTTCTTCCCATCCAAATCTTGTTTGCGTAAAAATGATTTATTACAGACGAACGCTGGCATTTCTGTATCGATTTGAAAATATAATTGAATAAAGATCTTCCGAATTTTTTTTTTTTCTAGGATATTACTTTCAGATAAACTCCTTAACTTTTCTTTAAAGAAAATAAATAGTGTATTAAGAGATTTAAAGGAAAAATGTAAGACCATAAATTGTATAAGAGCGAATTCTAAACACGATTATCTAAGAATGATTGCCATGTGATTGTTAATTCGTAAATATTTTAAAGCCTTTGACGTTAAGAGGGTCATTAAAGTTTAAATAGAATATTTAATACCAAAATCTTTGATTGATCACAATAACATCGCATCAGAACAAAGAGGAATTTTATAATTTCGACACGAAAAAAAAATTAACAAAAGCATCAACTATGGGTAAGCATAAACCTTTCTGTGGTTTTTATAAAAATCATTCCTCTTTTTTTCATTTTAATAATGGGTGTTGAGGGCATAATTATGCATGCAAACTGTGAAACCTTAATCGTGGGCATTTCACGCATCATGAAGTGATGGAAATCAAGATTTAAAACTGCGAAAATGAATAATTGGTAAAAATAGTTGCCCTCATTAAAAGTATAATTTTAAATTTCGTCATCTGTCGCATAAAATCATCGTTTTACGGTCGCCGCATGTTAATGCCATCACATTTAGGTCGTATGGAATCCGCCGAGCATTCTGGTAATTTTATCATTTTTGAAATCGACGAATAATAAATTAGGTCTTTTTTGGATGATGATGCTTTCCATTGTAACGAATCTCTTCAGAGTGTTTTATTTTTTAATGGAGAGTGACGTTTTCCTGTTACTTCACGTGGAGGCAACTCGACTAGAGAAATAAAACTGTTTCGATATTTAAAAAAATACATTTAAACACATTTTTAAAACAATTTAAATCATATCAAACGTTGATACAGCAAAATTCCGAGTTGATAAAAAGGTACTTGATAGTTTCATCTCCACGTGTGTACCATAAAAGAATTGAAAATATCGCAAATATTTTTTAAAATAATAAAGCAGAAGTTTTGTTTTTATTAAAATTGTTAAAATCCACCCATTTTACGATAATAATTCTTACGTCATATTGGATTATTTTGATACATCTCATTGGATGGAAAATATTCTAAAATCCTTTCCGCCAAAAGAAAGAATCTATTTATGCGTAAAAATTACGAAACATAAAGTTGTTTGCAATATATTAAAAACTTTTGAAACGAAAAGCACATAACTTTGCGACTTATTTTTGCAAACGCGAAACGTTCAAATGATGTGAAGAGAAACGAAATATTGAATCTTCGGTTATTTAAGTACACAATAACAAAGAAAGTAAAAAAAACACTTCTAAAATGACCTTTTATTTAGCGGAAGAGATTTCGGGCATCTCCATTTGGGTTAGAAACGAGAAGCAGAAAGTATGATTTTAGGATCATTCACTCACTCTTGTGACCTATTTTAAGGGTGAAATAGTACGGCAGTCGTCAATTACTTGGAGCAAATAGCGGTGCCCCAGATTGCGAAAAATCATGACTCGCCTCTCATAAATAGATAAGGCATGAGTGGAATGTTTTCGTGGGATTCAGTTCAGAGTAAATGAGAGGATCCTTAGTATCAATGGTTTTTAAGGAAATGGAGAAGAAAGATGTTTCCAAATTCTGCTTTCGGTAGTATTCAGGGGAGTACATTTACACAAATGAAATATCATCAAAACTTTACAATCATCACTCACCATTCCATTTTCACTCATATCGCTATTTGTCTTTAGAAAAAAAAGTTAATTTGTTATCCTCTAATTGAATAAATATTTGAACTCATTATGATTTAGTAAAATATGCCTATTTTTAGCACTATTATCAATCATTTGTATTAAAAAGGAAATTAGTTTATTCTATAATTTGAAAGACGAGAATCTAATCATAAAAGAAGAACGTATTCTTACATAGAAAAAGTAGAGCATTGGGCAAGTAAGAACAAAAATCTTTAAATTTGCTCATTAATCTGCAAAGAAAAATTATGAAGTGTATAAATTAAAATTATTACTAATTTAGGAGGTATTTACAACAGAAGAAATTCCATGGAGATAAGTTCGAAGTAGAAATCGATGTCCAGCAGAAAGTGAGAAGGCGTATAAAAACACGCAATTACAATCTGAAACGTTAATCCTCTGAGAAGTGCTAAAAGTCATTTGGCATTTATTTAAAATACTCTTAATTCTGATGAATTTGCTGATGCCTCCGTTAATAACTTCCTTCAAAACAAACGGACAACTTACGGTTGATCTCTTGAAACAAAAGCGTTCGTTGCAGTTGACAGGTTAGCGTTTGGAAAAATTGGAATTCGACAAAGCTGCGTATCTCTTTCGTTTGAAAGGGAAAAATAAATGTTCCTCGCTTTGGCCCAAAGCCAGATGTAACTGGAATTCACTGAAGAATTCATCATTTCGTCAAAATATTTCGTTTCAGTTGTTTTGAGCCACCAGATATGATTATTTTACATCTTCTATTTGGAGCGATTGTATTTTATTGCTGCTCTTTCGCGAATAACTTTGTTTTCAATTGAATGAAATGAATGCCAGAGTGGGTTTTCATTCCTTTTTTGACGAATTTCAATGATATTTTTCGTTAAATTTCGGTTTTATTTACTTGAACGCTCGTATTTTGTGAACGTCCTGTTCATTTGTGAGATTTGACATGCGAATCCTCATGTGTTGGTGGATTTATATGATCCATTTCATTTGAACTATTCCTCCCATATTATTCCATAAAGCCTTCTGTTTATGATAATATACTCATTGCATCGTAATCAAAAAAGACATCTGAACATCCCTTCCTATTGCCTTAATATACAAATTCCTTTTTCAATTTTTGAAAAGTAGTATTTTGTTTATCGTTTCTGTAAATTTGTATAATCAGATTTAGATTAAACCCAACAACTTCTTTTTGATGAGAGAGAACAGAAAATAAATCCAGATATCATTTTGGTTTGCCATAGTCTGCCTGCAAACGATAATGTTATTCACAAGAAGTATATAAATATGAGAATTAAAAATCAGGCATTTCGATTTAAGTAAATTCAATACAGTAAAATAGTGGGTATCTAAATATAGGGATAAAATTGAATTAATGCATTACTTTTTATTCATCTGTAAAATCGAATTTTCATGAAGAAGGGGTATCTGTTACATATAACGCTGAATTTTTATTCGATGGCAAATAATCATTATATAGCTTTTTAATTTTACGGTGCAATTCATGTACTTAAACTATGGATAATGATAATTTCATGATTCTATTTAATATGAACTCAGATAAGATTTTACATTTCAACAAGTAGAACTGCCATTTTTTATTATATTTTTGAATTGAAATAATCGGTAATAATAATTATTATTATTATTATACATTTTTATTGCTAAGCGATAACAGAATTGCAAACAAATTTTCCGAGTCAAAAAAAATTGACCCCGAATCGTGTTTGAACTACAATCATCGTCAGTAGTTTTTATTTCTGCAATGGTAGTGAGAACGACCATAGTTTGAGAATATCTATTACTATTATCTTAAAATGGAGGCAGGAATAATTAGATATCAGAAGTTATATTTATTTGGACCAAATTAAACGAGTGAAAAGGGAAACTCAAAATGAAATGTATGAAAGGTACTTTAACTTTAGTTATGTTTTAATCTCAAATTCAATTTATAAGGAATTAGAGTTTAAAATGATATAACTTTTCTTTGCAGGTTGAGAAAAGTTTAATTTAGTATCTTTCTCAGAAAAACCATATATCCTATCGAAAACAAATATTTAACTTTTGTCGTCTTCGTTAATATTTTTTTACTCTTTAATGATTAAGTATCGTTCTTAAGTAATAATATAGAACGATGTTTCATATAATGTCTCCATATATGAGTCCATATTCCTTAAAGCGCAAGATCTTTTCAAATAGAGAATTTTCATCTATTTGTAGAACTTCGTCTACACAATTAAATGTCATCAATTAAAAAACTATAAAAAACACACAAATTACCCAATGAATTGCATGGAATCAAGTCTACAGAGTGGAGTAACACGTACTTAGCTCTTTGATCCTGAATTATACTGATACTTTGACAAATAATATACATTCAGTCGAAAAAGATATAAATCCATCTTCGTTGTTGATCCAAATATTACAATGAAATTCATAAAATTCGGACCTTTTCGGGTCATCTGACAGCCGTTGAGACAACGAACTTCGGATACCTCCACAGTGTGTCTTTCCGCAAGAAAGGTTCTCATCCACTTCGACGAATGCTTGGCTAAAAAAGAAAAGTGGGGGCCGTAGATATCCCACCGATTGCGAAAGGACAGAGATTTGACGACGGCTCTTCTATTGGCTGAAGGATCACTCAATCAGATTGTCCCACTCGTCCAAGGATAAATACGTGGGAAGGAATTCTTTTATGAGACTTCATGGCAAATCGGATTAATCGGTAAATTGAGAGAACCGATGATATTTATGTAGTTGAGTAAAGAGATTGTTTCATTCAGAACTCTCTGGTATCAAAGCGTTATAAAATATACGAATTGAATGACTTATTTTCTAAGTAATTCCAAGGGTAGAAGGATATTTTGAAGGGTATTGATCCCGTGTCATTCATTTTCCAGTTGCCCTTTACACAATGTCCATTTTAATCAAAGCGAATCAATGATATATAAGCTTAGCAGTACCATTGAATTTATCGTAATTATATAGATTTGAAGTTAGAAAAAACATTGAACGATCGTGCGAATGAGCGATTCACTCCATTTGAGTTAATATTTTCTGAATCAAGCTCAATTGAGATGGTATTTAATTATTGTATCATTTGCCTCTGAATCTGTATCAATGCAATGGAAAATCGCTCAGAATTGCTGACAGCTTTTCAATGAGTCAGATAACAAACCTTCCAAAAGAGCGTCACAATCAATTTCAGTTTATAAATTATTATTTATTCTGCTCAAGAAGAAGATTCTCATTTTGCGACACAATAATGTACAAATAAAAAGAAAAATTCATTCGGATATTCTTTAGATGGAGGATATAAAGAATTGAGGAATCAGTTTATCGACGAAGAGTTAAATATAAAAAAAGAACAATTTGCTAAGTAAGACAAGGCCAAACGCATTGATCGTTACTCATGGGATATCAGAAAGATCCAATCAGTTGTCAGCTCTGTGTTCTTTAATGAGTTCATCCATGAAATAGGAATAAAATAGGAGAACGATGTATGGATTGACCTTGTGGTAGACCGTTGAATTAAATGATGGGCTTTAGAGAAATTGACTGAAGATTAAAGTGCAATTCGTTTTGGTATCAAAAGTAAAAGGGTGAATTCCAATTACTTTCCATTCTCCTCCACCGAGATTGAATAACTTAATGGTCGATAAATTATACGTTAAACCTTTCTAATGATTTTTATCTTCATCCTTGGAAATGAGAGAGTAATATTCAAATCAGATCTGTTAGCGCAAAAGAAACAGAGATCTGCCTTACGTAACTATTAACTGAGCCAGATCTCGTGAGATAGTCACATAGAAAGCAATTAACGGTACAAGAAGGTTAAATGCCTCTTGAATATTAGCTATCTTATGGAAGCCATATCTTATATTAACTCCGATGATTAAAATTGCCGCTATCGCTTAAGGCATCATTACTTTTGCAAAGAGCTAATTTTCGTTGACATCGAAACTTTTTCGACATTTTGCACATTTTATTAGCTTCTTGAATTATTATTTCTCTATAATTTACACCTTCCTTATTTAATCAATATTTATACTTTTATTTTTTGTCATTATTTTATTTAATCTTGTTTTGGTCAAATTCTTCGTTGCAATACAATCCTTCTGAGTGATCTATTATTTCACATCAAGTCTTATTCCTCCATTGTGATGCACATGTTAGAATTATGTTCCGGTGAAACCACTTCATTCACATTTGACAGGCAACCAGAGCATTTCTTTATCGATGACAGAAAAATTCAAATTCTTGACTTTATTTTGTTTACGTAAGCAACAATGATTCCCATTATACTTATAATATAACGTACTTTTTGTTCGCGATATAAAGAAATTCTCATTAATTTAATACAATAAAATTACTGTGTGAGATACCGCTACAATTATTATGAGTAAACAGGATCGAAGAAATGAGTGGTTATCTTCAATTATATGAAGGTCGTTAAGAAACATTTCTTTAGCTCTAGCGTAGCTGTCCGATCATATGATTTTCTTAGATTACTATCCTTTCAATTTTAATGCATTTACTTGAACAATATTTTCTTTAACATCTACATAAGTACCCTGCAAGCCGCCTTTCAGCGTGTGGCAGGGGGTGTTAACAATCTTTCTTTTACATTTTGTACCTCCATTACTCTCTTGATACGTCATATATTATAATTGAGATGTTAATCAAAGACCGAATCGATCAATTAGTCAGCGTCTTTAAAAAGACGTTTGACGCATCGTAAACAAGTGGACTTGAAACAACAAAGAGTATTTTTGTGCGCCGCTGCCAAAACATTGTCCCGATTGAGACAAACAGCGTTCAAGTGGACGATGTATGATGCGGCGGTAGTTAATTAAGCTAATTGATCGGTGATTGATCCCTCACCCTTTTTGGGGGTTTAGGATGTCCGGGACAGGTAATCCTCTTTTGTTTAGTGGTCGCCATGGAAACGAGCTTTAAAATCCGTCGTTCCAACATGATCTTCGTGTATTGACGCTCCTTAATTCGGAAACGGCTAATGAAATTGGATTTACGAAGCTTTCGCTTTCCATCATAAATATCTAAGAGAGTAAGGGGAACAAAATCAATTGTTCTGTTTTATATTCTAGTTTAGTATGTCGGAATCTCTTTCCATCGGAAGACAATTATATTTCTTCCCATCGAAAATGTCCTTTTCGATTTTAAATTTTTTATAAATACTACCTAAAGTACGGTTCTATTTAATTTTCACTCGAGTCTTACATAAAACGTTAATTTAAGTTTTATTTTCTTTATTCATTAAAAAATTAACAGGGCTAGGAAAAGTGGACATTAACTTTGCACGTAAAATCACGTGACTTGATCACCGATATGCGGGTATCTAAATACTTTCTCAACATTAAGTATAAAGAATTACGCAAATTATTTTATCCTTTAATAAAATCCAAATTGTGAATAATCTTTCATTATACTTCTCTCCTTTTCCAAATAATATTAGACACGAATAGCAGATGACAGAGATGCATCCCTACGACAGGATATTCATATAAATGCAAATTGTTTTTTAAATGAAAATAAAACTGTAGACATTCATTTACTTCATATTAAAATCTTAAAGTTATCGTCGAGTGTTGCTTTATCTCCTCGTATATCGATTTTATTTAATTCCTCATTGGACACTATACGTTAATGGATTAATTTAATCGAAATTAAGTAATCGAGTCAATAACAAGAACAATAATTTTCCTACGGTTTTTAGAGCAAAACAGGGAACAAATTCATTCATGTCCGCAATATACTAAATTAAAATTGTTATATTAGTAACTTCAATTAAATGTCACGTATTCAGAACTTATCTTCCGTTTTCTATGCTCATATCTTTTATGTTACGAAGGAAAGTTTTCCATCGATTAGTGTCATTCATCTGCGGATTAAACAAATAGCGTTTTACTGCGAACGCAATACAAATAGAGGAACCGGTTTTTGCAAATTACAGAATTCGGCACAATTGTCTTTCAAAATAGCAGAAGGAGAAGAGTATTTTGAGCAACTTAAGGTTTTTCGTATTGAGAGCATTTTCGAGGAAATATTATCCCATTGACTGCAGCCTTCAGATTAAATGCGAAAGAAATATCGCGAGAATTTGAAAATTACAGAGAAATCATTCTGAAAGTAATTTGAATGTTTGCTCTTCGTGAATTTTGGTCTCAGTGATGTGAGATTATCTCTCCTCTCGAATTAGACCACAATAATGATATTCAAATGGTTTCTTTACGATTAAGTTCATGATATCATAACACGCATGCATTCAGCTATAAATAATATCGAGAAAAAACAAATTCAAACTTATTCCAATTCACATCTTTACACTGCAAACAAGTGAAAAGATTGCTCAGACACGTTAGCAGGAGCAAAAGTGTATGAAGGGTTTGATAAAATAAGATCTTATACTTCCAATAATCTTCATAATTATTCAAAGACGAGCATACTTTTTGATACTAGATTTTTGAAAGAGTTTTGCAGGAAATATGGAATTTCGCAATGCGGTACCAAAATAAAACGTAAATGACTAAATGATGATGAAATTCTAATGAAAGATGATGTAATCAAACTTTCGGAGCATTAACTGGGATATTATGGTGACTTCTATGAAATATACGAGTATTTTAGTATTTATTCAGAAATTTTATCCATCTTTTTGTGGATTCAAGCCAGATATAAACGCGGTGAAAAATGGTCCACGTGTGCATTCAGAAGAGACGTGATGAATGGTATTCAAAGACTTGTTTTGTACAGAATCAATAGGCGAAACCTGTAAAAGAACTTGACTCCCAACTATTGATCAACGCTTCTCAAAGATAAGCGTTCATTCGAACAATTTTACGGCACAAGTTGGTTGGTTTAATCAAAGATTTCTCATTTTCATTATTACTTCCGTAATTTGTTGACTTCTACGGTTTCTTAAGTACCATCATGAAATAATACATTGAAATCCAAATGAAGCATCGTATAATTTCATGAAACAGAACTATTTCTCATTACACTCATTATTCATGTAAATTATCATCTCTAATTACCAATATGCATATTTATTATAAACTGTAATTATAAGAAAAATATGGAATTATTTGAATCGTTTAATCAGAAAATAGTATCAGCACTAAATTTTGCGGAAGAAGATACACTAAATGAGTTCGAAAGGGTCTCTAAGATAATTCAAAATGAATTAGATGCCGAATAGTTATTAATTTAAGAATTAGGGACCAACAAATTTGTTGGTCTGTAAACCAACAGACTGAGAAGCTATCTCAAATAGAATTTCATATTTGCTGTATCAAATAACAAAACTTTTGAAGAGCTTTAATTATTAGAGTGAACCACTGCTTATACTTAACAGAAGTCTCATTAACTGAAATAAAATTTTATTATTTATACTGATTTTAAAAATTAGAGAAATTGATATATCTGAAGATTTTTTATTTAAAACACTTTTTAAGGAGTTTAAGTTTACTTTACAATAGACAAAAAATATTCCTTTGGCATATTTCATTGCAAAACAGGAAAAGGGACCACATTATAATAAAAAAATTATCATATCCTTGCGAAAACAATGCTAATATAATCGCGAATTAATAATTCTCTTATCGGAAAAATAAAACAATCCCTTATCAAAATACATAAAGAAGTGAAATCTTAAAAAACGACACGCATATTGGATATTTTCAATTTTTTTCATTTCAAGTTAAATAAAAACCTCGTATCTTTCCCGCACCGGATTTTATCGCAAATGTGGAGCGCTATTTATTTTTGCATCTATTTGACTTAAACTCGTAAATACGCTCCTCTAAAAGTTAAAAAAAGAAAATTGAACTTCAAAAACATCTCATATTTGAGAAACTCACGCTCAACTGAATTCGCGTTCGTGATAAAGGCCGAATTATTAAAATATCGGAAAAATAAATTTGAAAACAACTGAACCTCGAAAAAATATATTCGTTCCGCGTGTGTATCGAATCGTAGTAACGAAAGAATATTGTTACTCGTTATATATATATATACATTAAATCAATATCTTATATTTTTCGGCTCCACTTCTCTGATATGTGTTATCCTTCTATGGTTCTTCATTTCCTGAAATTTGATTTTTTCCACAGCCAATCCGTGAATCGCATTATTTCGCCAAAAACTAGCATTCGATAATTTACGGAGCTACCGAAGAGGCCTCTGTCGGGGAATCGACGAGTTTGGCGACCGCAGTTTCCCCTCTCAATTGTTGTCCTATTAATTCCGATAAATAAATGACGGCGGTGGATGAAATCCCTGCTGCGAAAAAATGAGCGGAAAATACCTTCCTTCCGCCTGCTTGATTTATTCAGCGAGGCGTTTTATTTCGTACTTCTGGTCATGGGAAATCGCACAAAACTATGTCGATCTGTGGCTGAGATGTGAATCGATATTATAGTCAAATAGCTTCCCAATCTTCTTCCGTTGCTTTTTTATTTCCGGTTCAAAGTGAGCATCCGTGGCTTTTCAACTTGCTCATGATCAGGAAGAATAATATATTTCAGTCAAATACCGTTAAGTATTATAGAATTGTTGGAATGTTAGGCCGCTCCTCCAATATTGGAAATATGAAGATTTATCGAATACAATCATAAATACTTTTTTCAAAATAAATAAAATCTAATCGTGCAAAGTATCTTCCTTAAATGATGCCACTTATGATAAATACGACGTTCAATGATTGTTTTAAATTTCATTTCTAAAATGTCTCATTTATACTCCGAAAGAGTATATCGAATTAACTTACAGAATTCATTTATTCATTGCGTTCTAATTAATTAAGATCCGTTCTAATACTCGCTTGTCGTTGAAATTCCTTCTTTGTAATGTTCATTTAAAATATCATTTTCACTTGATAATTACATTTAAAATTAGTCATTCACAAAATAAAGTGTTTTTGTTAACTGTGAATTCTTACCAATGAAAATCAAAGAGTAGGTGTAACATCATTGGCACAGTTACACTGTAATAACTTTATAGGAGATTTGAATCACTTAGAATCAATTACCGCTCATCGGAGAATATAACATTTGTATATGACTTTTCAATTATATCCGTAATTGTGATTATTAAGACATATATCATAGAAATACTCTATAGCAAATACTCAACAGAATGCACCGTAATGAAGTATTATCCTTAAAAAAACTCTTTTCCCTTCCTAATTCACCATTAATATCTTCTGGCACTCGTTTCATTTGTCCGGAAGAGCATATATTTCGCTGTGGTTGTATGCTATCCGTGTAATTAGTAATTCGCTCAATAAAAGATTCCAATCCTCAAATGGAATTTCTTCGTCGTTCCGCTCTTTTGGCTCCGAAGCTAAAGGTTATTTGTGGCACAGGTGCGTAATTAGTGTACACTTTTCCATCGATTTACTTGTCATCCATTGCTTTATCATTTGCCGTTGTTGTCCTTTGTTCGAAGTTAATTAAATAAGTAATAAAAACAGTTTCTGAGATATTCATTATTGTTCATTTCATTCACACACTGCTATACAAGAATGGGTGACATTTCCTTTTTTTCGCTATCGATTATGAATTAGAAATATTTCCTTTAAACGTGTCCTATTTAAATGGAGGCAAACACAATCATTTAATTCCATAGATGATTTTTTCTCTTATAAAATTTAGATCGAATGAGGAAGTGCCAGTGAAGTGCATTTCTCACAAATTCAAAAGAGAAAATTCTTTCTTTAGATTCTCTCCACCATCGATAGTTAGTAGCGATTTTATCTTTTTTAAATTCACCTTCTATAAAGTTCATACTGTTTATTGTCATTATAATAATTAAATAAAATGATATTCGCATTATTTGATCTTAAAGCGCGAACCACCTGATCTGATAACCTGATTTTAATAATCGGATGAAACGAATTACGCATGACATGTAAAATGAAACTGATGGGAAATGCGATACTTTTTATGTATTCAAAACAAAAACCGATTCGTAATAATATTTTGCTACTTTTTTCCTCCCTAAACATTCTCCCTCGGGAAGAACCTTTCCGTGAATTCGCCCCCGAAATCCTCCGAAAGTGCTCCCCCCCACCGCCCCCCCCAAATTCGGCAGAAGGAAAATAAAAATGCACCTGGTAATTGTAACACAATCGGCTGTTATCGGCCAAATAGAGAGACCAAAAGGAAACCTCGGCTTCCATTTTCGCAGCAAATTCACAATTCGCAAAAGTTGAACGGATTTTCATCTTCTCAAACATTAACAACTACTGATACATTTGGCAGTTTCGCATTAACGAACTCAAATACTCTGACGGAGTTCATAAAAAACTAGGGGAAACGGATTTTGAAAATGAACTTCGTAATTTCATAAAATTAATTTATAATTATAAATATATGACAATGGAATTATTAAACTCAAAGTACATTCACGCTTTTTCATGAATACCAATATAAAACAAAGACCAATTTGAACTGGATTAACAGTGATTTATGATAAATTTAACGATGAAAAAACACAGAGAGATAGTTCACTTTTATCGGAAACTGAGACTCGAACCCGGGATAGTGCACTTCCCTACAGAGAGCCAATGAACAAGCCTTAGAGATGTTACTCTCTCATATGATCACCTTTTAAATTTTATACCAATTGGTGTGATACATTGTCACACATATTTATATCTCTAGTTTTGTGCCCATCAACGGGATGAAAGATTGTCTTTCCCATGATATTCCAGGAAAAATACAAATTGATTTTCCGAGAATTCCCTTCAAAATCACACCTGAGATCAAACATTTGCTGAGGGAACGCTTTTAAAATGGGAGATCATGTAATTCCAGTAAAAGTGCATCACTCGAAAGAATTAAACGGTCTTAAATATGAATGCGATAGGAAGAGAAGAACACCTTCAAATAGATAGCAATCATTCAAATTGCATTTAGGATTTGACGAAGTATTGAAGATATACTTCGAGGTAAGTAAAGGAAATTATGTCTAAACAGAAAACAAGCCGTTCTTTTGACATTCACTCATAACTACACTCATAACTGCATTTTAATATAAACCTAAATAGTTAATTAAACTACTACATGATCTACTAGTATATAAAGTAAATAATAATGTCTGATTATAAATAAATAATGTCTGATTTATAATCTAAACTCATAGGGATAAAAATCAATCTTTGACCAAAGTATAATCTCACTCAAGTTTTATCCAATTGCATGCCGTCTGATTATTATTCGATCTTTCTTATTCTGGATACTTATATTAATATGATATATACCGTTTTGATCCAATTTAAATTATTGATTGTTATTATTCTTAGATTCATCCTAATTTTATCTTCTAAATGCATTATAATATAGCAACGGACAGTTTGGTTATTACATCTTCATCACGTGAAGGGATTTGAATAAACAAAAGAAAGAGGGATTCATATCTCACAAATTAAGCTTCGAAAAAGATTAGATTAATGATTGCGTGAGTAAAAGGAATGAAAACAGTTATTTGTAGACAAACTGAGAGAAGCAAAATATTTCTAGGATAATTCAATCGAATGGAATATTTTATGTGATCATTCATTTGGAATAATAAATACCTCTTCTCAATATCGTTTGAAATTTAATGACTTTTCTATTTCTCAAATATTCGTGATTCTTGATTATATTATCCTTTGATGTTAAATTAAACGACGCGGGAATTAATTCGTAGAACCATAAAATAATTAATGTACTAACTTAGTGATTATCGGTGTTAATACGACATTTATATGGAAGCATCAATTGCGAATTTAAAGATTCATTATTTCAATTAACCTGTGAATGGAATTTCCCGTATTAATGATTCCTGAAATCCATCATTTGTTTTTGTTTTCTTTAATGCTATTACTAATCAGAGATAGGTCTGAATATCTAATTTACTAGCATTTTGTAGTATTAATATTATACAAATAACATTTTCCTAAGTTGAATCAAACGCGTGAAAATAGAATCTATAAAAATTATATATTTATAAGCAAATATTCGCATAAAATTTCTATAATTTCCAAAGCAATTTAACTAAGAATAAAAAGGATCAGAATAGTAGAGTAACGTTTATTTAATCTTCTCGCCGATGATAGTAAAAAATAGCCAATTCAGATTTCTCCATTCTTAAAGGGAAAAACAGTTTCCACATCTTACAATCATTGCCCTCATTATACTAATAAATACTTTAAATAACATATGTTTCGCGATTTTCTTAATCCTCTTAGTTCAGTTTTCTATGCATCCCCTAATAAAGGGAATGAAAAAATAATGAGTAGCATTCTGAAATGAACTGGGAATCTAAAAGGCGCCGAAATATGTGCATATTCATGGAAGTCTCCTTAATTCGCGGAATTCCAATTCTGAATCAAAGTAAATAAGCGCCATAATTGGATGCGGCGTGTGACGTGACTAGAATAGGTTTGTGAGTGGCTCCGCGAGAGGTAGACACAGTCGGAAACAAATTACGACCGGAATTCGTTCCGAAAACAAAACGGCATCTAGGACTCCTTTTTTCCTCGCACTCCAAAGGGTATGAAAAATTAATCATTGCAAACAACCGACTTGTCACCGGTCGAAGCAGGAGGGAAATATCCGAATCAATTTGTCGCTTGGATTTACGTATCGCCTTTTTTATTATTTCGTGATTCCTTCGAAGCAATTGATATAATTCAACGCTTTCGTCGTTATTTGCCGTTTCTCGTTTTTGGGATTTTTTTGGAAATATTCTTTTCGGGGGAACTGTTTGCGTGAGTTTAATCAATTTGCCGCCCATTTATTGGGTCATTGATCTTGAGATAGCCGTTTCTAAAAAATTTTGTCTTTAACGTGTTTGGGAATTATGGGAATCCTGTTTGGGACATTGTCCAATTGGTGCAACGGGTTCTGCGATTGTCACCAAAATGAACGCCTTATTTACCGAACCTGTACATTCTCATGTTGAGAATTATGAGTCCATTAAACTTTCATTCATTATATCCGCTGAGAATGGGAAAGATGTGGAAGAAGGATTTTTGAAAGGAATTTTACATCGAAATATGAATTCATTCTCCTTAATGAGATGCCAACACGATAATTAGCCGAAATATGCTTTTCTGTATACGGAAAATTTAATCGCACACTTGGTGGTAATTCTTCATTTGAGTTTTGACCAATTCTTCAGAAAGTCTTCCCACAAATTCAGGTTTAAGGAGTGCGTTATTGATTTTCATTAGGACAAGTTTTTTAATGTCTTTTATTATACTTCCCCGAGGAATTCTTATTTTCATTCGGAACAATTTAATAATGACTTATTTAGGCAAATGGATGATATAACTGCCGAATTTTTAATACTAGTTTTAGAGATCTGAAACAGTATTTTATACTTCAATACCTCGTGATTAATCTAGTACACATCTATTTTATAAAATTATATGTATGTGATTCATTTTGTCCTTTCATTCTTTACTCAATTGAAGCAGAGATGCTTTTATTCTTCCATCATTTCTCTTATCTTTACCTCATTGGTCCCACTTCAGGGTCGATGACTTCATGGGAATGCAGATATCGATCCACTCAAAATTGCTGAGATGAATTTCCAAAAAGCCCTAAGATAGTGCTCCTTCTTCAAATAATAGTTATGAGAGCATATGTTTGGCATATTTCACGTATTCGACAATGGAATTTGAATGCCCCATTATCGAATCACATTGTTTACTCAACATTATTGGTTGAGAGATAATTAAATTATATTTATCGATAAACTAACCGTTTTTGTTTCATTGAAATTATCTGGAATTGCGATGCGATTTTTACCGCCTTATTATTCAGATAAAGAAGTTTCAATACTTCACACAAATTTTGCAAAAGATTTGATCTAAAAAACAAACATAAAGTCTATTTTATTATTCCAAGTTATTCGCAAATCTTTCTTCGTTTAAAAATATCTTACAAAAGGTTTAAATTTTTAATGGTTTAAAAATTTAACTCGTCTTTGACAAACATAAATAGTTTAGAAATACATTTATGATCGTGACTGAGATGGTTTCACTTCGTTAACATATGATCTCTATATTTTTTATTTCAATCGAAAATAAAGGAAAAGAGCGTATTTTTATAAACTCTCTGCTTTTGATAAAATGTCCTCCACCGCAAAATGTAATCCGTTCTTTACGTCGTCATTTTCCACTTCTTTTTCGGTACACATTTTCGGCCAATAAATTTCCCGCTGCAAACCCTTTTTTCGTTTTATTGACTTTCCACGAGCGCTTTCTAAGGAACCTCTTCGAATTGCATTAGCCTATCGTATACCCGCATCGAATAGGCAAATTCTTCTTGAAATAAGCATTTTTATTATTTGAATGTTCGCTGTAGTTGAGGCAGACATTGAGGGCTTCTGCGGTAAACTCAACCCCTCGTGTTCTTAGGAATAGTGCATGCTACTGATTTCAGTTCATTTAAGACAAAAGAATCTTTTTCTTTAAAAACAGGACTTCAGATATTAAAACGCCCACTTCAGAGTTTTATTGAACGATAGATTAATTTGGAAAATGCGATAAAAACTTTTTGGTACGAATGTCCGAACATCCGAAGCACCGGGAAAACGGACGGGGAATCGTGCGAAGGAGCATCGCCATCTGCGGCGAGAAAGCGAAAGCCGTTGATCGGTGAAATCGAGTGGAATTATTCAATTTAGGATTTATTCAATTTATATTGAAATGGAAGTAACATTAATTAAACATTGATTATAAATATATTAATACTTCATTTTAAACTCTTGATTTCGCAAGTTATAGAATTTTCCTGCATCATGTCACGAATAGTTTACGAATTAAGTCCTTTCAAATGAGGAGTCTCCAGATATGAAGAAATAAGTTAAAATTTGGAGATATTCGTGATTTCTTCATTGTTTGACAGATGCTGTATCAGGAGAGTCAAAGATGTTAATGAAAGATCGTTTGCATCGACGACAGCATCTTTGGTCCATGTCATCTTTCTATGTGATTAGGGAAGATGTCTTCCAAAATACATCGTGATGAACGAAGCAGTTTTATTTCCATTAAATCGCTCATTAATCGGAAAGGGAATTCCCTTAATTTTTACACGTCCTTTCGGCCACAGCTCGTTAAAAAAATCGTCGCATAAAAATTTCCCGCAGTTTCGCTCTCTTTTTATACCTATTTATGCATGTTATGAAAGGGGCTGACATCTGTCGCCAACCAAAAAAGCTCCGGAAAAAGCTAAATAATTGTATTCTCTTTCGCTGAAATAAACTCTTACACAAAAGAGCTCATCTTTCGATTGCAAATGGGAAACCTGTTTCTTGTGCGGCGGAAGATGTGGAAATGATCTGTAATTCGCTTTGTGTCCATCTCGGTTGATTCTTTCTGAAAAGCACATCTTTCCCTAAGTCTACTCCTTTTTAGAATCTATAGGTGACGATCTATTTCAGGTTTTAGAAACGTTCTCTCCGCTGTGTGCTCGTTGTTGTACCACGGATAAATTTATGCACACATTTAGGAGTTAAGTAGTTTTTCAGGATCTTTAAAGTTCATATTACGGTGTTAATGCTTTCTCGTTCTTAATCATTTAAATATATCAGTGGATTGTTTTTAACGTTTCATTAGAATGGTCATTTCGAATCGGTAGGTCAATTGTCACCGAGACAGCACTGCCCTCTATGATTAGAATCGAAGCGTTCTGCCACCTGCGTATTTCTCTATGCCATTTAATATTCATACTTTTATAATGATAAACCTCATATGATTTCCAGAATGATATTTATTTTTACATTTCATCATATTTTATGAATTATATCTATTATTTATCGAGTAAATTTAAACAGAAAATACTTTTTCATGTGAACATTAAAAATAGAAAAATACGAAAGAAACTTTTTTAACGTATAAAAATTTCTCATTTCACCAAATATCAGTACATTCGCATTTGATTCGCCCGATTCACTTTTGCGCATAATATTTAACCTCTTCATAAAGTTTAGTACTTTGACGACTGAACATAAAATTTGCAGGAAAAGCCATTCAATACGTTGCATTGTGTTGTAGTGTGTTAAATCGTCGTAACATTGTCGCCTCTGAATTATCAAATCATCGATTTAAATTATGCACATATAATGTAGCGATGAGAAATTCGGCAGTCCATTCCTAAATTTCAATATTTCGAAATAGAATGAAAGGAAGTGTTTTTGCATGGACTCCATCGAGGACTGAACAGCAAAAGCGGGTTAACCCTTGATGGTCCGCAAAAGAAGAAAAGAATGGTAATGTATTCGTGAGTCGTCCTCTTCTTTGGATTCTCCGCAGATATTCTCGGGGCCCAAATTTTGGGGACCTCGGGGTGACTCCTCTGCTGTCCGAAGTCAACGTCTCCTCAATTGGCCAATCGCTTTTTTTCTCCGTTAATTATGTATTATCCGTTTCAATTAAAGAGCTTGCCTTCATATATTCACTCAAAGAAATGATGGACATTTTGTGATGAGCCCTTTTTCTCTCTGATTTTCGTAGACAAAGGGAAAATGAAAACATCTTCGATTTCAGTTTAACAGAAAAGGAGCTATAAATTGTTTCGAAATGATTCATTGAGCAGACGAGTGAAAATAAATTTCTGAAGCATTTTTAAAAGAGATGCTGGAACGATCATATCGTCCTAAAGTGCTACAGAATGACTCTCGTATCGATGCATAAGGCGATCCAAGCAAATTGTCTGATGGCCGAGTAAACTATTCCCGCAAAAACGATTAAGAATGGGCTCAAAACTTTCAAATCAGAGCGTTTGTTCCTTACGAATCATGTAAGTATCTGAGTGAAGGAATTATACGGGGAAGAATATTTTAGATGAATTTTGAAGTTCTGATTTAGCCGCCAAAGCCTTCTCAAAGAACTTTCATCATTCTCACATACGTACTTCGCAAAACGAAAAATTTGTATAATTTGTGCACTTTCCTGTATCGAGAGTATATGTTTGGGACCTAAAATTCATTCAGATGTTCATATTACTCAAAAACATTGATAAATTCTCATAATATCTAAACGAAAACTATATTTATTTCGCGTTAGATTTATAGAATAGATGAATAGAAAGGATACGTGTAATCCCAGAATATCCAAATCATGAATGACAAGTAATGGATGAAACGGAATTTCTCTGGATGAATGTGGGAAAAAATGTGAGAAGCAATCGTAAATATCGTATAAAGAACGAAATATTTTTGGCATTATTTCCTTTGGCATTTAATAGATACTAACATTGCACATTGAAATAAAGTTTCAACGAATAGATAAATTCCGTTCTTACACTGCTTTCAATAAAAAAAGATGACCATAAATAACTGGAAGCTTCTTCTGGTACCATAGCAACACATAACGGGCAAAATGTTATGTTTTGCACACGCAGCTCAGTGCGTCATTAGCATGATTAAATTTTAAGCATCAAAATAATCTGCCGTCTCTATTGGATATTCAACCACTCGTTTTGGCCCTCCGCCAAACTTCGGAGCAATCCTGAATTTATGATAATGCACCGCCCGCAAATTTCCGGAGCAGCCGAACATTTCATCCAACGGATGGAAGTCGCGTATCATCGACAAAAGAGGGTAGACCTGCGATCATTACAGCGAATTATCGCCAAATAGGAATTGGCAAAATTTTTACAGAGATATCGTGTAGGAACATCTTACAAATCAATAGACACAGATCTGTGAAAAATAATATGCTTCACAAAATTCTGCAAAAAGTAGTAAAAGATCGGTAATATTTAATCTGTGCAATTCGAGATAACATTTCGTATAGATTTTATTCAACAATTTTGTACGTACGTACACTTCGTTTTCGATACATAAAGACGCATATATTTAAGTTTCGTATGTGTAACCCCTCTGCCATACACCGTAATAGGTTTATAGGGTATTTATATAGCTTTAATAATCGTATGTATTTTGAGTCATTTCTACTTTTCCTGAACTGAATTGTTCGCCTCTAAATAATCAAATGGAAGAGGTGATCGCTCTGTTCGTTGCCAAGTGAATAAACAAACACTTTATTCGTTTATCCCAATCATGATTAATATATTCATTGTCATGAAATTGATTGAAATTTACGATTGCAATATAAATATACGTATAAAGAGCTCCAACCGTCCACGGTATGTCGCTAATAACATGAAAGGCGTCTTTAAATATTTCATCTCAAACAAATTAATTAATTTTGTGACGATCGGTCGTTTATCCCTTTGTTTTCGTTTATAATTCGGTTGATTATTCGGTCAGATGCATTCAGACTTTTGGACGTATTCTATTCTGAGGGGAATACGGAATGAGTTTTTTTTTGGATTTACATTTCAGAAAAATAAATCGCTCAAACTCATCCAATTTCATGTTCCGGATGAATTGATGATAATATTTTGTTCAAAATAATGCGACAGAATTCGGTAAACACAATAATTTTTTTCCTTATGAATTATAATTGCTCGATCTATAGAAATAGTACCTTTCATTTTATGTTTAGTATTAAGTATTTGATTTTTCGGTTGTAATATTGATTAAAGTTTGAATGTTTGTACAAACTTAGTTTATTTAGCGAAATAATCTCTGATCTCTTAAATTTCACGAAAGGCCTAATAAAGGAATAGATTTATCGCTGATTACGATCAACGCATAAATATGACAGAAAAACCAAATCAATTTGGAGCAAAGAAACTCTGTTCGGAGGAGTGACGCAAGAATGTTCATTAGCATATTATCATCGCTGAGTGCACTCAATTTAAATTAGAGGGAAAAAAGACCTATAAAACGAATACTATAAATAGTAGAATCAAACAATTTGAATTTGCGGCTTTCGTTGAGTAATTCTTTTCCGGTTCATTTGACGTCTGTCAGATATTTTAGGAGATTAACTTTTAATTCGCTCGAAAGCTTTGTATGAAGCGATTATGCGCATCTTTTAGAACATTATTTTTATCAATTGTCTTCATTAAATGTACTTGCGATACCACACTAGTATTGGTCTCTGAAGAGTCATTAATGTTCCCATTAGGAACTTTTAGGGTTTTTAATTTGATTTAGAATTTATTCATTTTTATCTACACTGAGAATGGTACGAAAATTTGTTCTATAATTGCTTATCAATTTCAATAAAATATTAGATACTTCTAATTTGATGATTATGTTCTTCACAATGAATAATAAAATGAACATTCGCATTTGAAACTATAAAAGATTTCTATCCCTATTATTTTTACTAAGCATCATTGAACTTAACAAGGACATAGATCCATTCTCGGTATTAATTACCCATTAAAATATTAGAAGTATTACCTCTTCCATGATGATCATTATTACGTCATAAGCTCCCTTTTTTAATTCACATGGACAGCACAAGCATCCAGTGTTGGACACTCATAATGTGGTACTCACATCAGCAATGGACGTAAAAACATGAAAGACGGGATTTGAACCCGGGACCTCCGCGTTAGAAAGTGCTAACCACTAGGAGGT
Organism: Pantala flavescens; assembly: GCA_020796165.1. Classification (NCBI taxonomy): domain Eukaryota; kingdom Metazoa; phylum Arthropoda; class Insecta; order Odonata; family Libellulidae; genus Pantala; species Pantala flavescens. Next base: position 13,143,661 of record CM036883.1, on the reverse strand, counting down.
CCAATTGAAGTTTCCCTCCACGAATTTCCAATCCGGAAGATGCCCTCAAGCAAATTTCACCTCCGACACAATCGCACCACCTGAGATTCGCGAGTGAAATCTGTATTTGTGCCAAACGAAGTAACGCTCAATCGATTTTCTCTTTTTCCCTATTATTCTTTTCAGATGAGGAGCTTTATTTACACAATCTCACTCTGTTTTGTGCTCTTTGTGTTGCCCATTGTGTTTCCTAGCAAAGGAGCGGGAATTCGGGCTCATTTGTCAGCATCTGCCACCAAGTTTTGCTCTACAAGATGTATCGATATAAATCGCAAACATAAATCGTTAAATTGTAAAATATATTCACTTGGAAATTCTCTAAAACGTATTTTGTCATTACCTCGAGTGTATAAAAACACTGTTATTAATTAAATTATTGGGAAACTCTAAAGATTCTCGTAATTTTCTAACCTTTTCACAAATATTTAAGAACTATTTATCATTCTTCAATTACTCCTAAGAAGTTTTTTATAATGAAACTAGCTCAGAATAATTTATAACGCTTTATCATGAATTTTATTTCGTTACCTCTTTTATATCGAAGCTTATGTTCCTATTTGAGTTTCTCATCACACTTTTTACTTTCGGCGGAATTACCATTTAATTTAGATGTCGAAAACTGTTTTTAATGTCAATATTTCTTAAAAAACCGAATCGATAAAACATTTTACCAACGGAATTCCTTTCTCAACAGCGGAAACGAACCATCAAACGATGGAATTGAGATTTATAAATGAAAGTATAAGTTATTTCTACGGACACTTTTCTAAGAAGCTGTCAAAGGTTATTCATTCGAACGATAATGATTTGAAACGAGATCCCAAACTTTCGGAAATGTACTCAAGGAAGCGTTCGGAAGTTGGATAATGATAAATCGATAGCTCCTTAACTGCAAAGGAAATGGAATTAGGGAAGTTTTCCTTGACATCGCTTTGGGACGTTATATTGTGCTCTGCTAGTTCATATTCACCCAGCAAATATTTCGCGAGTTTCAAAGGAAATTTCCACATTCTACGTGAATCTGAACTTGGTCTCTGTTCCATAGCATGTCGAAAGGTTATCAAACATGTCATCAGAAACTGGCACCTTTCATGTCCCTGCAGAGTGCGTAACTATCACTTGTAGAGAGTAAAAATAACGTTTGGTGGAATATTGACTACCCTCAGTCTGTGAAATAGGAGACTGATTGCAGCCTAATATTCTGCAAATACTGATTTAATAGACTTGTAGACCAGCTAAATCTGCTAAACATTTCGTCGGGGTTTGTGCAAAATTATGGAAATAGTATACGAAGATGATTTCCCTTAGAAAATGGGACTATTATCCAAATATATCATACACATACACTCTGGTGAATTGTTGAGTTATAAAAGCCACTCTTTTAGTAAAGGACAAAGTCACATAATGAATTTCTCGAAAAGCGTCCATTTCGATTGATCATCTAATTTTTAGAACAAACTATTTAGAATAATTACAGCATATCTCGGAAGAGATTATAATTACTTAATAGATAAATACTCAACAGAGTATTTACGACTAAAAGATTGAATGGTGTTAGAGTGATTCGTTTGCTTTAATGATGCAAACGAGTTGGATAAAGTTTAAGTTATGAGAAGTAATGGTAAAGTAAACGAATTTAATTGCTAATATAGTTGCACTTTTAATCATTTTCTCTGTACACTCACATCATCTGTAGGGTCTCAAGTTTCTCTTTCAACAAGAGAAAGTAAATTTTGCTGGATATTCTGTCTAAGGATAGTTTATATTCCTTCGTAAGTTGATGTCTGTTTGTGAATATTCTTTGATTTTTCAAATCGACTTTTTGGCCTTCGAAACCAAAGAATTTCAAGCGCTTATATTTTCATTCGACAGCCGTTTTGGCGAACGTGATATTCATCTCATTGAAATCACGCATCGGCGGTTGTCAAAGCGATAGCGTATTTTTCCCGATCCTCGGGTGCATAAACACCCTTCCGGACCCTAGGGTGCCCAGGGTCAATGCGGTTCCCTTCCTTTGTGCCCAAGGGTCCCAACAACTGCAGCCGTGAGAAACGCAAATCCAGTTACTTGGCCTCGGTTTTATTGGGGATTCCCGAAAAAGCGGAAAAGGAACATTCTTTCATACCGCAGAATAGAGTGCGAAATATCTACTTTCGAATGTTCGCAGAGAAGAGAGAGATTGGTAAATAACGTAATAGTAAATAAAGTACCGATTGTGTTAATGTTAAAATTGACCTTTATCTATTTCAGCGTGTTTTTATCTCCAAAGCGGATTAATAAAGTCTATACTTAGGGACAAATTCTGATTGAGTAATTGAATTAACAGTTCGTCGAATCTGTATCCAATTCGGTCGATTGATTACTATTGAATAAGATAAACATCAAAGTTTGCGAGAATACCATTAACTAATTGGACTAGTTTCGTTGCTCGATTTTATTACGTTTCATTAAAGCTGGTCTTTAAACACGAATTGCTCAGTAAAATTCATGTAAAAATATTGTTAAGGATAATACATTCAGAGAACTAAATTAATTCTATCTCGGTGCTTTGATTAGATATAATGCACTACGTTTGGATATTATTTCACGTAGGAAATTTCTAGTATTATAAAACGAACTTTTATTGTTCACAATTAAAATACATTTAAATGAATAATAATACCACACAATCAATTTTGACTTTTAAACAAGCTTTAGATAAAATAAATAAAGTATAAATATTTTAAACTAATCTAAATGCATCTTCTAAAGTTGAACATCGCCGGCCTCGTTGGCGGAACGGTTAGCATGCTATTCTTCGAACGCTGAGGCCCCGGGTTCAATTCAAGGAAATTTTCCTCTCAGGGTCTGGATGTCTGTGACGTTCGTTGTTGAGTTTACGACCACACTGTAATTGTCCCGAAAGAGGATGTTTGTGCGGTCTTTAATAAATAAATAAATCGTCTCTTCCATTCTTTGCTCACGAAATCTCTCTTGAGCATAACATTTATTTACAAAGAGTTACATTTTCTTAAATTGTATCCAATTCCTATCTTTCATAAATAAACATATTCAACGAGTTTATAATGTGTTCATACTTAAATACATTTGAAACGCATACTTCGCATATTATTAAGTCATTTCCGTATATTATTTTAGGCTTATGCAATGTTTATATTTTACGTCGTTCGTATTGGTCTTTCTAAACAACATATTTATATGAATATATTCAGGCAGTAAATGGAATGGGGGAGTCTATTTTGTAATCAACGGTTGGAAAAAGGACTCGTATGATTCGTTAAAACTATTTTGAACAAAAATGGTTGGCATCCCTTGTTATCGCATACAGATGGTGTTGGTTTCTCAGCCATCGATGAATTGCCCAAAAAAGCCGTATGAATCATTTTCCGAAGGAAAAGCTGAAATCTCTCTCCATTTATATCGAAACTGTTGGATGATCGCCGAAGGCCAATGTGTTGTTTATTGGCACTACCATTATATCGACTCACTTCGGATAGTCCAGATATACATCTGACACGTGTTTATATCTCAAACAACTAATAGATGGTTGTATCTCGCGCTTCGTTCGTCGAAAAACTGCGATCGTTAATCGTGGCTTTAGTATTTTCTCTAGAACATGTATATTTCCTTCAAGACGTGCATTTCATCAGCGAATAACTCGTGCATAGCGTGATCCGATGCAGACTCGCGAAATCACGCGAATGAACTTATGCATATCGGCGTGATTTAGTGCAGCGATTCCGTTGGATAAGAAACTGCCTCCGATTGTTTTCTATTCGTCACTTCCCGATTACGGGGAAGTGACGAAACTCTGTTAACAAATTCTAATATTTTAAAGTTGGAAATTGAAATACATTTGCTGAAACGCTTTTCAGGCATAAAGGACTATTCGAAGGAAAATAAATATTGGAGATTTCCTTTGAAATAGCGCGTTTTCATAGGCTGATAAGTTGATCGGTATCTTAGCGATGACGTAAGATATGTGCCTCTCTTGCATTGTAAATTTAGTCAGATCACTTTTCACACCATGGACGACATGATTCGAGTGCTTTGGTCCACCGAGGCCGCGAATTGTACCCATTCTGCCTCTGAACCACCGATTCTTACTAATTGTTTGCCCATTTGTATCACTTGATGTCATCTATGCATTTTCCTCTTCTTCATATTTGGCAGTGAACTCATGGAATCGAATATTGTTTGTTGAAGGTGCTCTGGACATATCCATCTTTCGAGAATATGATTCGCGGATGTTCGCATTCTGAACCGATGCTGACTTCTCGATGCATCTAATGATGACGACAAGGGAATCGCGTTTCAAAACATTTTCATAGAGCTCTTCCCCGCTGACCCACATACGAAAAAGAATTCCTCCAGTCGTTTGTTTTCCTCCCTCATGTTAGACTGCCTTTGTGTGTTTGAAGGGAGATATTCAACAGTTCTATAAGAGTACCTTCCGTCCAAGATCCCATTTTTCGGAAAGTATTTATTTGTGCGTAACAGAGGCATCTTTCCTCACAAGAAATTTTTCTCTTCTTGATATACACATACATACACGTTCGCAGCATTATGCATCCCTCAAATATCGATTATGTGTCTCCTTGTATTATGTTCGAAAAAGCCGGTTCTATTTCCTACAACTCTCATGCATGTTTAGGGAGAGTGTTATTTTGGAAAGAGAATATTAATTTGAGGAGGAATAGCTGTTATTGAATTCGAGAGGTTTTTTCAAATGCTTAACTAAACCTTGAGATTAATCAGTTAAGTATTTAATAGAATATTAGTTGAAGATATATAGGCTTTAATTTTTTCGAATCCATTAACTACCAATCAACTAGTATCGCCTAATTTACTTGGAATGAACTTACTTGTAAAGATTTATTTTATTCTTCAGCAAATTTTTGTTTTATTATCATTATCAAATTTTAACATAATTAATCCCTTAATCGCTAAGATGTCATTTATCGCATATATCGCCTTTACGGAAAAGCTTTTGTGGAATTTGGGCTTCAAAAATGAAAAATGAGATTATTTACCCTCGGGGAGATGAATGACACGATAGAGGACCTAAGACAGTCCCCTGCGGTACTCTTAAAGGATCAAATTTAACCCTCACTAATGAATGCTATTTCAGACTCGCGCTTCATCGACCTTTCCCCAACTTTGGAATCTCTCTCTGGAAGTTCGATTTTATGAAGAATCTAATCTGGAATGATTAGCAATTTGCATCTTCGCATTTCGAAGGGATTGCGCGGGTTGAGGCACTTCTCTAGCGATGTGACTTTGCCTAAGTTTCCCACCCATTTTTCCTCCATCGTTTCGAGAAGACGAACCATTTTCTTTATCCCTGAACTCTCAAGAGCATCTTATTTTTCGATCTACAGAATCTTATTCTTTTTCGCCACAGATTCTCCTCCTCCAATGCAAGAATCGCCTACACAAGATACTTATCGTAAACACTCGAAGAGTCGTGTATGGCTAACGTACGTAAATATTTGAATCGTATACATCGCTCTTTATCACCGGCTGATGTTTTCACTCGCGTAATTAAATTAATGAGGTGTTCCCGCTTATTCCCGGCATCGTTGGAAATGTTGTGGGAAACGTGACAAGGAGCTTAAGCCGGGCCAATCAACCTGTTCATGGGGAAGAATGCATTGTTTGTTTTCCACAGCTGCTTGGTAATGGATTAAACTTTGTTGATTCGGAATGTTCGAGATAATTACATTTGTCGTGGGCAATACAAATCAGCAGAAATCTTCCTCTCATCGCAGTTTCCTTCTACTGGAGGCGATCTCATTCGGAGGCAATTAGCGAGATTGCTATTCAACTGAAAATTGCTGTCAATGGGCGATATTTTTTCGTCGTCACAGCTGAATCGCAAACATGGATTGATATAATTTACAACCATTAAAACTTAAACAAAAATCATCTGTTTTTCATCAGTGTTCTATTAAATTTTTAGAAAGCCCTACTTTTCACTTTTATATCAAAAACGCTTCTACATTCCAAAGCGTTTCCAATCTAAATCCACAGTCCAAAAGAAATTAGCGCATTTATTCGAAAATTAATGATTTTGAATATGTTGATTCGGCTTTTATTACATTTTTATACCCTGAATAAGTTTTATCGCCTTCGTTTCTTCTAAGAGGACCGTATTCAGACAGTCGAGTACTTAAAAAACTGTCCTTTCGTTTGCAAATAAGCACTCGCACCGGAAAGACGAGCCATGCGTCAGTACTACACGCACTTTACAACTCTGACGATGCTCTCTAAGAGAAGAACTCGATTTTCAGCAGAAGTTACTTCTTTAAGCTATAAAAATTACTTTTTATTACGATGTATTCATTCGAGTCAACGCTTTTAAAGTCCCTGATAATATTCGACTTTTTCATCTCTTACAAATTTCTCATAAAAGTAAATGTTTCTTTGCCTCTTTCCTTCCTTTGCTATTTTCGTCGCATCCCCTCGCTATTTCAATATCCCTATGTTTTGCTACGCTTCTGGATGTCCTCTTGAGCTGTCGACGGTGTCTGTTGCCGAGGGAAACATTGGGATTTATGCAGAAGGTGATAGGTGCGTGTGGAGGTATCCGCCCCGAAGCGACCATATCTTATTTAAGAATGATTATGTTTCAGATGATATGTAAACGATACGATTCAAAGAAGATTGTTTTTAATGCCTTCTATTTTAATGCGCGTTAACATTCAGTTGAAACTCGGTTTATTTCTTATTATAGAACACGTTCTTTACCCAAGAACTGAGTATTTCACAATAATATTATTGTTACAATACATAATACTTTTCCTAATCAATGAGGGAATTTTTGTAAGTTATATTAAAAGATAATGTGAACAATATAAAAATTTTACGTATTCATTCGCGTATTCATACGTATAAACAATACGATACACGTGATAAATGAGTTATATGTTCATAAGTTACTTTAACATAGCACGTATTAATTAAATTTCAATATATTTTTAATTATCATTACTTTTAAATTATTAATTTTAACTTTTATAAGAATATTATTTGTAATTGATTGGAAATGTGTCAGCCAGTAATTCCATTGTATTGATTTTATTCCAATACTAACTCTTAACTGTAATCGACAACTATGATTCCTCTTTCTTCACTTTATCGCTCATCTTTCTGAAGTTCCCTTTCTGCCCTCGACAACAATAGAAATCATGGAATTCAAAAATTCGGAGCCATTTTCATAATATTACGAGCGTACGAACGCCTATTTAGGTGAAACCAACCTTCAGCGTGTTCACAGTTCCGAGAAGCGTACAATTTCGAAACGTGGAATCTCTACTTAATCATGTTTAACCGTTCCGCATAATTTAATTCCACAACATGGTCGACCTGTTTTCTAGCGGAATTTATTTCTGAATCTACGGATCTCCTCGATTCGTGTGAAAGAGTCCAAATTGAAGGCACTCTTGTTCACGAGTGCAAAGTTGGGATAAAAGTGTCGACTGCTCACGAAAGGAAATCATAGTTCGAGATCAAAAGGTTTCATTTAATACTAATGCTCATTGAAATAGGGGAATAGACCATTTCCTAAGGTGACTGTCGTTTCCCATCGAAATCCGTTTCCATGAGACCCATCTTTCCCTCAACAAAGTCACAACAGCAAATCTCTTTAGACAGATTTTCTATTAATTAAATGTGAAATTTGTAAACCTTTAATTTCGTCGGGTATATATTTACTGATGAAAATCATAAAAATCAATAATTAAGCACTTTCATTGCATATCTTCTCTTACGAAGTTCGTTTGAACGTGTTCTGATTAACTGTGTGAACACCATTCATTAACAAGTTTGAATCAGTTCACGATTCAATGCACTTCACGAATGAGTCCATCCTAGGATTTTTAATCCAATTATTTTAAGAATTTGTAAATCACACTTTTTCGTTTGCCCAATTTTAATATCAAGAATAAAAAGTATTTAACTCCGACGATCTGATGAATCAACCGAAACAAAAAGTCGATTGAACAATCAATTCCCCGTAAAATACTGAAAATAGTTCTACAGATGGATATGGTGAAGAGGGAGGTTCTTTATTCCTGCACATCTCCGTATTTTTTATTGGCATTTAAACTTAAAAATATCAAAAGTTTCACAATTTTTCGCATCAAGTTGTCATGTTGTTGAAAATCGATTATCCATGATAAATAGATCGATTATGAATCCATTCGCAACAATGGAAAGTAAAAGAGACATCACCATGGTTTCTTGGAAACATTACGCAGGATGACGATGATAAACCTTCCCAATCTTGAATGGGCACGTGAATTTCACCTTATTGAGATATACTTGGACCTTTTCAAATCGGCTGACAAAAACAATAAAATCCTAATTCTTAATCTCATTGATACCTTTTTAACTCCGTTTCAGCTCAAACTTCCTGCCTTTGTTTCTATGAGGACAAGAAAAACGCGCTCTGTAATTCAATTATCCGGTGCAATTTATCCTCATAAGCCAATAAAGAGCTAATTATTTCCTCTTAAGCCTTTGACCACGAGAGCAGAAAGGCGCCTCACCTGTTCGTTTGAGCGAATTATAATATTCACCTAAACTGTTCGGCTGAGACAGAGTTTGTCTCATTGATTATGAACGAATACACGATCCGTGAACAATATTAGGCGATGATCTATTTGTGAGATATTTGTTGAGAACAGTCGTGTGTCATAACGAAATAAGAAATATAAAGAAATGGGTAATTTGCATAAGAGTGCCTTATATTGAATCCAATCGAGAAATCGGCAATATAAATTAATATAATAAGAATTTACTTAAATATTAGGAAATTGTATATTTTTAAAATTTGAGCAGTAGTAAATATAAATTTTCCATGAAAGTAAAAATAATGATGTGATAAAAACTGATTTTATATTTGAAATAACGTTAATCAACTGAAGTGAAAGGAGAACTACCGCAGGATATAAAGTGTTTCTAATTGACCAAAATGAGAGAAAATTAACTGCGTTAATATCTATTTACTTAAATGAGTGTTTTTTGCCTTATAATGTTACTGATTATTCTTTTCGCACCCGATTCCCTTTGTAAAGTATTGTATAACGGCCTCCGTCAAATTTATTCATTCACTTTCTAATTAGAATAGGTATTAAAATAGGAGAGTAAAATATAAACTAATTTTTCTAAGGCATTATAATACATTCATTTAAGTTCAATTCGGTCATTTTGTCTATCTAAACAGATGCCTTTTATGTCTATTTAGATTTTTAATCTGTTATCCCTATAAGGGCAAATGATTAACAGTGCTTAACAGAAATATTTGGAAATTATTTTGCAGTGAAATTTTTCGGTGAGGATATTAAAAGATTTAAACTAAAAGACTAAAACTTTAAAGTATTCTCTCTTTTTAACCTTTAGCCTAATCGATAAACTTAAGATTTGATAAACATACTAAATATTTTTACGTTATTAGAGTTACTGCTAACGATTTGGAATTCTACATGTAATTTCCCGAGATCTGTATTAAGATGTTCCCCATAGGTCATCAGTGGGTTATTCGCAATGTCATTTTATAAAACTCCCCACTTTTGAGTTCATATGAGTTGATATTCTCCACTGTCTGGTGAATAAGAGCGGAACTTCGGTTGAAAGATTTCGCAATGAAAGCATCTTCGAAGGGTCCGAAGCTTTCTTCTGCTTTTACGTGAAATTAAAATGAAAATATCAGAGAATTTGGTTGGCAATTTTTATGAAGGAAGTTTAAAATCAGTTTCATGCAAAACATTTTCATATCCAAGATTGATATTGCTGTTTAAAACTAGATACCACTCTGTGAAGTACAAGCCTTTTTTATATTGCGGCACTTTTAGTAATGAAGAACAGCATTTGCGAGTTAATTAACTAAAAAAAATTGATATCGTATACTTTCAATGAAACCTATTTTAGAAGGATGATCTTAAGTTATTCGTTTTATTCTCTTCTAACACCTCTGCATATGCACTTCCATAACCCTTCAATAAATATTTGCCAAATAATAAATATCCCCAAATCATCATGGAATGGTCACCAAGATGGTAAATAACGATCAAGCGATTCTAAGAAGAAAACGGAAATTGGGAAGTAACTCATAGAAAACAGTACCGAAGTCACGCTTATACTTTAGTCGATACATCGTAATATCAATGTTTACATCTCCAACGGTCCTTTGAGAGGCCATCGAGGGAGATATTGTTGCCATGGGCACTGAGATAATAATGGGACTTTTTCATTGCTTCTGACAATCTTTTAGGGCTCCTTTTTCCTCTCATCCAGATATCGATTCCTTAAGCATTCATCCCCTTCTCTGAAATCTGTGTACGAATGCGCGCTCCCATCATGCACTTCTTTGAAAGACCTTTAAAGCGATTACACGCACAGACTAAGTCGCTTTGTTTCCTTATTTCGATGCTCTTTTATTTCTCTGTAAATGCATCTGAAGCGTAGCATGTTTATCATTCAGTTGCGGGATAATTTCAGGGACATTCTACAATTTAAAAGTTTCTTTCTGAGAATTCCCAGACCTCAACGGATATGAAGAAAGTGACCGGGACTCGAACTCCGATCTGCCAATCGCAGTCAGATGCTTTACAGCAGGGGTGGACAACTTTTTATCAGGATCGAATTTTTTACCTCAAAAGTGTGCCACGATCGACTTCTTGCCAAACAATATGGGTGAAGAAGAGGTGTGAAATGCATAATCCAATAAATTCATTTCCATTCCGTACATGTGGTATCTAAAATATTTGATTTTCTTTCAAATTCTCTGAGGGTTGATAAAGATGAAATAAATGCGTTTGTTATTACGATGTACGATATATTAATATTACCCTTAAAAATAAAAAAGGATATTTACTCAAATAATCCACTGCAGGGTTATTGCATTAGTTTTGTCAATAAGTTGTCCTGAAAAACAAAGAGCCGTAAATTGATGACACGAAAGATAAAACCAAATTAATTTATACTTAGATGTTCATAATTGATGTTATTTTGAGGCAGAAGACATGGGCGTACATACAAGTGTGCATTAAGCACTCAGAGGATGGCTCTGTTGAAGGGCAAACAGCTCAGAAGTGCCCAAACATATTTCGATGTTTGAGTCTTTGTAATAGATCAAAGACCAGTGGGAGATTCCGCTTGCATCTTCACCTTTGCGAGATTCGGAAGGAATATATTACATTAATTCTGCTTTCCTCAACTGTTAGTATACGTGTTTCATAAATTAAACGGACTTTCTCCATTTATTTTGTTAATCATCGTTTAATTGATATTCGATTAAATTACTGTGTTAAAACTGAAATTAAAAACTGATGATTCGATGTATCGATTGGCTTAAAATAAATACGTCGATATTTATGGGCAAAAGGTCAACTTTAATTAGGAGCAAATTCGCAGATTTTAGGAAAGGTCACGAAGAGAGTTGATGTGCATTATATTTTCATTTTAAGGATCAATGAATTGAAACTATGATCGTCGAAAGAGAGCTTTAATAATATCTACAAATCGGCTTTGTGTCACTAGCGGGAGAAATTTACGATACCTCTAAGTTCAGCTTTTTGTGGATAAATAAATCTCACCACTCATATATATTAACGCGTCCCGAAATCCCTATGAGCATCTTAAATAAGCAATCCTCGAAATTATCTCTCGGAGATTCGCTCCACTTAATATTTTAATGACGAAGCGGCTTAACTTCGTATAAAAGCATTCGCGTGAATTAACTGAAATACTGCTACCGAAGGACGACCAATGTTTTCTCCACTTCGTCAAAACAGTTTTTCTCGCGCCAAATAAGCGATGTTTCTTTCGATATTTTAATCAAGGAAAAGTGGGAAGATTCTGCTCAGCGATTTAAACTCGAATTCACAAAGAATTTCTGGAGCTGAAAATCTTATTTGTATACACTTGGATATGCAAGTGAGCGTTCTAGAGATCCGAGTTTTTTTATTTCTCATTTCGCTCTGAAGTTGGCAAAATTGCACGGGAAAGCTAAAAGGTCACCGTTTTATTTTCAGGGAAATATACTGATAAACTCACAACTGAGTGTTATGAAAGTTCGCAAAATTTTCAGTCGTATTCATGTTGAGCATTATTTGCGAGAAAATTTCTGTAAGAATTAATAATTATTGTTCATAAATCTCTCTAAATTTAAAGTGATGTTAGTTAAAACTGAAAGTACCATAAGAAAATGATAACCATTATATACACCGAACAAACAACGGAATTTTAATAGTTTTAATAATCTTGTGAGTTAAATGTAGTTTGTAATCTTGTTAAAAAATGTCCCAAGCTTTATAGTGAATTCGCACTCCCCAATTTTCACAGCAAAATATCAAAAGAGATGAAAATATTTTCTTTGGAATATGTTTGAGAGCAAGGTTTCGATAAAATAATTTTCTATTAAATATAAAAATTGGATACATAAATTCAGCTGTTCATTTTATTTTAAACTAAGTTAGAGCATATAAGAAGAAATACGCTGATTTTCATAACACTTATCGGAGATATTTTATTGAAAGTGCCAAAATATTTTATTCACATTTGAATATCACAACTTCATTACACTATATCGATAATGTAAATCGTAATATGCCAGAAAGTCTTTCGGTTCGTGAGAGGTGGATTCAATGAATAGCGTCAACAAGAAGACACTCGCAAATATCAAGCTAATATAGGCGAGCGAGAATGCACGCCCGTGTACGCGGGCGCACGCATCCAAGCGGCGCAAAACCCTTCCTCGGGGAGCCCCGGGCGTCACTTGCCCCGTGATTTATACGGAAAATTTATGGGCGCAATGCTGTGAAAGTGCGTCTGAAAGGACAATGGGCGAGTATTTCCTTGTTGCAAATGCCGCTCATATCGGACACCCAAACAATAGATATTCATGTATACATTGATTAATAAATGATCAATTATTCGATACAAAAATTGAGAGTAAATATTAAAAATCGGTATTATGTCCAATTATATAAATTTCAATTCCACCAGAATTTTGTCTCGATTCTGTGAAGTTCGTCATTCATATAGTCGTTGTTTTATTGCAACACTTAGGTTAAAAATACAAGCAAACAGCTTTATTGATATGATAAGATCACCACACTCATCAAATAAACCACATACCGAGGTATTTGGTTACCAAAAAGCTTTCATTTTATAGCTCCTAAAAGTCGCAAATGTGAATAATACTGGACTAATAGGATGACTAAACCCTTTGGTAACGGATCTTTTCGATGGACCACGAGAGAAGACATTATCCCATTATTGTTTCGGGAAGTGTACATTTCGATCAGATAATCTGAATAAAGTCATATAATTTTGAAACATGATTTTAAGTGGTGTATTTTTAAAAGTTATTTATAAACGTTTTGTGTAACAATCTCTGCGAGAGGATAAGGTTTCAACAAAATGGGCTACATTGATCGATGATCAAATGTAAAGCGGCTTAAGCGGAAAATTTGCGATAGCCTTTCAAGTTTGGAAACTATAGTGTCTAATGGGAGTGAAGGCGGTAGCTGCTTAAGTCATTTCTTCTACCATCAACATTCAAACTCGATTCTTTCATACATAAAAATAAACTTTAACATACATGTGATTGGATTATTCATTCAATTTTGAACTTTATTTTGCAAGTTTTCGCCAAAGTAACAGTTTGACAAGGTATCAATTCTAAATTCAGTTCTTCCGTGTTGAGAAGTTCATTTTCCACTATCGACCACATCAAAAGAAGCCTTAGAAATGTCTGCGATAGCGGAATTAGAGATAAATTGCATTTCACGTGGTCTGAGTATCTTTCCTTTAAAAGGGCACTTAAGGCAGCAGTACCTGTCTTCTGCCGAAAAGAAGCGAAATCAAGTGGATATCTTCCTTACTTTTTCATAACTATGAGTTCAGCAAACATTCAAGGTCGAAGCATATAGAAAATCAGACAAAATTATGCTTCAGATTTGTTGTTCGGCATAGAATGCTAATATATCTCCAAGGGCCAGAAAGACCTTGAAAAGGCGATTAATATACGACAGAATAGACCTTTTGGAATATAAACATAGAAACTGATGATGTTGTAAAGAAGACAGATGTTTATTATTCCTCCAATAAATAATCCCTATGACACACAGTCACTCCATACGAATACATTAGGACCACGTATTCACAGAAATGCTTTTTCTAGAGATCCGATCAATAGTTAGATTATTCATAGTAAAATAAGGATTGACTGATAAATTAGAATGGAGTCTTGTATTCAGACTGAGGTGGGTATATTGTCATTTGTAATCGCTTCATCTTTAGAGATTATTTCTCATTCTACTGATTCGATAATAAATTAACTCCGGCTGTAAATAGGGGTAATTTGATATGAATCAGAGAACTTGGAAAATATTAAAAAATTTAATTTCATATCTTTCTTCGCGTTCTACGAATATCATTTTTCTTTTGACGTAAGTACACGAATTGTATAAGTTAAGTATACACGTCGTAGATTAATTTTATCTATCAAGAAAAGAAATTCATACGAAACGACTAAAATTTTAATGATGTACAGTCCTAACGATAACATACAGAGGACATCAAAATCAGCTGGGCAAAAATTATATCCTGGTACACTTGCAATATACAGAAAGATATCCACATCATTAATGTGAAAAAGAATGTCATTGGAATTTCAATAGTTCATTCATTAAAGGATTGAAGCATTACGCTTTGAGAAAATAATTAACTTTTTATTCTTGTCTCGCAATCCTAACTATAGAATAAACATATCAAAGAATGATTCCCTCTTCGGCCGCATCTTATATATTCTCGTATCGAAATGCGCCAATGCGTCGTATGGATAATAAGGGCATCAGTAAGACTTATGGGCAACTGCTTTACTGTCTATTCGGCTGCACAATAAAACGTCTTCGGCGGATAATTTAAACTCCATTGATTTTAACGATTGCATATCACACGCTTTCGCAGGCAGCTTTATGAGCGCCCAAGTTACCTTTCATCATTTATTCGAATGACGGCCGAATCACGTTCCGTACAATTTACGTCCGCTTCTCCATGAACGTCATTTGCACGGAATTTGAGCAGATCCAAATGCCACTGTCACACCTCCATGGCTACCCTTTTTTCAGCCACTGTTTTCTCAAAAATAGATGTAAAAGAATCTCCTTCAGATCCGTACGCAATTTATCCTTTGAATATATTGAAAGTTATTTATCGATTCCTGTGGATACTGCTTCAGAATTAAGTATGCATTAAAGCGTTGATAACAGAACCACACTGTTCACTGCATTTTTTTCCAGGAATATTTCAATGAGATAAAGTGCATCCGTACGGTTGGCAAAGGTGACGTGAATTCCCTCTTTGACTGTTCATCAGTCGTGCCTGACTATCCCTTGATATGACTGGAAATAGTCTCCAGTTGATTTAAAAGAGAACGAAGGTATTAATTAATCTATTTTTGAAAATGCTAAATATCGATCGAATAAGAGTCATCCATTAACACGTCTTAACATACGCTCCTCATTATTAAGCGGCGAATTCTTTCGTCGATGATTCGGTTATTTTGATGATATCGAAAAGAGGAAATTAATCACTTCACTTTGTTTATCGATAAGAGATAAGTTATCTGCGATAAATTGCCTATCCGTGGCCTATACTTGCAGAGTTATTGAGATGAACAACGATTAGGATGAATCTACCGCTCCAATATCGCACGAAGAATTAGTAGTCATTCGTGTCTATGTTAATATTTGAAAATTGTGGAGCGAATAAATTCTATCGTATTCAGCGTAAGGCGTTCTGAATAAAAACACTTCGACGCAGAATCCAGTGTTTTCCATCTTCAATATCAGAATCCGCTCTATTTGATGGAACTCATCTGTGCGTTATTGAAATCCTAGAAGTACCCACTTAATCCTCGTAATATCATAAAATATTCAACTTTGACCTATAAAGTAGAGGACACATAAATTAAAATATATTTTAAATTAAATCAGCATCCGCTCATACCATCTGAAACATAGACAGATACATATTAGGGCTTCCCGTATTAAGAAGTAATAGCCTTTTATAATAACCGCATTTATTATTATTTCTAATTGAAAAGCCCTGTTTGCAATGATGTCCATCTAATGCAATGCGTGAAAGCACATCTCTGATAAATCGTGCTTTGACTCGCGTCGTCACCACGGACGCTCCAAAATCTCTTATATATCAGTTTGAGTCTAAGAAATATTTTTTAAACCATTTGGTTTGGTATTTTTCAAACCAAAAGATAATTTTACTTTAATTATCGATCAATCCTGCTACACCGTTAAATGCATTATTTTTACATAATGTACATATTTATGTTGATGTGATTGGCGTTCATAACTACCGCAGCGCTTCTTTGGACGATTCTTCACCTTTTTATTACAACTTATATCCCCTTTTCGAAAGCATTGAGCAAACATCTTTTGGAACGAACAGAGAAATCTATTTCATTATAACATTAATAACAAAATTTCGGAGTCCTTTGGATGTCTCATTAAAAAGAAAACGACTGACGCGTCGCCGATGCTCTTTTTTTCTTTGCGTCGGAATCTATTTATTGCCCTAAACATGGATTTCCCTTCCAAAGACACCTTTTTTCTTCTCGGTTTCAGTTTATTTCTTTCGCAATTGCCTTTTGAAATCATCTTTTGTTTTCGCCTTTGTCGTTGCGATGGTAACGACCCCGTGTCTCCACACCCGCGAGTGCATTGCTTTGTCGCTAAATCGATTGCAACGAAGAGCGCATTTTTATACATCTTTGAAGATTGTCTGATTCGAAGGATTTAAAAAGCATATGCAAAGAATTCTTTACGTATATAATTCTGAGTTTAATCGGAAACTCTAGAACCCATTTAAATTAATCATACATACATTCCGAAATTATTATTTATGCAATTCACTTATTTTATGAGTCACGCATATTAATTACAAATCCTAAAATAATATTCGATTACGTTAAGAAGTATTTACAAATCTTATATCCCATCGATATATACATTGATATCCTATAAAGTTTGTGTCATTCTAATTACCTAGATAGATTCTGTTATTTTTCAATTCTTTACCCTTAATTCCATTTCTCGATGAATACTTTTAAAACGGCACTTCTTTTATCAGCAATATTATTTTAGAGGAAGATACTGAGCGGCAACGAACTCCTCGAAAGCAAAATGTGATTTGCTGTTCATAGACACCGGTCTATGTTGTGTAGTTAGGAGGGAGAGTAATACAGCGCCCTCAAAGTGCTTCTTACAATACAATCCCATCCACAGATGCATCTCCAAAATATTTCCCCGAAGAAGATTACTTTCGCATTCAAAATCCCCTTTCGAATGTGAACCAGACGAGCTTCATTTCGCTCATAACAGAGTACAATAACCCTTTTGGCTCATTCTTTTCTGGCTGAGCATCTTTTTGGAAGAAATGATTTGTTTTTGATTTAGAAGGGAGGATACTGTATATTCACCTCGTTCATCATTTCGAGATTTAAAAGATTCATTTACATAATCTATAAGGATTGATTATCATTTCGTTATCTCTAACGAAATAATGTGAAAAATAAAAAAAACCTTCATGGTAAAATATTTAAGAACACCAAAAGAAAATGAAACCCAACAGAATCAAAAAGTGATATCAATAGGATCCATTTATTTACATCTAGCTGAATACCATGCAAGACGCTTTCCGTGGAAAGGGGTTTATTGTTTAAAACTTATTCCGTCTCATGGTATTATAAAAATTAACAGGATTTGTATGAATTATTAACTCAAAGTTATCTCCGCCTTGGGTTCCATTTGATGATTAATGTCATTAAGAATATACTGCTGTCTTTTGGAAATTAGAAGAAGATAAAACTGGCTTAAATATGTGAAGTATTAAATGAAGTATTTCCAAAAATTAATACTCTACTTTTCTTCGAACATAGAATCGCACAGGGGAAATCTATCAATATTTAAGATATGTAAATATATTTATAAATTTTGTAATAAACCACATTTCTTCCTCTTCCAAATGTCCAAATATACCTGAAAAAAGGTAAATGAATTATGGGATCTCGATATGCTTCAAGTATATTGATAGAAAAAGAATCGCTTAGAATGTTTTAAAAGGAGATGAGAATAATTAAGAGCCCATGATTCAGTGCACAATCATCCTCTTCCACACAATCACGTTGCAGAGATCCAAACGAAAGAGTTAACACAAGGATCGTCAAAACTGATTCTTTGTGGTCACAGCATCAGCGCTTGAATTACGATAAACAGAATTGAGATTAGTCACCTGCTGCAATGATACGAAATAATCCGTTTTTGCTATTTCACGGTTTTACCCAGAAAATTTAAGACTCGTTACGTTCACTCGTTGTTTGTTGCAAAAATTGAAGATTTTGCTTAATTCTATCAATGGCATGTAGATTCGAATCATTTATACGTGCTATGCATTTTTTCAGTTTAAGCGATAGTATTCCTTCTAATCTAAGTTTCTATACGATTTTATAGATTACTTTTTCGAAATTTCATCTTTAGGTAATAGTACCTCTCTATGAGATTTCATCTTTACGTATTAGTAACAACTCTCATAGAAATTCTTAAAAGTTATTTTTTTATGATGACACACATTTCGCCTCTGCTTCAAGGGAGAGATATGAATTCACGGACGTGATAATGAGGCTACTAAAAAGCTCCTTCTTGTTGCTTCTCGGAATCTCCGAACGAGGGCTCTGCCTTCCCCTAAAGCGGTCAATCATCCGAACGGTTTCCTAGGAAGGACAAATCTTCGGAGTCCCTAAAATATTTTTTATGGTCTGAAGCATAGGAGGGTCTTCCTCTAGCTATCTTCCACCGGCAATGGCTACTCGTTTGAAAGAATCGTTCTTTTTATTGATAGAAAATCGAGTTGATCTGTAGATTTATGTGCGGCGAAGTTATACAAAAGTTAATGTTTACCTTTCTTGTGTCTTCCAAAGGAGCGAAAATCCGCCTCTTGCGGGTGAAGGCTTTTAAGCGGACCTACGACGGTGTAGAACACCTTAGAATGGTGGGTAATGGGGGGTTCGAGCCCCAGTCATGTCGCTTATTCTAACTTCCGTTTAACCTATTTCGGATCTAAGTTTGATAAGACTTCATTAATCTTTGAAGTTTCCAAACATCGTTTAAATATACAATGGATTGTGAACAAGACATATCCTTATTTTACAAAACGTATCTAATATTTTTGTCTGAAACAAATGTTAATGACAAATTAGGCAGTGAATTAAACAAAATATGATCAGAGTGTATTAAATTATTTTAATTCCCGTATCCCTAATCATAGTTGAGGAACGAAAACTTGATTTTAAGATGATAGTAGAAGATAAATCCTACATAAATACGATGAATCTCAACTTCGTGTAATAAAACAATGCAAAGAGGTTTTTAGTGAATTAACAACGTTCGTTATTCTGGAAAATTTTAAAATAATTTACGAAATCCTTGTAAAATTTGACGAAATTATTTTCCTAGAAATATCCATTGGTTAAAAGTATCAACGCAATTAATTGAATCCACTTCTTGGTCCGGCATAATTCAATACTTATTCGAAGTGAGTTTTATAAATCACCTAAAGAAAAGATCTAAGCGTACACCTGAACTAAAGCTGATCCTAGTTATGCAATGAAATCTGAATTTGAAAGCATTAATCTTCATTCGCTTGAGGCCTTCCGAGGATATCTCCAGCTGAAGTGGAACTTCTTACGGTGGAATTATGTACTTCGAAGGCAGCTTATGTTTACTTCATTAAAAAACCTCATTATTTAATATGCATTAATAGGAGTAATGTTTTCATAAATATAATTGCGGTATAAGAATATTAGAGAATAAAAAATTTCTCCCCGGCGGGGAATCGAACCCCGGTCTCCCGCGTGACAGGCGGGGATACTGACCACTATACTACCGAGGACAGCGACTGAAGAAGGTGAAAAGCTAAAATATATATTTAAAACGCTACGTAAGGATGTGATGAAAGATTATATTTTCTAAATAATGTGTTCGTAGTTACTATAGAGTCTTTGATAACAGTTTCCTTGTTTTTATAGCATGTAGAATTATTGATTCACCTGCAATTTAGTGGTGATGAACATCAGGATAATTTGCTGTAAGCTGAATCCTCTTATCTTAGACCAAGTAATATTTGATATCGTTTTTACTTATTTTTAGAAAGACTTACTTTATCCTAATGTATCCAAATTCCTATAAATCTATACGCTAATATTAGTTTTCCGGTATATATGTGCGTGACTATTTAATTAGGTCATCTTATCGAGGACATCTTGACTTCAATGTAAAACACATTTCTAGGATGTGATTTCATGATGTATTTATGATATCACATGATTTAAATTAGATTAATTATTCACTCTTTATGCTTTAATTAATAAAATATTCCTGCTTTGTTTCTACTCAGTCTTTTAAAAGATAAATTAGTGAACTCTCACTTTTGATTCAAGGCTATAAAAAAAGATACATTTAAGCTACTTAATGGTTTATGAAAGCGTGTAGTGCTAGAAATCCTACAGTTAAAGGAATAGATCGAATAATCGAAAATTTTATTTTTCATGAGAAATTTTTACCCCTATTCAGCTCTACTAGCTAGTACCCTATTTACTGTGCTAATGTCGACATTTTGTTAAAATACTTTTTGAATTATACCGAACATGCTGATTGCTTTTAAGTTAAGGATCTACTTTTAAATATATCACTTCCTAAGTACGCTATGAACGAATAGCGGTAATATTGGATGATTAAATTTGCATTGCAATTAAATTAAGATGTCGAATTTTGTCAATATAGCTAATACAAACGAACACTTGGAAGTACTATTTTGTTACAAAGCTTCCAACCAATCAGCTTTAGAATAATGACTTTCTTCTAATGCCCAAATTTTTTATGACATTTCAATAATTGGCCAACCTTGGCTGTTGGACGTCGAAAAATCTTCGTCGACGAGGATGAACAGTGGAACGAATGCGTGCTTCTAAATTTCACGAGTAAATTCAGTCTAAAGTCGATTCAATTTTGCGTCTGTGTTAATTTTCAAACTGAATCCATATTCACGTATGTTGATATTAATTGTTTGTCGCACAGCGTCGCCCACGCATTCATCACGCATTCCGAGGCATCTTCGCCTTACCGTTGGTGAGTTCATAACGCCTCGAAGGTCGTTTGGTCAATATCCTTTCAGCATTTCCTCGGAATGCGTTCCAAGCCGGTTCCTTTTCATGTCGTCGCCGTGTATTGGGATATCCATTTCCTGAACGGATTCGGGGTCTATTCCCACAATGATTATATTAGCTCCGGGAAAAAGATGTATCCACATAAGCGCGAGTCTTCCTTTGCTTTCCCGGACTTTTTATTGGGGAAATAAATTTATTCGGAAGTTATCGAAGCTCGTAATCTTCGCGTGTTACTGAATAGATTGTCTCGTGTAATTCTTATTCGGGAAAATATTGCAAAATCGCGTCCTAATGATGAACTTGGTTTTTATAATCGATGAAGATTAACAAAAATTGCTTACATATACATCAAATATCATTTTTAAACGAAAATATGATTCTGCTACAATTTCTATATATATTAAATATCTGTACAAATTCAGGTATATGGATCTTCGTAGACGAATAGATCTTTGTTAATCACACAATGCTTTTAATAAATATTACATTCTATCAATATTATAGCATCATTTATCGACTACCTTCCATAACTTAATACGTTTACACTTTACAATCGGCACAAAAGTAAAGACTTTAGCTCGCAAGTAAAGTTAGCTATTGAAGCCTGTTCAATTCCTTTGGTATTAGCAAATGAATCAACGACAAATTAGCACAATAATCACTTAAATTATGATTCTAATCTGGCCATTGTATAAAATAAGCGATTTTATATCTGAAGTGTGAGAACGTTTCACGTCGATAAGTGACTGAAACGATGTTATCAAACCAACTCTGTTCAGTATGACATTCAGGAGCGTTGCTTAGAGACATTAAGATCACCACCATCGCAAATGCAATAATGGGATCTCGGGATGCATAACCATTGATTTCTGAGCCAAGAAAGAAATGCGCAAAAACTCTAATCTGTCCGTCTTTCCAAGAACCGGTTGATTATTCAAGCCTTTGAGGAATGTGGATCGATGCACACGGATAATGCTTACGGAGATGCAATCAGCGAATTATCCTCATTCGGTAAATAATATTTAGCTATAGCTGTTATCAGCTGAACTGAGGTCGCTGCCGAAGACAAAGCAACTTTCCCAATTTATCTTTTTTAACGATTTTTTGCATCTTCAACAATAAAGATTTGTTGATATGGATGATTAGATCATAAGACATATCGATCTTGCTCTACATGTATGTGTTGCAGGTGTTCACAGTTTTCTTTCATTCTTTATTCGATCAAGTATTTCAATTTTCAACAATTCCGCTCAAAGATATACCCTATAACTATGATTTATTGAACTGAGCTATAATGTTGATGTTCTTTAATATCACAGATGACTATAATCTTAGAGCAATCTAATGAATTGACTTCTAAAACTAAGTATATATTAGAGGCTGAAGTGAAAATGACAGAAAGTTCTAGATTTAGCGTTTGACGTCCATTCAAAGCTGTGTCATTCCTAAACTTATTTTTCGATATCACTTTGACGTCTGTTTGTGGTTTAAGGAAGATGAGAATGCTGGTAAGAAACACAGGAAACAAATATGGCTTGATTCCGTGTATTAAGAAAAACAAAAGGATAATTACAAACATTCTAGGTCTAACAATAAGATGAACTACTATACTGACATATCCTGTGCTAATTACATTTCTCGTACTTAATTACGGTTATGGATTTTCTATTCTGAAAGAAAAATTGGCCAATAATAGATATTTTAATACCTCTGTAATTTTTTCAGTTTTCGAAGTACAAAAAGCAGAATATTGTATGATTTTGTGTCCAATAAAAAATAATAAGAATTTGGATGAAATAGGAAGGATTAACATTCTTCCTATAAATACCAAGAGAGTTATTTTTCCAATTCAATTTTATTTCACAATCTTAAAAATTCTAAATATTGTATTAACTTTAATATGTCTTGAATATGTCCGGTGGCTATCCTTCTTCTTATTAATTACAATTTAACTCATCGCGAAAATGCTGCATTTACATTCGTTATTTCGTAACTTGCAAACGAACTTCCTGCAGATACCTTTATTACGTGCTCTCGTCGTGATAAGTTATCAGTCTCTGTTGCAATGCATCGAAGAAAAGTTCAATTCAGTTGATTTAATTTGTTGTTGATGATTTATTTTTTATGATATCCTATTTCATATCAATTGTCAATTGCTCTTGCGCTTTTAAATTATCATAATTTAGACGTTAAGAATTCATCCGCATAGAGTACTTCCAAGCATACTCCTCTAAAAGTGCCTCTCGGAGCAAATTTGCAAGTCTCATTATATAAGAATTTATCATTTCATTTGTGCACTCGAAAGAAATGGTAATTGGTAAACAATGGCACCTCTAAATTCGCCATTGGGTAATTATCGTCCTCTAATCAATATTTTGTAAAATCGTGTCATAAGCTTTCATAAATAGTCCTGCTTTAATTCGACAAAAGAACCTTTTTTCTTGGGATCTATTTCGCAATTTTGATACTGGAACGCGAGCTGCAAAAAACAAGTGAAACATAATTCGGTCGCGAAATTTGAGAGCACAGCGTTGTACGTGAGTAAAAACAAAAAGAGGACGAATTATTTTGAGTGAGAATTTCTCTCTAAAGAGAGGCATATTTATTCTGTTTGAGATATTACAAAATCCATATCCTTCAATCCGGAAAAATATTCACCGTATTTAATTCGACACAAAAGGAAAAATGTCTCCTTGGCCGCCCAGCTGATAGCAGCGTGGAGGGAGCCGTGGAGGGGAGGGCCTCCAACGTGCCAATGAGCTGAGGAAGAGCGGAATGACTACGTAGATGCTTTGAATATGGCAGGGGGTGCACCATAGGCAATCAATTAACATCGCCTATCATTTGTGGGAAAACTAATTCTTAAATAGGTTCGTTTAGAGGATCAATTTCTTTTTATTTTCCCACTCTATCCGAAGCGCAGAGGGGATTACACGAACCTCAACTGATTAAATGTTTTCCTCTCGAACTATATTCATGCGATTTCAGTTCTTAATTGTATTACATGTATAATGTACTTGAATTACAATCATCGATTTAAAAAGCAGATTTTTCCGAAACGTAACCTTTTACGTCTTTTAAATTCACTAATATTACACATATCGGTTCTGTACAATACGTGGATACTGAAGGTGCCACAGGCCTTATCGCGCTTTCTTTCCGACTCTCAACGAAGTTTCATTTGGGAAGAAGTGGGCAAACAACGCGAAACATTCGCGCAGTGAAATTCTTTTTGCCGGCGTAAATGCTTTTTCAAATGGGAAATGAGTAATACAGAGAGAGGGGGTTATATACCCTCAACACCTTCCCCTCCGCCCCTCCCTACCACTTCCCCTCCAGTCCGCCAGCCAGCCGGCCCCAGCGGTGTGAGTGCTGCTACCACGACATCTATAGTCTCCCGTGTGTGCCTTGCCAGTCGCAAGGCTCCTTTTCTCTCCCATCTTTTTGGATACGCAAAAGCTTCTTTCACTCCCTTCGTGCCCCTTAGATCACCCGTGTGAATGTTTTAGTCTTCCCCCACGAATACCCTTTCTCATTTTGTGATGTGCTTGTGTAGATATATCGACGCGAACGCTTGGGAGTGTGTGCTTAAAGCCGAGAGAACGCCTCACTCTCGAGGCGGAGGCAGAGACTAGCTCTCTTAGGGGGCGGAAGGATACACGGCCATTTTAGCCTGCGATGCGGCACGAGTGTATTTTCCGCCATTTGAAACAATCTAAGTGTTTTTTCCCAGGTGTAAGTGTTGGAATCTCGGGGTTGATGTCACGTCCGTCTAGGATGCATTGAGTGAGTGTAGTATAAATAAATAAGTAGTTCAGCATGTTCGTGAAGGATCGAGGATTCTGATGAAGTGATAATTTTGTAATAGTGGAAGTGTGGAAGGGCATGAAAAGTTGAGCGATGGAAAACGAAGTGAAGCAGAGGAAGCAAAGAAATCGTCGAAGAGAGCGTGCTCAGCGGATGCAAGCTCAAAGAGAAAGCAAAGCTAAAGATGGGGATAGTGGAGAAGACGAGTCGCCGTCGAGAGAAAAGCCTTCCAGACCTCCCAACCGGAGAAAGAAGCTCAAGGAGCCCGTGTTCGAAGAGGACATAATAGATGGTTTTGCCATCTTGGCCTTCAAGTCATACGAGGATCTAGAGGTAAGTGCATTCGCTCTCCCTCCCCTAATATGGTTTCTGCGTGACCAAAATCGATCCCGATTTTGGCCGTGTCTGTGCTTTAGCGTGAGGAAAACGTGTTCGAACGAGAGTGATTTTTCGCTCACCAAAGTCAGCGGTGGGCTAATTAGGTAGTGTCGAAATTGAAGGAGTAGTTCGTCGGAAGTAGGTGTTCGACAATTAATTGGATGTGATTGATCCTCCTGATCGGTGTGTTGTTCGCGGAGGTGTACGTCTGGGTAATATTGCTGCATCACGACGTGGGATGGACGTAGAAGACCCTTCATGGACGTGATTTATTCATCTTCTCCGGATGGAATACAATCCAGCTACTTCATCTGATATCCGCTCTTCGTTCTACTTATCCAGAATGGAAGAATCTCGGAAACAGTGCGCAGTTTATTAACAGCCCTTTCCCTTTCTACGATTTCCGCCCGTTTAATTCGCCGAAAAAGCCCTATCTGTTTTGGCCTGCCATCCACTTCTTTCTTGCCGGTCATTGCATCCGCATTTGCCGGCTAGTTTTTTTTGCAACGTCGCATAACGGCTTGATCGAAATTCCGGTTTAATTACGGCGAACCTCACTCCCCTAAGTGGAAAATGCTATCGCGAATCTACTGAGGCCGCGAAAGCATTAGTCCTCATATAAAATACTCTCGTCTAGTTTATGGGTATCATCTGTCTGTACTTGAGCAAGAGTTTGGTCGTCCCGAGTTTCCCGATTATCGACGTTTGGTTAGTGGGTTGTCACGCTACCAGCTGGAGTGCTTTAGCCGACCGGAAAGTGTTATCACAACATCCGAAAATAGACCGAAGTAGTCGGGAATGCTCCTCGCTTATCTGGCCTGTAGAGTTCTGTATCGTTAATCATTCTCTAGATAAGGTCTCGTGCTCGAACGACTTCGGAAAACGAAAGTTATGCGCGATGGCACGGCCGTTGATTAATTCCGTGCAATCTCAATTCAAAAAATCTGCGTCACCGCCTCCTATCGGTAGTTTTGGGAAGCGCGGCGCTGCTTTCAGTTGTTTACCTGTTCGCGGCGGACGTTACGGACTCAGCTGTTATGTCCTTAAACATAGAATTAGAAATCATACGTTTATGCGGAGAGGAGGATTTTAGCGAATAAAGTTGTGCCTTTTTGACCAGCACGGGTTACTCTTTAATCTCTCTTCTTACTGAGGTCTTTTCTTTGTGGATTATTCTGGTCGGCCTTCAAAATTGGGTTGGATTTGACGCAACTCCTCGTCCGGATATTTATCCCGTGCATTCCAGTCGCCCATTCGGACTTTCCGTCGCACTCAACATCGCACGTCTGCATAACGCCATCGGCATTCCTCCACCCACAGTTTCTCGTGCAGGTCGTATGACTTCCTCCTCCCACCCAACTACTGCACTCAGGTGTACCACTTAGCCTCTCCTCCAGTTGCTGTATGTTTGCAGTCTTTTTATTCGTTCTCTTCTGGGTGTGGCTTGGTGAACCACGGCTTTTTTGCGAGGGTGGTGAATCGAAGGGTATGATTTAGTTCTGAAAGATAATACGTTATAAGTTTATAGGCTAGTAAGGCTTATGGTACGCATGGACAAGAAAATGGTTTGTGCGCAATATTCCTTAATTATTCCTAATCCAGGATTTGCAGTTGAGGGTCATATGAGTTGCTAATTTTCTAATGTCTTCATCAGTTGAGTATTAACAACGCATCCTGTGTACTAGGAAATACAAGAAACCGAAAGATGAGAAGCCTGTTTGAAAAGCTACACACGTTTAGCTCATACAAATGCATGTTCTTAGTATGTGATGGCTCATTTAATTTTTTGGCAAAAATATTCGTTGTTAACCAACGTTGTTATTTACGAGTATACCCAGGAAGCGCTTTCTAAAGATAAGGAACTTCCAAGTTTGAGCCCATATACGTCATAAGTTCTTTCAAACTTAAGGCAAACATTTTGTGTCGCTTCGCAGTGTTTTCATCATCTCAGGCGATCTTTTAAATATCTCCGGAGCAAAGGCCCAGCTGGGACATGATTAAGAGTTTCTTCGTCCGCTATTTACATACCGCCCGGCAACTTGCCGTGGGCACGAGTCAAAATTAATTATTCGGCATCCGATGTCACCGCCAGTTCGTATCCAAAGGCAAGACGTTCATTAGATCATCATTACCGAGCGGAATGAATTTTCCCACGTCTTTAACTTCGATGCCCTTTGATAGTTATTGGGGAAAAGTGGAATTATATAGTATACCGGCAAGTGGGGGAACTTGGTTTGATCCCCGAGTATTTAGTACATTTTCCGCTTCTATTTCATCTTTAAGTGATCTTCTCGTGTGCTTCAAATATGCCAGTGATCGTGGAGGATTACGTCGTGGTGATTTTAATTATTTAACTTTGTTCATCGGGAGAGTTGTGTGTCAACGGAGGTGGCAAATCGTCATTGGAAAACACACTTTATTCGTCAAGAAGTGCTCGTTATTGTGTTCATGAGATGTATGAAGAGTGGTGGATTCCGTTACGCGTGTGTTATGATGGTAGTGCATGTGTTCGTGAGTGAATTTTTAGTTTCTATTCATAGGAGTTTGATGATTTAAAATGAAAATACGATGTCGTTCGTAGTCTTTAGAGGGGTTTTACTTCTACTTACCTCCTTCATTTCATGGACACCTTGGCAGAATGCACAGATTTGCTACTCATCCATCGCAGTTAATTCAAATTGTAGCTCCTGATATGACTGTTTATTGTAAAATGTCACATCAAAGGAAGTTTTTTCTTTTAAGGAATGTACTTTGCACCACTTTCTTACATCATGAGGTTTTTTTGTAGTGGTGAGCGTAGATTCGAGACTTATTTTAGGCATTGAGGAAGCCAAACTATGTCCATCTAAACGTTCTTTTAACATGTGCATGGAAAATGAATGAAATAAATTCCGATAGTTATGAATTAAGAGGTAAATATTTTGAGCAAATGAAATATTATTAGTACGGGTGTTACCATAATTTGCTGTGTATGTAGGTAATTTGCCGTGCTAATTAATGGAAAAGATGATGTGGAAATAGAAGGATATATTTTTAGAACCTTTATCATCGATTGTTATCCAAGGCGATGTCAGCTGACTAAGTGTGTCAATGCGTTCCCAATTGTTCAGAGTGCATTTCTTTCATTTTATCGATGAAACTCATGATCCTTGTTATCTAGCTATTGTTCAACACCCGAAAATGTTTATCAATACGTAAATGATGAAATGTATCTGAATATTTCTCTTGCCTAACAAGTTGAGATTATGAAAACGATTCCGAATATCAAAAATGCGTTAACACTTCGGCGATAATTCATTTGTTAATTTTCTACAGCAATTGAAACGTTGGATATATTTATCGCGTTTTTAGGATTTCCCTAAGCTTATCCCCCCCTTGTCGATGTACTCCTCAATAATTGATAAGGAATTCCGCAGCTGTCGTTGCTTTGATACTCAGAAGAGGTCAAGAGATGTCAAATTATCAAATGTTTCATATTCTACATCCTCTTTTATATGTGTTTTAACGGCTACTATCAGCTCAAAATCAGTCTGATGATGGTTAGTTTTTTTCCTTCTCATGGAAGATTCCGAAATGCTGACCTCGTCTGGATACTATACATTTCCATTTGTGGACACGTTAATTAACGGTCCAATTTGAATGTTGACGAAGTATTCTCGAGATGTAGTTCTTTATTCAGTTTTTGATAATATTTAATCGCTGACACACCATGAGATAATATTCGGAAAGTGGAATGTGAATTATTTTGAATGTTAAAATTGTTTCCTACCTTCTTAGAACGTTTTCTTCGTACCGTATGTCTTCAGTAGAACTCAGTTAAGTACAACGTGCATCTCTATCAAGCCAATATCCGTCCTTGAATAGTTTTATATTTGTCAAGGTTTCCTCTATATTAGATCAAGCATGAGTGTTATGAAAGTAGACATCCGCTGACGGGGGCCCAAGGACGTTGGGCCCCCCCATTTACGCCCTCCTCACTACGAGTGACAATCGTCCCGAATAGATATTATAACGAGTAGTACATTATTCTGATATCTAACTTCTGAATTTTTGTTTAGCGCTCAATATATTTATAGCAAATTGTATACGAGCTTCATTTATTTCCTCTTCTTGTTTTTAACATGAGATTATGAGGGTGATTGAACGATGGGCCCTTTGTTCAATCACCAAGAAATATATCTGTAACTGTATCAACTTTTCACCTTTGTAAATGCTCATTTCCTTTATTTCTTTTTGATAGAACTTCTCGATTCGACTTTAGTTAGTTTACAGGACTAAATAGCGCTTGAGAATTCGCTGCGGACCTTTTGTTTCTCTTGCCGTTATCTATCCAATATCGACATGTGTCGCACGGGACATAATGTCTCGGCGTGTGGTATAGTGTGTGTTCCACCGTTTAAAGGAGTCCAATTATTGCGATCCTCGGCTTTTTGTTTTCCGCGTTTCACTTGTTTAGCGGAGTTTACGGCGCTGGTTGCAGATCGTGTTTGCTTCTTTGTTTGTCCGGATTTCTCTTTTGTTTTGCGTACTTTGTAGGAAAAGCTCCTGCGTTAGTGTTGTTATTATAAAGAGATGTACATGATGATTGAATATGTTAATTACTCGGTTATGTATGTTCATCGGCATGTTTAATAATTGTAAAAAAGCTCTTACCTGTAATTACGTGATATATTACGTGATAGCTCACAAAATTTCGCTAACTGATATGTTTACAAAAGTACTTAAGTAATTATTAATTATGTCTTCGCGCTATTCTCAAGGAGTTTAACTATCCTTTAATTTTGTATCAAATGTCAAATACCACCACACCTACCCTTAAAATATAGCTGCTATTAATTTTTGAAAAGTCCGAAACGTTACTTGTTAAATTGAAAAGAAAACAGGTTACAATTGAAGACCCAACGAGGTTTCTAGTTTCATGAAGGACTTCTGATGAGTTACGCTTGGGAAATTGGCTTAATTACAAAGGCATTTAGAACTTGAGAAGAAGGCAAATCACCTTACATCCGCTCATTATTTTAATCAAAACGATTTCCATGAGCAGCACATATTCATCGTCGTTGAATACTTTGTTCATCGGTTAAAGCAACCGAACGGATGTATAGCAAATTCTCGCGTCGAATTCGATTTACCGAGCACGCCTTGCGTTCGTCTCTTGTTTCGAACCCCGTCCTCTTCGTCCGAATCACTGTTTTGGATTTGGAAGAGCGCTTCGCACATTTCCTCGTTTCCATGTGAACTTTCGGGTGATTCCCTTCAGTCTCCTTTCCAGCGATTAATGACATCATCGCCAAGGAGTAGCTCTTTTTTTCAGCGTCCCTTTGGGCAACACGCGTCGTCGGCGTCGGGTGACGGCATAACCTTCACCTCAATTCGGCTTTTTTTTCGTGGGATTCACGGCGATTCGAGTGGATCGTTTAAAAAGAGCAATTCTCACCTTCGTTCGCCTGTGTTCTTATGCTTGTCTTTATCTACACAAATATAGTTGGAAATCCGGTTCGAAGTATTTTGGGAATCTGTTGCTTACGTTATTCGCGTGCAATATTTTGTTTCGAGGAAATTGAATGTGTAAATGATGGTCTCTAACTTCAGGTATTTTATAGAATATCGTTTTCGGAACTATTCCACTAATGGTACCTGTTCGTTTGTGTCGTTTTAGTTTGTGTTCAGCGAAGTGCTGAAGAATATATTAATGGATAATTAATTCGATGACATAGGGTCTCATATGTTTCGACTATCGATCAGCGCTCAAATTTCCTATCGCCTCTTTTTGCGGATTTTTTTGGAAAAATCATCCATCCATCACGGAAATATCATATCGTGTTATTGATTTAAGTGGAGAATTTTATATTTTCGGTATTCATTTTTTCTTTGTCTTTTAACTTATTTAGTAAAGTTTTTAGTTTGACGTTTTGCAATGACAGTTGTTTAAAATCTCTTCTTCTCCGTTTCAGTATATTTCATATTCTATCGGATGTGTCAGTGGAACTGAACTGCAATTATGGGAAAAGGCAGCTAATGGTTCGAATTAAGTCTCAAACATACCCATAGTCACTTGGGTAAAGCTTCTCACATTAGCGCTATTTGATGTTATTGCTTTTTATATATTTTGATCATACATATTTATACGAGAGGGATTTCTTGCAGTAGTTTTCCTTGCAATGCTTTATCGCTCCTCCCGATCCTCTTCGGGAGGCCTCCCTTAGGGCCGACCCCCTTTGGGGCCCACCTCCCCCTTGGAAGGCCCAGAGGGGGGGCCTGAGTACCTCTCTAAAGCTCTGCCGTCTATGACTTTCGAGTAGTTCAGAGCCAAGTTTTCCGAACGCATACATAGTTCGAGAGAAGCAGATCCAGCATTTTATCTCATCATAAAGTGATGTTATCTAATGGTTGTTTTTCAGATTAATGTTAATTCAGCCAATGATGGAAAGAGATTGTCAGTGTGTTTGTTTTAGTATTATGAGTTACGATGATTTTGAACTAACGAAGACGAATGGAAGGGTTTCTTTAGTACAGATTGTAACCATCCAATCGCTTATCATTACGTAATTAAGATAATTGGTTTACTCAGGATTTGAATTCGATACTATACCTTAAATGAGGCTAAATCTTGAAAGGTGTTTGATGTACAAGATGTTCTTGATGATATTATTATTCTCTATATTTAATTATTTATTTACCTTTTAAGTAGATCCACTGTGAACGATGAGAACTATAAAATTTTAATAATTAGAACCACGAAATGATAGTAAGGATGACCTCTTTTGACGATCAGTTTGTAGTGGAGACATTCGACCGTATATTTAATAAACTACTCGTCACAAAGGTTTATGAACTTCTCACGAAGAGCTCTTCACCGATAACAAATTCCACATCATTTTGATGCTCGTGCTTTGGAGAGATTCACGGAGGAGATGCTTCGTGACACTAATGGAATTTTAAGTGATCGCCTTCACAAGACCTTGGTGCAATTTCGGATGCCAACTCGGGTGGGTGCACCACAATTCCTCAATTGATAATTCATCGTTTAGGATCATCACATGAAAAAAAGGATTCAACTTAGCAGAGCTTTCGGAGAAGTCCTTTTGCTCAACCGAATGTTGCACAGATGATTCACAGCTACGGAGTGCCCATTCGTACGACTCCCACTCGACTATTAAGAGTTGCCAAATGCAATGAGTGCTCACGGCTTCTGTTCCTAAGGTGTTATTTTTGTTGTAGAGAATATTTATCCATGTGCTCGATTGATTCTTTTCTGTTCAATTAGGAGTTATTTCCCTTATATTATTGTGAATGCGAATATTTTATTGATTCTTCTTTAAACTTTGCAAGTAAGAAACGTTTAGGCGTTCTTAGTCTTACTAACTTTCCTAATCTCTGTTCACGTTTAGCTAATCATCCTCATTTAGCCGTGGAAATCCTATTCTTAAGTTGTATGATTTAAGATTCCAAACACCCAACTTGTTCGTGTATTTGTATACAATTCACTCCCTTGTTTGCCATAGCGTAGAGTGTTTATGGGACTGTTAATGAAGCAGACTGTTTTAATAGCGACTAAACAAAACAAGGAAAAGTTTGATTAGTAGCAATGCGTTGTGTGACCCAATAACCCAGTACCACGTGCCATCGTTTAGCTATTTCCAGACAGGATTTCTCTCATTTTCGTCATTTATCGTTTCACCAACACGTTGCAAGATACTCCTCACAAATCTCGGTTCCCGCACCTGATTTTCCTTCGTTTTTTGCTGAAATATTCTCCTGAGATTCGCCGTAGATCTCTCTATCAGTTTGGAATCCAACGGCCGTGTTACAAACGTAGAGAATTGAGGGAATTGGAAGAGTCCGTTTTGTCTATACATCTCTTCATGTTCTTCAGTTGGAATCCTGTGTCGGGGTGTTTAAAGCGTATTTGTACTTCATGAATGACATTTTGCAGTCCAATTTGCGGAGAACTTTGTAACTTACTAATGTTTGCCTTAATTTGAAATGTTAAGTAATAAATGATCTAATTCGTAAGAAGCTACTGAAAGCAGATGTTACAGAGATACATAATCGCAGTTATAATGCTCACCTTCTAATTCCGTGCCTCCAAACGACAGACATTGGAAACGGTCCACAACCTTTCAACGGATGGCTAATAGTCAGGAAAGTGATTCAAAACGGTATTAGTTGCGCTTTGGTCGTACGCCAATCACGAGTACATATTCATGGTATGATAGGGAAATCAACTTGCGGTTTTGCGTAGGTTCGAGGAACTTTCTTTCCGTGGATAGTCCTTGGAATAGCGCAGATTTATGGACGTCGATACTTAAAAAGGGCGGTGTTTCTTGCCCATAAACGTCGCACCATTTTCGCTTTCTTCTTTCGTAGGTTCATCCTCACCTTCGATATGCGGTATCCAGAGTTTTTCCAGAAGCTCTTGTTTATAAACGACTTCTCTATAGAAATAGAACCAAACATCTCTTTCGGAACTCTTTGGCTAAAATTGATCCCATTCAGTCTCCAGAATAGTTGATTGCGTTCAGTCCGGGAGTTCGTGGGCGATACGAGCGCGCCTCTGGTGGAAACCACGCGAATCTCGGAAAAAGGTCGTAAACATTTGGATAATACTGCTTTTTGCTCTAATTGAAACTGCATTTAAGCACTTAGGTGAAAGTGCATCGAAGCTACTATACTTTATTTCATTTCAGGTTTTTGCTCGTTTGAAGAAAATCGTATCTGGAGCAGTTTTGAAATGGAATCTCGGTCGTAGAATACGTTGCTCGATTTTTTCTCGTTGTTTACCAAGAACCCCGTGGCGAATATTAGTTTCTATAGGCGATGATTGACGATGCAGCTTTGGTGCATTAAGGATGAATATGTTATTTCAATGTGGATGTAATATCATAGTTTGGCGTTTAGGCAATGGGAATCTAGAACAGATGTGGTATTATGCAGTCCTACGACGAATATCAATTGGTATTTGAATTAATGGTAACAAATTTTCCTATTAAACAGTCTTCTCTGTTGAGCGAAGGAATTTTTAATTCATAAATGTTTGGCAAATTTGCAATCTTTAGTTGATTAATTGGGAAACGTTTTAGAAGTGATAAGTCGGTTTTCTATCTTTCAAGAAGTAATGATCGCATTAATCTCTCCATTCTTTAAAGGGTTTGTTTGTCTATTGGTTTGCGCGAGTGGCATAGAAGTACGCTTTTCTCATTTTGAGCGACACGAAAATTATTTCATTTGTCAAATAAGACGGTGAAAGAGGTGTTGAAGGAGGAAGGCCACGGATGTCAAGTGAACGTCAGCAATCGAACACAAACCTACGGGGGTCTACTTCGCAACGAAAGAGCGCAGTCTCGGGGACGGGCAATGCCTCAAAGCGTAGCCGCGGACGGCGTTTGCCCGTTCAGAAAGCAGCGACGAGACCATGGATGACCGTAGACGAGTCCAACGTGGAGTGGGGGGGGGGGTCGGGTGGTAGGGATGGGTGTTATGCCCTTGCGTCCAGGAATGAGCATGAATAGGGGAACATGGTGGAGACAAAGGCACTTGGAGGGTTTCCTCGCAACGGGTTTCATTACGAGCGTGGTTTCCAGGGTTTGATTGTACAGTTCTATATGTTTAAGATAAGGCACGAGGGAAGATTGCTTCGATGTCGGAGAGATTTCTTTTGTTTCTGCTCCTTAAGGGATATGTTACAGTGAAGAATAAATATACGAGTAAAGGTGTGCTTGCTAACAGCAATGTAATAATAAATCTTTTAATGAAAAATAAAATTTTACGAAAGGTTTATCGGACATGAAATGAAATTATCGGAGTGCATATATACTTTGACATGGTCTTCCCATGCTTTTCTTATGGCAGCATTATTACCCCCTGGCTTCGAACCAAGGCCATCCTGCAAAAATCACCGTCTACTTTCGCTTGAGTATGATAATCTTTATAAACACCCCAAATTTCAAATGGAAATACTTTAAGGAAGTACCTCAAAATGAGTCCTTCATTCCCTATGCATTTCTTATGATGTTATAGTTAACGCCCCCTAGAATCGAACCAACGACCAATTACGACAATCTTTGGGATGCTTTTATATGATAATGGTCCCGTATATGGCTGTGTGAAAGTTTGAACCTCTGCGCGGTTGGGAAGTGTCATAAAAAGCTTTCGGAAATATGGTCAATGCTTTCCTTATAGGGAAAATCGAGATTACGGGACGCTCTGGAATCGAACCCGTGATACATAGGCAAGTGTCAATTTTTTTAAAGTACATTATTAAAGTATCTATACGTGTAGAAAGCTTGAATGATCTATGTATCATATTAAGAGAGCTTTAATTTTTCAAAATCTGAAAATATTTCACCTCCTGGAATCGAACCCATGTTCTTTTGTAGATAGTTGATTACATTTTTTTGTAGAAACGTATATTATCTATAGCCACTTGAGATTTGGTTGTTATTAGTTCCGGAGAAGTATTTTTTTAAAATTGTCAAAAATCGACTCCATGCATTCTTATGGAGAAAAATCAGACTTAGGGGCCTCCCTGAATAGGACCCATGATAGGTAGAGTGTGTTTTATATTTTTTCCTGGGTTAGTTTTAGATGGCCATTACGCAGAAAAATCAGCGAGCCGGTGGCCCCAGCAGTTTGGGCCAGACATTTGTATACTCAAATTTTTTTTAACCCCTTAGTTATCTATATATAAAAGATGTGTGAATACCCTTTAAGGCACGATTTGGTGCCATAAGTAATTAATTCAGAGTTCAGATGAGTGTTGAGATTTTTGTCTCGCATTTGATCATTATCTATGCACAAATTGCTGAGGTTCTTTTTAATTTAAAGGAGTGTAATTCATTCGTTTTTTGGGTATAATATTTAATATTTGATTTTTAATATATTTTGAATTATTAATTATGTATTATTATTGAATCCTTTTCTCCTGATTTTCTTTAATTTATATTATTTTTAAGGAAAATGTCTCTTAAAGAAACAATTCACCTCCGTTCATACACTTGAACGAATTTTTTTGTTATTTATTTAAATAAATCGTTGTGTTTTGGGAATGGTAAGATTTAATTTATTAGAGGTTACACTCAGTTACGAGTTATAGTTCAAAAATTTAGTCGCCGAATTAGTTAAAGATTGTATATTATGAAAGCCTGAATTGCATTTCCTTGTCACCATTGACACGAATCGAAAGTTCCTCAGTGCACTTATTTTGCATCTTTATCCAAAAACGTTTTCAATGAAAATGATATGATCGAGGTTAATTGTACACTACGATTCGATATTCTTTATAAATCGGAAACGAACTCTTAATCTCTCTTTTAGAGAATTCCTTTTGACTACATTCAATTTTCTATTGTGGTCCGAATTTTTGCTTGTTTTCGTGCAGTCCATTTAATCATGAGTGTAAAGAATTATTCTGCACTTTCGTTTAGTTTCTCATTAATGACTTGCAAAGGACTTTTCCGTTATTAACTTTAATATGATATCAGGGGACATTTATTCATGTTTTTCTTATCTAAAATCAGAAATTTCTTTGAATGCTTCTATTAACAACGATTCTGCCACTTGTCTGTAGTTTTGCACAGGTTTTATATAATATTTAAAGGGTTCTTGTTTGATTGAATTAATTTAATATTTATAGAGTTCTTGTATGATTGAATTAATTTCTTGCTTAACCTTCAAAAGAAATTTACATTACGAAAATGCTACTCGGTTTCTTCGATATCTTTATGTTCTACGAAAACCTCTTCTTTTAGGTAAAATGAGCTTCAAGAAGCGGAAATTAAATTATATTTTCTGTAGTCGATCTTCCAATCGAGTGATTTAAAGCTATTTATTGTCTATTAACTCGTTTCATTGTGATAACTATTTTCATTCGTTTTTAATGAATATTCTCTCAAGCAGTTCAGATATAATAATCGAGAAGTTAAATACGTCTTACTATGTCGTATTAATTGAGATCAATTCACTTCAGAAAATCGACGTTCAAATGCACGTGTTATTTTCAGCTTCTAATCAGAACTGAGGTCGATGACTTCCGAACCAAAAGAATCACTGAGTGCGCCACCGGAAATGGCCAAGTATTCGATAAGGAATATGTCGGAAAACCCAAATCACCGTCTGTCGGGCGCCCGACTTCACGGCCATCCCCTCGCCTTCTGCCGAGGAATGTGTCGCGCGACCTTCGGACCCGTTTCCCCCTTCGGTCAACCATTTTCCCTCTTCCGGTTTTCCCCTTCAATTGGGTTATCTGGAAATCTTTAGAGGGGTCGGCACAAGTGGTCAAGTTCGTTCCTCGAAGGCCCCGCGTTTCTATATTGTTCTCGGAGATAATCCCAAAGGGTGTGCCAATGAGGCTTCAAACGCGTGGGTTTTTCCTAATGGGTTTCATCAAGTACCCATTTACTAACGGAATGGGGAATCGGTAATTGGTGAAAAGACGATGTGGAATCTGAGATGAAAAAAGAATAATGGATTGTTAATAATCACCCCTAATTTCGTCCATTTTTAAACAGTGAACATTGAAATGCGGTAAAAGGTAAGTACATTATGACGTATCAAATGTGTCAATAAATTCTATTTTTCCATCAATTGTGGATAATATATAAACATGTTATTTTTCAAATTCAATACAATCACTAATGTATTAATAAATATCATGTATTTATGTAAACTTCGATGCATTATAGAATGGTGGAATCACTTGGATATAAATGCGTATCCTCTCTGATCTAGTGAGTATTTAAACACGAATCGATGCGAATCACCGATTCAGCGAAAAGAATTCAAAATTATGTTTTGTAAAATCGTTTTTTGACTTACTATATATAAATTCATCTTTTACCGCGCTATATCATAAGTTGTTAGGAACTGAGATGCTAGACTGCGTATGTACCATTTCTATTTTTCTCCTGAATGCGGCTCATCTGGAGATTCTTTTCCGTGTTCGCCTTGATTTCGTTTCTGTTTCGCAATTACTTCTCCGTCCAAGTGATTTCAGCAGATTTTATTTGCTCGTCAGAGGAATGTGAACACTTCATCCATTTTGCATCGTCATTTCGATGGACATAGTCCAATTTCTCGTTTCTTTCTCCAAATATGTGCTGTTCCTTACGTAGATATTTCTTTTATAATGCATCGGTTTACTAATCCATTTTCTGACTTAACCATTAAAGATATTTTTTCTTTTAAAATGTCCTTCCACCTTGTGGAATATCGTTCTTTTTTTCGTATACAGTGTTTTCATTATTTCGTATTTACTTAATATTTAGCTGTATAACAAAATCTGAACCTTAAAATACGTTATTAATGAATTGAAAATTTAAATTGAATAGGTTTTGACTGGAGAACAAGGATTAGCATCCACGAGATCGACAAAGTACAGTCATCTGATTTTGACGATAATTTTGAGATCGAACAGACTTTTATGTTGTGTAACATATCTAAACTATTGGTTTTATCTCATTATGTGGACATAATAAAAATTAAACATTGATAGAAATATCTAGTGTTTCATTTAGTAATAAAATGTTTAATATATTGGAACTGCGATTTATCCTTCATTCTTGAAATCGCTCTCCAGATGTGCCATTGAAAAAGTGAGAAGCATCGAAGCTATGTTTATTAATACTCTGTACTTGTTTTTACGACATAAGGATTTGACATCAAACAAGTTTCAA
This sequence comes from Pantala flavescens, assembly GCA_020796165.1. NCBI lineage: Eukaryota > Metazoa > Arthropoda > Insecta > Odonata > Libellulidae > Pantala > Pantala flavescens. The sequence continues at coordinate 13,104,514 of CM036883.1, read as the reverse complement.
TGGAAACCTTGGAACGAGGAACTTAATTGCATCTATGACTTTGCTTTCAATTAATTTATATTTACCGATGCTTTATACGTAGTTAACCCGCGATTCGGCATCTAAAATGGGGCTTAAGTATACTATATTATTCTTACGGGTAAAACTTTTAATGATTCCAAAATCCAATGAATTAATATACTCATTTTAAAAAAATAGTACCTATTGTTAGTTACCTAAGTAACAGGTACTTATGTAATGGGGATCAGTGAAAAGAACAAAGGATAAGAGAGTTTATCAGTTCTTCCCGAATTTATCACAATAAAATATTATGTTTATATCTTTATACACCTAATAACCGTGATGAGAACAAATAAACGCAGGAAAACTTCGTTTGTACTGGGATAGCGACTAAGGAGAATACAGTTGGAACCTATTTTCTGGACTAACGAAAGAGCGTTGAAAAAGATACGTAGTATATTTACATACCACCGTCGCTATAGAGTGCACCGCTTTTAGTTGGTGCATGGCCTTTGCACACGTGTACACGAAGTATGAATACGGTGTGCGATTGAGGGGAACCCCAAAAAACCGCGTTATACTGAAACAGCCGGGGTCTTACTGTACTAAAGCAGTGGCGGATCGTTTCCGGACACATGAGGACCTTCAAAATTGCCTTTTACCAGCCTCATCCGTGTCTAGGACTTGAGTGTGGTTCATTGCTCTGCAGGCTAATTGCGCACCGCTCCCCTCGGTGTGTGGGTGCACTCCCTCGGAACTGGTTCTGTGGAGGCCGATTAGTTACTTCCAAGGATTTCTTCGATTTTTTTGGCGGCTGTAGTTTGGGGCTTTGGAAGCGGAAAGATTCAAATGTTATCTCTATTTCTCGTTATTATTTATATAAATTCAAAAACACGTGTAAGTTATTTCCCTTATCGTTTATGCTATGTTCAATGCAATATATTCTTACTTCAAGGGTAAATATAATTACGATTCTATGCGTGTATTTGATAAATCCGCTACTTCTCACTAATTTGTAGTTTTTCTGTCGATAAAAACTTGCCAGTTCATAGTTTCTCCTTTCTAGTATATTTATGCATCTCTTCTATAATTCCAGTTATCGTTTAACATCCGTTTCTTGTCAACCTTGAAATGGTTTAGCGAAGGAAATGGCTTTGCAAAAGGAAGTAGCTTCGAGGTCATTAAACCCACACCCACTCCAGTAGAATGCTAGGAAAGGCGGCGTATTTCGTCGAAGGGGAAGAGTAAAAGCGAAAACAAATGCAAGTGACCACACTTCCGCTGCCGCGTTCACTCGAAAAGTAACACGCATTTCATTTCGACCAAAAGAAGAAAAGCTGATAAGACGTTCATTGGAATTCAGTCGCGGATGAGTGAGGGGATGAGCCAATCTGTTGTTGACTTCAATGCAAATGTAGTAATTCACATTAATACGGTAGAAATATAAACAATGCGGACAAAATGTAATGTCAATTCTTTGATTGTTTTGAGAGTCTTCCATAATGCAATGTAATTACATACTATTTGGAAGGTTAAAATGGTAAACGAGTTGTATTTTTTTACTGTTTTGATGTTCATCCATGTACGTTGAATTTAATGTTTTATATTTTGTATCGAATTCGTCCCCATCCATTTATTGATGATGCTTAGCAACGTAAGATACGACAGATTGGATTTTAATAGTGAGACAGCAACTGAATATACTATTGAATTTTTACCAGTCTGTTTCCAATTTTACCAATACCTCTTTATGTTGAAATACATTTGGCATAGTTTGTCTAGATTACGTTAACTGCAATTGGAAGTATTCGCTCTACTGCATTTCTCAAACATTTCATTATAATAATGAATTCCATTCCTTCATGTCCCAGTTACCTTTTGGACGTCGCTTTCTCGTTCAAGTTATGGCAGTACTTATTTTTACCGGGAGAAATGCCATCATGTACACATTCGACCGAAGGATCGCCTTCGAAATGCATTTTGCGATTCCAACCTCTTTCCCCGGCTACAGTCAGCTGTTTTTTTATCTAGGTCAGCCGATTAAGTTCCTAGCGCATGCGTGCAAAGAGTGTCTTTTAACGGCTTTTAAGATTCGGCAAAGATCTCTTGGAATGTCTTACGTCTCTTCATAGGCATTTTTTATCTTCTTTGCGTCGTTATTTCGCAGATACGAGGAAGGATTTGCTTGTTTCGCGAACAAAAATGGCCGTGCTTATTGATCCAACGGGTCAAAGGCCTCGTCCACCTCTTCCTCCGTTTGTACCGAGAACTGGTCGTTACCAGGATAAATGCTAATCACCTCCCTTTATATTTATGTCATTCGAAATGAGTACGCTTTATTGAGTTATTTGATATTTACGGTATATTAGTTTAGGTTATTCGTCAATCGGAAGTTTGGTCATTGGTCTTATATCCGCTTTCGTTTCAGATTTATTTTGAATTTATTTTCCTTAAATCTTTTTATAAATGCTGCAGACTCATTGTAGTTCCTACTGTGGCGTTAATTCGAAAGAAATTGATGATATGAATAATATTCGTTTCAACCTTACTTACACCATTGGAAATAGCTGAAATTGATAATGAAGTATCGTAAGGTTTTTATGGACATTTTAGAAGACACATTGAATAAATCCCGGTTATTTAATTATTGTAGAAGTACAAATTCCATATAAATAGCGAATTCAATATCATCTTAAAGGGATCCCGGTGAGTAGGACTTTAGGTTAAATGTAGAGAGGTAAGTAACATAGTTCTCCCTCTGGAAAGCTTATTCCCCTGCATTATAATGCGACTGCACTTGCTGAATCTGTGAAGTGCATGTTCTTCCCGAATTATAAAGGGCCGATCATCCCAATGGAATCACTGTTATTCATCAATGGATATTGTTTGCAGATGACACGCAGCGATGTTCGTGTGACGAAAATAATTGCGAAACAGACAATTTCTTATCTTCGGAGGGCTTTATCACGAACAACCGTCGACAAAGTACGCATTATTAATGCCTCCGATAAATCGCCCTGTGCTTATCGCAACGCATTTTCAACATGGACTTCCCTTTGTTTTAACGTGGGACTATTTCCGACGCCGCCATTGCTGATTCGCAAACATTCGGTCGTCAAAAGCCGTTTCAATTAATACACTTTATTTGAAACACGGCGCATATTCTAGTCCTCCCGCTCTGATTTACGACTTTCAATTATTGGGGTTCACCCCTTCGACATCACCCCCACCGCTGCCGTGGTTCACATGCGGGACTATATTTGCGGCTGAATGTTGTAATGATCGTATGGGGGCGAAAGTTTTTGGAACGATATTTTCACAGGTATTGGAGAAGTATGAGTTAGTTTACACCATAATAAGCACTGGTTATACATACAAAGGCGTTCCTTTGCTTCTTCGCTCATCATCTTGGAACAGCATATTAGTTCCCTGTATCATTATTAATTCTTCACTGGCAACCTATTTTGTTCGATTGTATGTTTCGGAAGAAGACGCTCTAGTGCTACTTACATACTAAAAGCAAGTAGTATTATATTATTTTTATTATTAAAATTTACTCTATATCTTCTCACTTCCAAGGATTTAAGGTACAGGTATTTTTTTTTAGTTATATTGTCACTCAAAATAAGATTTATCATACGTAAGTTTGAAATCCTTTTTCAAATACAGAACGAGATCTGTTGTTCCCCTCGACCGCCGTTCATAATCCAATTCATAAGGAGTGCATTATGGGAACTTGGAAGCACATTCAGAATAACTGAAAATTGAGTCGAGAATCTATTTCTTAAGTCATTCTGAAACTTGTCCATATGTTTTAGAATATTTTTCAATAAATTGCTTTAGATCCCTCAATAGTTAGTGTCACTTAATTTTGCAAATTTAAACAATAAAGTCGATGGTTTTTGCTTTGCAAAAAATATTAATCTAATGTAAAACTTAAATCAAATTGAGTACGTTTTTCGCCAAACAACATATCACGTAAAAGGATATATCATTATTCATCTATAAATTTTGATACGTTGAGAGTATCTCTATCTTCTGCGAAAGCTTGCAAAAGAAGAGTTAGAAACATAATATTTGACTTCGCTCTTTTCACGGGAATTGTAGATTCCTTGCGCCAACTGCTTCTATATGTGAGAATATAAACATTTATTCGGTTCTTTAGGAACACACTTTGGGAATAACTTTTGCTGTTATAATTTGTTCATTCACATAGCGATAAATTCATAACAATATTTGTTTAGGAATTTGATCATGGAGTTGGTTTCCATTACTATCATTACAAAATTTTCTCATTCAGCATTTCCTTTATTTTAGTTTCATGGGATTATTATACATATTTCTTAGTTAATTTCTGGAAAGCAGTTTTATTATATATGGATGTTAATTTTTTTAAACAACTGCACTCTTATCTCACACTTTTTGTTCGCTATCACTCGCCACTTATACTCAAAAACTTGATGGAAAATCAGGGTTTAAGATGATTGTTTGCTTATGCATTAAATTGTCGAAAACCTCGTTCAGTTTTAAGTTGTATTTCGAAGTTTATCTGAGAAAAGAAGTTCAATCGTAAGTATTATGTGTCGCCGCTTCGTGGCAGCAATTTTCTTTTCGGGGTTTCATTTATTCCCGTTAGGCTTGTTCGGTGCATTTCCGCGTGGCTGAGCGGGGCGCGTCCATCGACAGCGCATTGCATGCCGGGAGTTGCCGTTTATATGCACGATCCGGGCGCCGACTCACGAAAAAAAGCCGATCGTTTCCAACCGATCCTCTTTTGTTTACTCAATGTGTTTTTCCACGCAAAGATTTTCGACATTCGCTTTTTTCGTGGGAAATCATATATTTCGAGGCTTTCTACATGTTGAGTGAACTTGGTTCTTATGGAAAAGATCGATTAGCGAAGATCGATTCGCAATTAATACAATCTGCGGCGAAACGCCCACAGCCGTTGTAATTTCTCTTGCCATAGTTGTATCGCTACGATGTCTTTCTTCGATATTCATTGCAGAGTAAATGAGAGAATGATCTCTTTCGTTATGAAGCTTATCTGCTGTTGGATTTGCCAGCTGTTTTGTGAAACATCGGTTTACTAATTATCACTATACGCTGTGCTACTAGAATTTATCGTTCTAGGTTTCAATTGAAGAGGCATAAAGGGCAACTGAGGTTGAATATTGCAAGCATCTGGAGTGGCATGGGTGTGTGGATGTAAGACTGGTGCTTCGGAATCGGTTGATGTAAAACAAGATTTGTGATTTTTGTAGTCGATTAATGATTAATTTAATATCATTGATTTATTTGAATGGAAAAGTTCTTGGATGTATTATTTCTTCCATTTTAAAATGTTATCTAGAATAATTCATCGAAAGATGGTCTATGCTGATTTTCTTTACATTGTGCATCCATTTACATAATCATTTAATGTTAATCAAAACTTCGTTTGCTTTTCTATCCGTTGTCTCACACACACACACACATGCATATATATATATATATATATATATATAAGTTCACAGTGGACAGTATTTGTACGAATTACTTATGGTATAAATGTTGTACCATATTAATTAAACCTATAGATTGATTAAAATCCATGAATTTTTCTGATCGATTTAATTAAATGCTCTTTTGACGAGGAAAAAAATGAGTAGTATAAATTATTATGATCATATAAACGGTTTATCAAATCAATCAACTTAAATCTAAATTGTTCTATTTGGTATCTATCGAAGCGAATTATTTATCATTCGATAAATCAATAAAAATCACAGATCTGTCAAATGTGAGGTGGTGTTACATTTTTATCGGATGGGAAGTGAGCCAAAAGTGGTAAGATATTTCATTGTACCGTATTGGAATTGATATCCCTCGGCGAATTCATATTTCGACGTTTAGAATCGTAGAAGCTTCATCCAACTGATAACACATTTAGTCGTTAATCTAACGCAAACCCGTGAATCAACTTCTCTCTGGTTTCGTTAATTTTTGATAGAATTGGATACGTAAAATATTGGGATTGTGAGGACAGCGTATTTTGTAGCTAACTTTGTCCCCTCTTTCATGAAATGAATCTTAATGTCAGGATAAATAGGTCATTAGGTTGAAGCTTTCTTCTTAATGTATGACTGACTTATTTACCGAAGCATGTTTTATTTCAGAGCTTAGAAATTTTTATTTCCAGCGTAGAAGGAGCTTCAAATTCTAGGTCTTCCTTAACTCGGCAATCTGCGTGGGAAGCTCTTTTAAGGTACATATTATGCTATGTACTTTAAACTTATTGCTCATTTCTGTTTACATAATTTTTTTCACAGTCCACATTAAAAGGCACCGGCTTACGTGCCTCTCTATTTTTGGAACTCTTTCATAGAGTTCTGCTATAAATAATCTGATTATGTTCATATGATTTGATGATTTCGAAAGAATTTCAGTCTGGAAATCGTTATTTTGTTGCACCAGCATTTTCGAACGGTGAACGATTCGTTACAAATTGCTTTCAATGTTGTAGCATATTTGATCATTTTATTGGTTTAAAATCGCAATTTTTTATCATAAACTTATTTTCTCCCGCTGTATTATAGTAAACTGCACGAATTACACAGGCCTTAGAATTCTTAGACTTCGGATGTCATCAAGGACCACTCTGATGGCTCACGACCTTGTGCAAATCCTCCTTAATTTGTGATCTTGGCCTCCGACAAATGCTCCTGAGCGACCGTCTTTTGGCAGAAGTCATTAGAATACTTGGCTCTGTTCGGTGGCCATCGGAACGTCACACTAAACGCTTTTGTAACGTTTGGCAATTGTCGAAAGCGTGGGCGAACAGTTGACGCTCGTTTATAGTCCAGATCATCAATAAATCATCACCTTTTAGGATACGATGACAATGCGTTGTGTTTACGAGTTGTAATGGGCGCGAATTCCATTTGAGTGGTAAATATTCCTGATTATTATCATTTCAAACCCATATTCTAACAAAAGAAGATTGACAAGTCAATCTTATTAAGTTACTCAATACGTGCTATTAGTAATTAGAAGTTAATAAGTACCTAAATGTACTGTATTTCACTTCAAACATTCTCACTATGGACCAGTAATATACCTCGCTCCCAAATCCCATTCATGATCTCAGAATGAAAGTTTCGTCTTCATTGCAAATCTTTCGAAACAGGAAACCGTAATGTTAAATGCGTGTGTGTGGAGGTGTGGAAACCTCTATTCGAAGAGCATCGCTTCCAAATCGTCCAATAGATTTATAAATAGCCTAGGTCACTCCCCTCTAAGAAGGAGTAACCCCTCGTTATTCTTGGATCGTGATTCAAAGCGATGAGTGTATGTGGGCCACTAAATGTGCGGAAGATGAATTGGTTGTGAAAGCAACAGTGTTGTTTTTGCCTTTGTCTTGGCGTTTAGTTGCGTGTTTTGTTGTTATCTCCACAACGGAGGATCCTTTGGAAACGATGCTAATAATTTAAGTGGATATCTGCTAAAGCAATCTATGAACAGAATTGTCAAGTAAATTATTGAATTTTCTAATATGTTAAGAAAGTGTTTAATGATAATTTCGGCGAAAAAAATGCTTAAAAAGTTACTATGCGATCGCCGAAATCATGTTTGATCTTAATTCAATACCTTTCATTTCTATGGAATTATTCTTTCTTATGTTTTCGTTCCAATTTTTGGAAGACGGTTATACTTGTCTTTCAGTGGTAGTTAGAGAAGAGGCAATTCAACATCGATTAAGAGAAATGATTATAATACGAAGTTCCAGGTGGACAATTGTCCGATAGCTACTTATATGTCATACTTTATTTACATCTATATTTTTCTGTATTTTATCCTCATTTTACTCTCTAGCACAATGCAGACTACATTATAAGTACACCGATTGAAGAATCTTACGCCTCAATTGGGAAAATAATTCTCTATGATTTGTAAGAGGTCTTTTTATTCTGGAGCTGCTAAGAGCACGGATTTATGTTCCCAATCTGATCGATTTGCCTGAACTAAGCCATGTGTCCGTAGCATTAATTGCCTCGTCCGAGAGCTATTTAGTGTGGCCCTTCTCTAGAGGGGAAGGAAAGGGTTTTTGTCTCTCGAATGAGGCGTGTAACGAAGATTTGTTCGCTGCATTTTAAGATTCAAGAGGGTGTCTAAAATCAACTCTACCTTCATTTTAACATGTATTTGTTTGTATATAGTAAATATATTTTTTCACTCGTTTAGCTTACATATATTCGTAAACTTGAGAGTTCGCATCCAATTGCCTGTAAAATTGGCATCTTAGTTGAGATGAGGTGATTTCCTTCAGCTCAAGTGATATTTGCGAAAATCAAACTGACATTCGAATGAATTCTTTCGATTATGAATGGTTGTTTTGGACGCAGATGATGGAAATCTCAACCTATGCATGGTTTAGTTTACAGCCTTTTGGGTTCTATACATGAATGATAAAACTTTAAAATGAAACAGAAAAACGTACAATTGTTCTATTATAAGTAAAGATCAAGTGTTTTTCCCATAGCGAGAATGTAGTTGATATACTCCTCAATTCAATTGTTGACGTGAGTTTTTAGTGTCATTTCGTGAATTTTATTATAGTTTTTAATTTAGTCCCGATTCAGGCTTCTAGGTTACTAAGTATGTGTATGAAATTGGAATTTAATTCAGAAAGTGGGAGAAAAAAACACGAACATCAATAAAAGGATTGAAATTTCTGCAATTAAAAGTTTTCTGTCTCTCATCAAGTACATGAGCGAGCTATTTGGCTGGATTAAATTTTCATGGCTCATAAATTAACTATTTCATGAATTTAATTCCCGAATTCGGTGTGAAATGAAAACACTTTCTGGAAAGCCATATTCACTTCTTTCATTTTTAACTCTAACGAGAGAGCCTCTTTAATCAATGTAATGGCTTTTAGTGATTCCTGTAAATGCTTCGTCTTAAATTACCGCGGAATTAATTACTTATATTTTTTTACCCTTTCGGAGACTTCGTTAACCAAACCGGTAATTTTTGTAATTCCTTCAGTAGAGTGATCTGTCTGTACTCGAAGAGATCTAATCCTGAAGTGTTAAAGCACTCGAATGAATAAAGTTTTTGCCACGAAAGGTAGGTTTTCCTTTAACCACATGTTTAATTTGCAATTTCCTCTTTTGGGTAATATTAACTCGATGGAATCGATGGCTGTAGTAGCCGTGAATGATATCTGTAATCTCTTTTTACTTAGCATAATTGGTTAATTGTTCAATGGGATTCGATCATAATTGTCTCCTGATTATTTTGGTTTTATCTCTGTACCTTAACTTTGTAGTTAAGGTACCAAAGGTACCTTTTGGTTTGGTCTAAAATGCTAATTTAAGTTTCATAAATGTCTCCGATTGACGTATGCAAGGTTTAAAGAAATAGAAACAAACGTAATGATCGCATTGGAAAGCATCTATTTGCGTTTTGTCTCGAGAATGACTAGTATTTCAGTTTTTCATTTTGATCGATAACAGAAAATAGGACGACTGCACTGCAATTTTAGTCTTCGAACATCGCGGCCATATTTCGATGCCAAACTCTTCACCATTTCGGGTCACAAAAGTGATTTTCAGCTGTCTTCTCCCCACAGTAGAATCCCTTCTCATAGCGAACCTTAAGGACAGTAGGCTAAGTGAAAGGGGGCTCGTATTCCATGGATGAAAGGGAACACTCCCAACGACCCATGCGACGTTGCCAAGTGTCGGACTGTCTGTCCCCGCCTACGCTCCCCTCTGGATTCTCGCTTTTTTATTCCGTCGTCGGAAAGTTATCTCCTTTTCGGACGAAGTGAAAGTAAATCTCGGCGACGGGTGTAAGTTTTATAGGATTAGGTCAATTTAAGGTTTTATACGTGCGGTCGCTTCGTGAAGGTTTTTTTTGTTCATGGAAATGGTTCTCTGTTCACGCTTAGTGACGTAACTGGTTGGAATTTCGTGCTTTCCTTGGTGTCAATGGTTATCGGAAATCCTTCCATTTGTGTGTGCGTAGGGAAGAATGAGACGCAAAGCTGTTCTAATAAATCGATGTGTCGCTTATTATTTTATTTTAGTGAAAATTGATGGATCTTAAGCAATGGCTTTACGAAATAAAGTGGCTCTGGAATGTTGAATCGTACTGTTTTCAGCAAACGAAGCAAATCAAAGTTAATCTTATAAATCATTAGTTGTTGAAACAAGATTGTATTGGAATTATTTGATGTTAAATTTAGTTATTCTAATGCTTTCTATAAATTAATTTCTCGATAATTCTGTGGAGATGACGTGGCCGACGTTTCCGAAAGAAAGTTGTCATTCTGTGAAATGGAATCAACGCTTTCGTATTGGCGAATTAATTCATTAAAATAACGGATTTAATTTCATATTATAGGAACGACTAACAGACTACCCATACCACTAAAGGATAATCTATTTTGGTAAGAAGTTGATCATTTTTAAGTATCATTCCCATCGTCTATAGATAATGTTTCTAAAATGTGTATATTTTTCTCACCTTCGTGTCATTATAGTACTTTACCAGATATTCTAAAAGTAGTGTATCATCGAAATTTGACTTCACAGTCAGCTGAATCATGTCCGAATATAAATTGTTTTTTCTCTCCAACTGTTTCATTTAGTGATTCTCAACCGTTTACTTCGCCACCTGAATCCGCGGTTTTCCGCAAACCGTCTTCTTTCCGTTGTTTCCGCCATTTATCACCTTTCATTCACTCAGCCCCAATCAGCATTTCGGCTGCTGCATTAGAACAGCAGTTTTAGCGATTCTTTTCCAGCGTTCTTTCGTGATGTCGGTAATAACTTTTTTCATCGATTGTTTATGTTCAGTGTCTCATATGTATAGATATGGAGACTAATTTTTTGGTACATATTTTCAAAGATTTTCCCTATTTTTGTAGACGTATGTTTTCGTTGCAATCACGGAATATATCGAAAACTAAAATCGAATATTAAAAGTAAATATTGGTGAATGATTTTGTAATTATTCGTCTATTCGATTCCCAAATTAAAAACTAATGTATTAATAGTTAAATATACCAGTAAAAAAATTTAGACGTTCACAGTTATTCACTTGAGTATCAATACTTTACTATCACTTCGTGACATACTACTTATGTAAAACTTAAAATCCTATATATTTGCCTTTGTCTCGAAAAAAGAGTTTGGGTCACTTCCTTATTGTGTGTATCCCTGACTCGTCTGTAATTTTCCATAGCGAATTTTCACGGCCAAGTCGAGCTGGTGAAGGTCTCGTGTATATTCAGCCCCTATGCGATTCGTACACAAAGAAGGTTTTATGTGAATCACTTTCTCGTGATATATTTCATGCTCGAAGCGAATGTTAACATTGGGCAACATGTGTTTAATAAAGGTAATCGTCTCGGAGTTGTATGAAGATACGCTTGTTATTAAACACGACTGTTCCGGAAAGAAAAAGTTTGCTTTGAGGCGAAGTAACGATTTGTTTAAGATGGTCTTGAGAGCCGATGAATAATTCAAATTGGAATTTTCCACGCCTTCGAGAGTTTAACAGAATTGTCAAGAATTTGTTAGTTATTATTCACTTGGAAATCAGGTTCGACTGTAAGTAGAAATCTGTACGATTTAAGTAAGTATAACTAGAATTGGATAACTATCTAAAAGTATAATATGTATATTGAACATAAAACTCATAATTTTCTTATTTTAGTTGTAATTTTATATAGATATTAAGTTTTTTTGTTGCTTTGAGTGAAAATCTTGTAAACTTTTGTTCAAAGCAGTAAGTTTTCCTCCCATAGCGGAAGATTAATTTTATATAAAGAAGCTCCTTTATTCCCTTTTTTGTTGTTCTAAATGACTCAGTATAATATCAACGATATCAATCAAATCAACCTGTAATTCTCTCTTGTCCGAAGAAAAAGGAAGCTAGAATGAGGGCAAATGAAACTACAACCAATACGCGATACAGTTCCCTTTAAAAGTTTTCAATCGATCCATTTGTGGCCTATTAGATGTCATCCCTTTTCGTGAATCTGTCCTAATGGCACCTCCCGTTTTTCTCTATTTCTTACGAAAAAAGGATTTCATTTTCTACTCTTTCGCCTATTTCCATTCGAATGTTTAAACAAACGAAAGAATGCATTCTTTGAGTGTTCAATCTTTTCAATTTCAACCGTAAATTCCTTTGACTCCGTTTTTTACTCCTAAACACGCCATTGCCTTTTACGGAATCCTCCTTTTGTCCGGTCGCTTTTTACATCCATTCGTATTTAGGATCGCCAGGTGTTTAGGTGCTTAAGGTGGTCATGAAAGAGCTTTCTCATTGGGATCATATTTATGAGTACTTTGTCTGGTTTATTTTCAGCGTCAGAATCGGGGTTTGTCATTCAATTTGATATATTTATATTGGTATATATTATTACTATTATCAACTGTATTGAGCTCCGTTGATTGGATAAAAATTGTCGAGGCTGAGTTGTGTATTTGTGAATTTTAGATGTTTCTGTATTGATTATTATACAAGCAAGAAATGTACGATTTTCAACGAATACCATTCATGCGCACGAGTGTAATCATTACGTGTTCAATATCTCAGTCAAAACCGAGTTTGTAGAGTCTCCATCTTCCGCTTTTCAATTTTCCTCTTATCGCGTCAACTCCGTTATCGAATATTGACTTTTGAACGCAGGTCGTTTTCCATTTTTAGAGCTCCACTTTTAGAACTGATTGATGATACCAAGAGACACTCTGGAAGTTCACATATTCACGCGCTGTATTTTTAAACGTCACACGGCTTTAATCAGATAAAATGTATAAAAGAATGTTCCATCTTTACCGAAATTTCGAATTGTTATATCGTTTTTCTTCTCGGGTGTCAAAGCTTGTGTTGTACAGGTTTTAAGAAGATTCATTGCTCTTGTTTGGTAGCCTACGAGCATGACAATTATGCGTAAAATCTAATGAGGCTATTAATATCGACTCCTTATGCTCAAATATGCTTTTATCTGGACTAACATAATCTCTCTATCTCTTTTGAGGTGATGTAGATTTGTTGTAACTAAATATATATGCAAATAAATTTTTATTTATATGTTTAATTTATATTCCTAAATAAAGCGTTAGATAATCGTCAAATGGAACTGTTATGAAAAATTGATTTTTATATTTTCTATGTTCACGTACTGATGATGGAGTCAGTTTCATGTTTCATCATCATTAAAATAATTGTTATTGCTCTTTTAGTAAATATTTAAATGATCAAACGATGCTGTATCGTAAGGGACATTCATTAATCATTGAAAAAAATCGACTGTTTTTAGGAAGTTGGATCCTAGACCAACGTACGAGAAAGGATGTCAAATAATTTCACAAAAACTTGCAGCAGAATAATAGAACGGTAAAAACGTTACGGGAATGGGATTATTTCTATGAAAAGAAATGAGATTCTTTATGAGTTCCGAGCACAAATCACGTTCGATTCGCCAAATACGATCGTTAACTCTCTGTCATTTCTGAAATCGCACGCTGTCTGTGGAGCACATGAAAGGCGGGAATACCCTTCGAAAAGGGTAATAGAGCGTAATTCTATTCACGTAATTATAGTGGAAACTAACGCCAGAGTCCACTAATTAAAATGGATGCGGTCCGTGAATTACAAATTGCCGTCATTGCATAATACTCCTGTTTCGTCTTCGTGCTTATTTGTACGCGAAATTATTGCTCGTTGTTAGTTCTGTTTTATTTGCGGAGAACTCATTATAGGGATTTCAATTCTTCCCACGGAATATAAAATAAGCGGAAAGGGTTTTGAATTAATAAGTTTCGCCTATTCCAAAGGGAATGAGCCTAATCTTATCGGGGATTGTTTTATCACCGGCACCTCGTTGGGAATTTGCGTTTACGATCCGATAAAACGGAGATCTTAATTCTTTTTAGACGACGGGCGATAGTATCTTAAGTTTACGGAAGGTTTTGATTGATCGTTATAAGTATCTGGTTCTTCGAATTTCATGCTTATCTTTTTCACATTTTGATTAAGTTGAATCGATAATTTATGGCACTAAGACTTTTTTAAGGTTATTCGCTATTAATTATCTTTTTTTAACTACCTGCATTTTCATGACGAATTAATCTTCTTAGGATTAAAATAAGAGGTGTCGTTTTCTGTTATTATTTTATCCTAAGCAAAAATTATAAAAAAAGAGTGCGTCGCAGATTTATTCTGACTTGTCATTTTTTATTTGTAAGAAAGAAAACTGGTACACAAGGGTTAAAAATGGTGTTCTCAGTGAAAATATTTCTTTCGGTTTTCAAGTTTTCGACGAACAAAATAAGCGTGGAATAGAGAAGTTTAAACTAATTATACGTAGCGTAAGTGGTCATCGAGTGGACAAAATGGTCGGGAGTGATGGCCTTGGTGGGGCTTTTGTCTCCGGGACAAGAGGAAGGCCATTTGTAGTCACTCGAAGGAGTGGCCCTTAATAGTTCGGTCAATGTTTCTCATGAGTTTGCCATTAGACCCGAGAGAAATGAATTTTTGATTTTTAGACAAAAAGCATGGGTTGACGCAAATCAGAACCAGTTTATGATTTTGTGGAAAAGTTATCGAGTTTACTGTGAAGAAAAAGAGAATTGCTTTATCGCTAAAGATCACAGAGTCCCGGCAATTGAGATTTTCCTTCAAGAAACGAATGTCCGTTTATGTTTGCAGATGTGTTTTAGTCTGTTAGTTCGATGAATGGTTTAAATTGAAGGAAGTAATTTATGTTTACCCTAATCAAAGTCCTATTATTTCTATGGGAATTACTTTCTTTATTGTCCATAAATATTAAACTGGCTGGAAACAATAAAATACATACTCAGATTATATGAAACAAATGCAAGTGATATTTGTTCTTCAATTTGGTTAATCAATCAATCAAATCAATTTTTTATGCAATATAATTTTTAGTTCTTCAAATTGTTTCTAAATTTTTTGTAAAATTGTTTTCGCTCTTCTATTTCCGATGTATTTCATGATTCAGCTACTTGCTAGTAATTCGGACATATTTTGGTGTTTATATAAATTGCCTTTATTTATGTGATTAATTTGTAAATTGGCAAAAACTGAATTCTACTAATATTTACTTCATCTGTTTTGTACTTTCTGAATTTTAAAAAAGTTGAAAAATCATACGGATATTCATATCGATGCTCCATCGCTTTCAAAACATTTTCCCCCAAAATTTCGAATGTTTCCTCTGAAATGGAATTCGCTCGGAGGTCATTTTTTGTGGATTTTTCCAAATTCGAATAATTTCTCTTTGAGACGCTATCTCACGTTCAGTGATGTTTCAGAAAAGTCCATAGAAACTGCAAATTACGGCTCATCTCACATTTTTAGAAATAGCCCTAGATGTTTATCCACTTTGGCTTCAATTGGTCGTATTTTGGGTCGTTCACAAGTTTCCAAAATGGCGTTTGGCCCCAGAATCTGCTTTTGTGCTGAGGAGCGAATGGTTTAAAAATCGCAGCAAAACTTTCGTTTCCATAAAGTGTTGGGAATCGTGTCGTAAAAATTTATTTGCCCCGAGCGGACGAATATCCTCTGTTTATGACACAAAAGGAGTTCGTTATCACGATCTACTGGACGGATGCCAAGTTTTCCATGGGCTATCATTAGCGTCAATTGGTCGAATATCAATCCATAATGTGAAGCTTAAGGAGTGGCGCTTAAGTCTAATTGCCGTAGTCTTTATTGAATGTGGGGCACTCGTATGGATTTGCATTTAATGTGTTCCTTCTTAAGTTGCGTATTTGGATTGTAATAATGTGATATATCGAGGAATGTTTTTTGACTCTTACATAAATGTGTTGATAGAGTCTTTTGTTTAAAATATTTCTTGGGAGAAGAAGATTCTGTCTAAAATGTTTAGATTTGGAAAAATCCTGTTTAGGTATTAACTTCATTATTTACGCACTTCTTCGCAGGATTTCGCTTCTGTTTAATATTCAATAGTTCTTCCCCCTTTAACTCTCGTTCAAACAAATTACAGTCTTCGCATCGCCCTATTTTGGATAGAATTGTTCTTTTCAAGTTCATTTCAGAAATTGTGGGTAGCGTGTTGGAAAGCGTTTTTCGAAAATAAAAAGTTCCACATGTTTCCAATCATGAGAAGTCGCATGTCTTTGCATCTTTTTTTATCCGATGCAATGGGAGAGTAAAAAAGAAGCACTGAGGAATGGTGGAGATGGAGGAAGCTGATTAAATTTGGCACGAGCAGCTCTCTCGCCACAAACCTTTCCATACCTTTTTTTTACTCTCCTATCCACTCCTCCCTGTTTCATTCCTGCCCCACTCTGTTTGCTGAATCGATTGTTGGCCTCTTGGAAACATCCGCCCCTTTGTCGCCCTCATATTCCGAAAAAATTAATTACAGAGCCACTTTTTGGGCCTGTGGTGAATGAGGGAACTAATGTTTTCTCGCGGCCTCATTCCCAGTCCTGCTTCGATAATGTACGAAGGGTTTAATTCTCAAGTACCTTTATAATGTGGAAAGAGCTTGTTCTTTGTTTGGCGATCGCACCGATTGGTTGGTGCTTATAATCTTCGTTTTACTGATTTACAAATCAGTTATTTTTAGGGAAAATCATCTTTTACTTGACAGTATTTCTGCATTGTTCATAGCAATAAAATTGAACGATAAATGTTTGAATAATGGTAAGAAGTTACTTATTTAAGGTCAAATAAAGAACTACTCTAAATATGTGTGGGAATAAGAGCTTTTATGTTATTGAAATCGTCTTTATGGTTTAATGAGGAATGTAAATTAAAAGAACCTTACTTCTCATTCTATTTGCATGGCATTACTTTTGTTTTATATCACGTTCGATTTTATGAGATCAGTTATAAGCACCTTTACAGCCGAACAAGGATTAATTTTAATCAGTAAAATGATCTATTAACGAAGAACTAAACTTTGTGTTTGGTCAAGATTCTAGATGGTTTAACTTACTTTCTGTATCGCTGTAATTCTAAACCTTTTTTTACGTTTCCCTATTTCCTTTCTCGGGAAAGTTTATATTCTGTCATCCATCATCAATATCAGAAACATTACTAATATATTATTTGACATTTAGTAAAATGAGTTTTATTTTGATGGTTTTGTTTGAGGAAATATACTTTTTAAGTTCAAAATTACTCTCTCCGGTTATTTGGCACTGAGGCTCTCCGTTACATAACTCGAAAACTCCGCTTTATAATTAGAATCGGTTCAGAGAAATGGGCGAAGGAAATCGTTTTCGTAATGGGAAAGAATTTTCACAAAATATCTCCGAAGGAGAACAGCATTTTGGACTCCTTTTAATTATTTTAATTCCACTAGATAAAAGGGTCTGTTTGTCAACACTCATTCGTTAGTCGCTGCAGCTGAAGCTTTGTCTAGAAATTGTAGACGAATATTTCTGATGCTATCTATGAAATCAAAGGGGCTCAAATTTACCAGAAACATTCCCATAACGGGTTACGAACAAGTGCTACCTTTCATGGAGATTACGGGAACTATTCATTGCATCCTTCGTGACCTGTATTGTAATCCACGACCTCATGGATTCTTCTACAATTCATCGTAGGTGAATTCATATAATAACATTTACCTGGACTCGTATTTCGTGTATCCTTCACGGACTTTCTTTGGTACTTCGATGCGAATATTCCTGTGGCTTTCAATGCATTCGTATCATCTCCGTTTTCTCAATGACTCGTTTCGGTCCTTCCCTTTTCAAACTTTCGAAAGTTTGAGTTGAGGAAAGTTTTTGTATAAATTGTACTTGCAAAATTTCACTGGTCCACTTAGATATATCCTTTCATAATATTGTAATGTTGATACGTGTTTATTTTAAGGGGATATAGTTTATGTTGAGTTGGTTACCCTTATCGTGTCCAAAGGGGAAATGGAGATACATTTTGGCTCTTCTCATTAGCTTTTGAACAGAGTGATTCATCACGGGATTGTGTTTTGGACGCGCCCGATTAATTATAAATTTTCCGTGAATTTTGTAGACTGTAATGCGAATACTTGATATATGTCCTCTTGAATTGCTCTGAGTACTTTTCCGAGTTGAAAGTTGTAACTCCTTTCAGATGAATGCAGTAAACTTCTAAAATGTGTTTGAGTAAAATTGAAATGCTTCGTGTATTGCTTTACGCGTATGTTCAAAATTTAGTTAAACCTGAAAATTGTGGTAAAAGAGAAACATAATAACTTTTACAGTTTGTGAAGTTCTTAGATTCGTTTTGAGGTCCCATTCAGCTCTATTATTTTAACGTTGAAAGGAATATCAAAAAACCATAAAATCTCCCATCAGTCAAGCGAAATTATCCTAAAAAGGTCCACTTATAGCATATGAATGTATGATTTGCCAATTAATGGGTTATTGTGCGAATGTGTGTTCATGGCGCTCTTAATCGAAATGATGAACGTCTCTTACGATTCATTCATGAAGAGCGTCGCAGGTAATTTCACTCGCCCACTTCTCGAGTTAAGGTCACGGAAATTTATCTGTTCCCCTTCACACGCTAAATTAAGAGATTTGGTTTGATATTTCGGCCAATCGCCCTGTTTCCGCTCGTTGACGTTTTTACTCCGAATTGATTGCTTTAATGTAATTTTGACGGTTGGGCGAATAAATAGTTTGCTTTGCTGTTTTAGTTTACCTTGTGTGTTGTATTTATGTTTCTCGGGTGTTTGCCTTCGATTGAGACTTCTTATAGCGGACGTATCGATGTATCTTGGGATTTCGCCGTGGATACATTTCTAAGAAGTGCAGTCATAACTGCGATAGTAACCACAAAAAAGGAAGTATTCGCCACTTACTTAAATCTAATTGGTAACACATTGTGTTCAAAATTCGCGCTGATTAAGCAAGATTGGGAATGAAGTGCTTTACCATAGCCCTTATCTGTAAATGATTGAAAATTGCCATTGAGTGATGCTTATTTGTCGAGAGAAACACTTTCCATCGCATGTAGCATGTTTTAATTATATAACTCATTGTGTTTTTATTCCTAAATTATAGTTAAGTTTCAACAGATATCTCCCAAATTCATGTTGATAACTGGGAGCACAAAAACTGTGCAACAAACGTGATTCAGGTATCATTCGGTATTCAGGTATGACATTTCCCTGTCGTTGTACAGCAACTATGAAAATATTTGTGAGTAAATGATACTTCATACGTTGTATGAATAGAGTATTCCTTGCCTCACGGTTGATTGATATTACTGTACAAACTATATAAATCACGTGTTCATTTAGCTTTTATTTATTCGAGTTTATCTGCATCATTCTATGCCAACGCACATTTGTCGAAAATCGGCCCTTTCCCTTAATTCTACTCACATATGCGTATGGACGTCGGACGCATCCCACACGTACTAATGTTAGCCTTCCTTCATTATATTCTTTCCTCTTTATTCCCCTTCATTTTATGCTTCGTTGGGCATCAGCTGAACTCCCTCAGCCGCCCATTCTAAAAATAACCATCACTGAAGCTCGTGCGCTCAGAAGCAATGCTAGATACGTGGCACTATTCAAAAGCTTTGTGAGAATTTAATTTGAACACTTTCGGCCGTTGTTCCAATCGTCTGTCTACGGAATTCTCCTTTTCGCAGAGTGCTATGGCGTAGATGCATTTTTGTGGTGTTTTTGTCTATTTTTCTATTTACATGTTTTCAAAGGGACTAATGCGTTTGATTCGAAAAGAGTGCTTTAGCGGCGATGGAATGCTTAAGATGGATTATATCATTTGAATGTTTAGGATGATTGATAATTGTAGTATAATGATACTCTTTTCGAGTTGGATCGTCTTATTATTTGTTGGATGTTTTATAATTTATTGAATCCACGTGTTTATGTGAAACTTTTAGTCAGTGTACAATCCAAACTTCAGAACACTACGTATACATCTTAATTGTATGAATTATTTTTACTATAAAATGCATTATTATCGTTTAATACATAACTTTATCGTCAGTCAAAATTTATCCTTTTGTCATGAAAAGTGAAACGGAACTTAATTCTCGAAGTAACGGCCTTTTCCAAGACATTGCTATCATTTGAATCTTATCCAGGTCAACTAAAATAAAGAAATTATTTGGACCGCTTATATCGGCTACTAAAAGAGCAGCAGACTTTATAGTGTCATCATAGTCTGTTAGCGATTCGAATTGGTCGTATAATTTAATATGCTCCACACTGCAAGACGTTCTTTATGGGATTGACATTTAACGTGGACAAGTGTTATTTCTCGTGGAATACGCAAATCGCTTTCCTTGGAAGTACTCCTGAAACTTCTTCTCAACCAATCGCAGCTCTTTTTAAAGTTCCAAAGCAAGGCCATTCAGAAATATAGCATTTTTATCGGATAAAAAACGCGAATGTTTTCATATCCCGGTTCTGCGTTGGGGTAGGACATGTCTGCAGCTTTTAGAGGCTGTTTCAAGGCGTCTCGAGCGATGGGTGTATTTCTGGTCTGCACGAGAAGACCGAATCCTCGAATATTAACGTCTAGCACATCTCCGTTCCGCATTTAGAAATCCCATTTCCTCGTTTCAAAACACCAATTTCATATTATTGAGGTTACGTTGGTAAAATGTTGCTTTTGATCTGTGTATGTCCCATAAAGTAAAATAATTCTCTCTAAAAATTCCATATTTTACTAGTTAATTATTAAATGATTGTTGTTTAAAAAATGGAATAATTATCCTCTAAGCCTAAATGAATTCGTTATCTATAATCTGTTGTCGAATATAAGATTTTCAAAGGATAAATCACCTAATATTATCCTCGTTATCATTCGTTTAAGATAATAAACGTCCAACGGCGGATTCGTCTGAATCCATTTTGAAACCTTCATTTAATAGAAACCTGCCGTCCCACGGATATTTTCTTTCCATTTGGGGAATCGAACCCACGAGACATTCTTTTAGAAACGGAGGCAATTGAATTAGTCTAGGAACATTCTGTTTTACATTCTCCCGTGAGAAGGCAACCGCTCGTTCCTTTTTGTCTCCTCCGCAGAAATCGATATTACAACAGAAATTCGCGGTTTCGGTTCTGCTCAGGAAAGACTCTCTGCTCCTGGAATTCTCTTTAAAACTTTTACTGTAATCTTAGAATGAAGTTCAACGCATTCCAACTCTACATGAATTCCCGGGGGAATGCAAGAATTGCATAAACTTTCAATATCCCATTCATCTTAGTAAGTACTCTATCATCATTCGAATTGCATTATGGGTAACAAATACAACTCTATTCGTACATCTTCGTAAGAGCCTGATTTTCCTTCTGAGATCTGTATTCGATGTCAAGGAGCGTTTCCCCCCAAATCTCCTTTTGAACCGATTATTTTATTTCTCCGCTAACTCGTCGTTTTTCCCTTTGACCATTCGATGTAATTGGTGGCCGATGCCAAGTGGAACGCTCTTCGGATGTCTAAAGATAGGTGTTTGGACGTCTTAGGGTCCGGAGATGTGTTCATTCGAGGTTTATTTTCATAAATTAGTTTCCTCTTATCGATTCATTACAAATTTTGTCGAATTTGGGAAGTTTTTAATGACGATCGTAAGTATAATTAGTGAGGGTTCAAAAGTTTATATTATTTGAATTGAATTCTCACATAGCAAAAATGTAAAAAATGTACCTCTCATGAAAAGTATTTTTTCCTTATTTTGTCATGATATTTGGAGCAGTCGTATTTTCGGTAAAGATCCATATGAATGACGCCATTCGAAATACATTTCAAACTTATGATTTGTGTGCGTTGACAAAAATGAGGGAGACGTTTTTCCATACATAATGAAAAGAGATTCCAATTGTCCAGAAACGCCAGGTAGAATTCTATTCAACGCTACACCGTCTTGAAAAGCCGGAATCACAATAGTTTACCAAAGAAGTCGGTCAAATACGCTCACTCAAATCATTTTTCTATTTCCTAAAGCATCTCTCCATCAAATCATACCTTCTTTTCATCCAGAGATTGGTCCATTCTCCCCTTTCACCGCTCGAACTGTCATGTCTCAGATAAACAACGAGAGATGCTTATTGGAGCGTGTAAGAGTTGCTTTTCTCAACTTCTTCCACGTTTTCAATGTAAAATCTCCCAAATAAAGAGATTGTATTCCCTTTTAAAATTATTTTACTTTACCACTTATTAATATAAATATACTAATTGAAGTTTTAATCTTCGATAATTATTTAAAACGAGCTGAAAGTTGTACTTTTTTGACATCACGTCAAACTGCATGTGTTTAATACATTATACGATGAATAGTTTGAGTAGAATAGAATGAGTATAAGAAATCGATTAACTTGAGTAACAAAAATCTCCAAAATAATTATTATTTTTGTGTTATTGTGTTCATTATCTCAATTTGGCCGAAGCTGTTTTTAAATTCAATCCTCTACCAATCGATAGATTATTTTAGCTCCGATGGGATTCAATTAAAACTGTTGAGTAAATGGGTTTTCGTTCCGCATATTCCCTTCAGCCAATCGCCGTGACCCGCATTCGCTCGCGATATCAAATTCATCGTCACACGGAACTGAAAGTGCCAACGTCTTCTGCAGAACGATTTCATTCCGTCAGATAACAGGAGTCCGGTCCCTCTTAAGCACCCGTGGTGTGGTAAATATTCCCAGCGAGTAAATATGCGTGAGATAAAATTTAATAGTCTTCATGCTTTTTTAGAGTTGAAATGATGAAATCTGTATAGAACACATCTTGAATGCTTGGTAAGAGTTTGTGGCGGATTCTGGGGTTTATGTTTTTGAGATTCAGGAGTGATATCTGTATTTGTGATTTCTTTACGTTACCTACACCATTGGATTTAGAGTTTTTTGTATACATTTTGTTATTCTTGTAATAAATATTTTGAGTTTTTGTGGGAACTATAAATCTTTATCGCATTTTAATTATTTTAAAAACGGTATTTACTTTATGATCGATTTTTCTCTCTTCACTTTAAATACACCTATCAAGGATTCTGCATTCGAAGAAACCTAATATCTATAGAATATATGATTCGTAAGATATATTTATGTAAATAATTTTTTAAATATTTAACAAAGTTTATTGAGATATTTTTTTTAAAGGCTCGAAAATATGGATTAATGTGTATAAAATATGTCGTTGTTAAAATTCTCTTTAATTTTCCGAAAGAGTTCGCATTTGAAAGCCTTACAAAGCTATTAATGGAAAATATATATTCGTGTTTCGTTGAGGTCCGGAATCCTATTCGTAATATATCTGACGTCTAAAATTTTCCTCAACATCAACGTTATTATGTTAAGAGCACTCGACGAACTTAATCAGCCGCTCAATGAAGGATGAGCTTTTTTCCACGGAATTGGGTCACGAGTTTATAAGGTTTCTATTCCGGAGGAATATTTTAAGAAATTCCTTCATTTTCCTTTTTCATTCTCTTGCTTTCAGAAGTACTCTGGATTCCTAAAGAATTGAATGTAAAAAGAGAAAATAATTGAAAATATCCAAATTGGCTTATTTTCTGCCTTTTGATTTTTTCGAGACGATTTTCCAGTTACATTGTGTCTTGGGTTTGCGAACAACTGAAATGCGCCATCGAGTTTGTTATCGTATATCAAATCCAAAGAGAGAAGATTAAAGCGTTTTCAATACCGATTAAGTCGTAAGTACCGGTTATTTCAGAGCTAGAATGATATCGTGTAATTTTTTCAATATTTTTGAGTTTTGCATTTAAAGTTTTCATTCTTAGATAGTCGATCGAGGTACCTTTTTGATTAATAATGTTCCAATTTTTAAATAGATTAAATTGTACCTTAACTTCTTAAACATTATCCACTATTTCATTGTCCAATTAAATTAGTATTTATCTATTCGTTTCCCGAATCCGTCCTTATGCAGACATACTATGATAATTCGATATTTCCACTCAGTTGATACTATTCATATTCAATCAGAATTATTAAGTAAATGTTTACAAAAGTAAGTTGCGAATTGAGTATCTTCGACTGAGTGTTTATAGTTTGATATACGTGACTTAGTTTTCGCTTTTCGGAGGAATTTCTTGTGCGGATCGCCAAAGGGCGAGTGGCCAACCTTAGTTGCCATTTCGCGGTTAATCATGCACCCAATTGACACACATTCATTATGGATCCGTCGTTTCGCAACACTAACTGCAACGCTCTCCGAATAAACGTCGGAATTTCCGTTTTTCCGAAGACTCTCCTTAAAAAGGCCCGGAGCGGAGATCTACACCGAAAGAAAGACATTTTTCCCTGCTGCTTCCATCCGATAAAACCCACCCGCTCTGACGTCACCGTCTCCCTCAGCCCACTTTTTCAGTGCAGTTGTTTGTCTCTTCAGTAAATATCCGTAATACGTTACATGTTTCATTATGTTGTAACTATTCCATAAAACACTCGTGTTATTTTAGGTTTAGATTCATGGAAAGTCAACTAATAATAGTTTTTTTTCACTTTTACTCGTGGTGCTCATATATATTTATATAAATTTAACTTTTATTATTAAGTCCCTTATTCCTTGTATGGATTAGCTCTAGATAACATTTGTAAGTTATTCGATGTGGTGGTCCTACGATTCTTTAATAATGCAATACTGACCTATATGAATGTAAAACTGTTTTGTAGTCTACTTCCCGATGGAAATAAATGATTGGTCGAAATAATCCGCTACAGGATGATGTTGGTCAATGAACAATGATCATTAAATGACATTTTGTATATTATCCTTCGTAGTTCAATCTGCGAGGAATACTTTTTACAATGTTTAATTCTCCTTTCAAGTGTACTATATGTACTAATGAATTATATATATTCATAAGAGTTAATTCTGGTTATTTGAGGCAAATCAAAGACTTATTTTCGCCCGATGAACGCCTTTCGAGTTTTGAATGAAGTCCAAAAGTTTACAAAAGGATGTCTTTTTATATCGGAGAATAAAATGTTTCATTGGCAGTTTGATAGTAGGAGAGGATTTATCTTTGTTTGGTTGTGAATACGGCGATTGTTATCCCTTGACTTGTTTTGGTTGTATTGGCATTTGTCTGAGAGAGCGATATTTCCACGCCTTGTGACGATTGTGACAATATTTGGGACACAAAAATGGAGATGAACGTTGTCTGCCCGTTGAATGTCTGTGCGTCGACGGCTTTGTCATGCAATTGGTTGCGAAGCGAAGGTTGCCACATAAATAAACATTTCTGAGAATATTTTGAAAGTTACCTTTACCGGTTCAGTTACATACTCGTATTTAATAAGTTCAAAGTTGAAAACTCGATGTACTTTTATGAGGAATCTGTCTTAAAATACGGAATGTAACCAGTTTTAATTATTTTTATATACTGACTTTTAGAATTTATCTATGTTATTTAAGTGAAATTATTTTTAAATTAATGGGATAAAATTGGGAGTATTTTCTAAATACAGTTTTTATGCATTTTATTTCATTCGCGTTCGATATATATTTTGGTTTGTTGGAATGTTGGAAAAATCTATGAACGCCCCCTCCTGAAGTTAGATCGAGCGTAATATTCAATAATGCACACGATATTCACGTTATTTACTGTCGTTAAAATCCCTCATCCCGCAAATTTATTTGCGTATTTTTTAAAAACCCGACCTTTGATTTTGAAATACTTTCATCTAAGTCTACGTTCTCATGAGAAATATATTTTTTCAGAAGCGATAGCTTGCGAAGTTAATTGAATATCGCGTTTTCTTTTCATTGCGTAAAAGCGGAGATGTCTTTCGTTTTAAGCTCCGGATTAGTGCTTGTCTATGAAGCGAAGAAAACGCAAAATTCCTCAGCCCACTCTTATTTCCAAACAGAATCCCTGTAAATGAAGTGTACATCACATGTGCATCTTCCCTCGGTTTTCTATGGAAACTAACGAATGATAAATAACATATTACTTCCAAATGGTAGTTTACCAATAGTAATATCGCTAAAACACCTTATTTTCCAAGAGATTTACAGATCGAGGAACGAATATATATGCGCAATAAATCTTCTTAAGAAATGGTTTTGAATTAGCGTTGTAAATTTTGTAGAGTTTGTGCGAACATGCTGTTCTTGAATGCTTAAGTCGAGGGAGTTATTCCATAATATATTTTAATAATCCCATATCCTTGTACTTAGAGGATATGTAGTGGAGAATGGGAAACGCTGCGCTTCATTGTAGCGCTATCTGAAAATTATTACATTAAAGAATACTATCATACATAATTATCTTAGACATTGACTACGGATGATTCTTAAATCACTCTGTTAGAGCTATACTGTTTTATTATATCAGTTTCACGCATCTGTTTACAGCTATCGCTTGTATCCGTGTGGTGTTGAAGGGGTTTTGCACTTCTTTTTCAAGACCATTGTTTCGAAAAATCGCTGCACAGCCAAATGAATGACTTGGAATTGGCTCAATGAACTCTCATTTCGCGACAACGGTAATGTTCGTTATAAATATCGCTTAATCGCTGGTCATTAGCATATCTATTTATATTACAGTAATGTAATCGCTAAGGAGGCCTTTAATGTATTCCGATTGTGCCAAGGACAGGGAGGTCTCCTCCACCAGCAAAATGCGTGTCAACATTAGAACATCGCGCGATATTAGAGTAAATGGGTGAGCCAATGAAGGGTTCGTCTATGAGAATTCTCTCTGCTTTTGAGTTTTTCGTCCGATTGAATTTAATGAGGTGAGAAAAAAAGGTGCACGTCCTTTTGTCAAATATCACCACAACTTCAATAATTTAAAGAGAACGTGGTTAGTGAATTACGAACATTCTTTTTTTTAAATCGTTTTTGTTTATCGCAACCAGTGATTTAGGGCGGTAAAATTTAAACTACTCGCCAGTAAATTTCTTTTGGAGGTTTGAAGAATATATAATTTTTACAAAAATATTCTGGCAAATAATTCTCGTAAATTATAAGTAATCGTTAGAAAAAAGACTAAAGAAGTCTACTTTTTATATCGTCAAAAATAACTTATTCACCTAATTTTCCTTATTATTTGCGGTTTTTTTCTAAACATAAATATTTCATCCTTTCTTATTTTACGTTATCTTATCCTCCTTTTTATGTTCCAGGTCTTCATTTTAAACGTAAAGACATAAATCCCGAAAAAGTCCTTTCGTCGGAGTTTTCAATTGCGCGTACTTATCTTTTTCCATTAACGCTCCCGTAAGTGCTTTTCGGAAGACACGCATTAGGATATCGGCACTCGTTCCAATCCAAGCGAACATTTTCTCTGTTTATGCTCCTTCACAAAAGGCTTTGTCTTTGTTTTTGAAGTTTGAGGAAACTAAATTAGTTTAATAAAAATGATGCGGAAGATATTCTCAGGATTTCCACGGCGTTAGTTCTGATTGCCAAGCATAAGCAGATGTATTTAGGAGTGCATATTTTTGAATATTTGACAACTATTTGCGATGAGAAATTTTTCTGTTGTCAAATGGAACTCGCGTATCTGTGGATACTAAGAAATTCAAATATGTTCTTCTTCTTCTCCGCTAATTAGCGAACGAGGGAAAGTTCCTGGGAAATTAAGCCGTGTTATTAAATAGCCCATTTTCAAGGGTGCGTGTGTTTTGGACATTTCCGCAATCAGTGTTAATTTTATTTTGTGAGGTCAAGTATAATCACAAAGCTGTTCTTCTGATTCTAGATAGCAGTTGAGTAGGTGAAATTGTTCAGATATTTTTTTCGTCTGAGAATCGTTTACAGGATGGATTTTCTTCGTAAGATTCATTCAGAATGTTTTAGTGTTTACGGAGTTGTCTCATGGTAATCTATATTATCCTCCCACATTCTTAATAGAGACTTTAACATTAAATATCCAAATATATTCCGATTTTGAACATTTTTTCGATGTTAGGTATGAGATTTATGCTCTAAAAGGAATATGTTTAGGTCTATGGATATTTGTCTCTTTTGTTCCTAATTGGGAATCATTTTCCACGGCGGAATTTCCTTTTTTCTTCGTAAAGTCCTAATAAGAGATCTTAGAAGCGTGTCTATTTAAGAGATTATTATTAGTTCTCGCCAATAGTTCGTTATCTTCTGGAAGTGAAAAATACCCATTCCAAAATAGCTCAGTTAACATACTTCTTTTTTTAATTTATCATTTGTTCTTCATTTTCTAAATCTTGCTCTGCCTAAACTATTATTCAATTTCAGTAAACGAAGGTGATAGAAAACATATCTTAGAACTTAAGTCTACGGTTCCCATTGCATGTGTTCGCTGAGAAGGCGTTGGGCGTAAAAAAGGATTCCCAACCACTAATGGATTAATATAGAGGTATGGTGTTCTTATCGCATCTGAATAGAAAAAGGGAGAAACTTCTAATTCCTTTTTTTTCGTTGGTCCAATAGAAGCGAGACTTTGGCTAATCGCCACATCGATGATTCATGCATCGGATGTTCAACGGATGGACCAGATTTTCCCCTAATCACATTGCTTTCGGATCATTGTGTATGTCGAAATGTTCCATTCATACGATATCATCTTTCGGTTGCGATAATTATCCATAGAAATCAAAAAAGGGATTCACTTAAATTAGAAATGAGTCAAAGCAATGACTTACTTGAAAAATGGAGTGAAGTTGCATCGAAAATTAAAAATAAGGAATTGATGAGTTATTTTAGAGATCAAAATCAATATATCAATGTAATATTTTCTTTCCCTAGACCAAAGAATGATTTTTAATTATGAAATGATTCCTCTCATGGTTTATATTTAACACATAATGTTTCTTATTGTATTGCTAAAATTAAGTTCGCTTATTAGTTAAGTAAGGGTAGCTTATTTCGATCTTTTGATGTTAGATTCAACTTTATAATTTCTTCGTTAATAATCTGTTTTAGTTCGATCTAATGTTATTGTTTTCTTTATGTGCTTAAAGTATATTGTAAAGGAACTGTCCAAAGTAATCTTTTTTCCGTATCGTGCATCTGCCATTTTCTCTTCAATTCGGCTGAAATGTGTCCCAATGATTCGTTGGGATGTAATTTCTCGGGAAATACGATTTAGAGAATTCATATTGTTTTGTTACTCGCAAACTGAATAATCAACAAAACGTGGCGAATAAAGATCGTCGAAAGAAAATGTTATTAAATTTCCGTTTCCTTCGAAGAGGCGAGAATTTTATTTCCTCCTGCGGGCACTAATTATGGGTGGCGCTAGTGCTTCAATTCCTAATTACTTCCCAAGTGACTCCCAGTTGAATCTTCGGCTAAAAGAAGAAGGGATTCTTTTCTAGGTCAATTTCGCTTTGAGACTCAATCCCATTCAACGTGAATCCTTTATTCCCTGCATTCGATCTGTCGGCTTTTACACCACCGCAAATTCAGAAGGAAAGGGCTCAATTGCGTTGAGCTATTTAGATAATGGAAATATCACTTTCATCGGAAATCGCGCGAATTGGTTGTGAATCTGTTTCTTTTCTCGTATTCCTTGCGAATTTGTGCTATATCTATTAATTTAATAAGTAAATCACAAATTCGTTTTTGTTATTGAAGTCGGAAGCGAAGTTATGAAGTTGAGGATAATTTTCTAATCTTTGTGGCCCTAAATTTTAGATATCGAATACTGATGATTCAAATCGATTAGTATGTTGATTATTATTGAACTGCTCATTTATCTTTATGAATTAGGCTTTAGTCGAATCCTCGAAATAGTGTTTAAGAAATGAAAATAAAAACGCTTTCGACTTTCAGCCTACATAAACTTTATTTTGTTCATATACCATTTATTTTTCTAATTTTATCTTCTGTCTATGGATTTTAATTTTCGGTATTTTTGCACATGACTGTCTCGCCAAGAAAAGAATTTTTTGTGAGATATTTTCTTCAACAAACTCTAATCGAGGATGATGTAGAACCTTTTATACGTTCTTCCGGACAAAATGATTGTATTCACGATTTTCCCGCCATGTCTCCCTTTCCAGCACATCCCGTGTAAATCGCGCCTTTCTCGTCTTCCGAGGCTAATTAATTAGTTTTTTTTCAATTCCCGCTTCGTTTTTTCTTCGTCGCATCTCCAGCATCGGTCAGAAGAGATAAAATGTATCCAACGGATTAGAGGTTCTAGTTTTTGCAACTCGGCTGTGTTCCAGAGTCTCTAAATCTTGCGAATAAAGTGTCATTTTGCGCATCAAGATACGATGGATAAGTATAATGTGACTTCAGTTTGGATTTGGTATTAAGACGAGTGAATCGTAGAAATGTAGTATGATTTAATTTGATCAAAGAACGGATCGATAGACTTACCGGAGTAGGAAACATATATTAATGCAATATTTTCAATGATTTTTATTTAGTTTATTATTCGATCGAGATTCATTTGTTCATTGTCGTGTTTTATATCTGTATAACTGGGCACAGAGAGATAATATTTATCAGTGGGTACGAATGACAGGAAACATTGATAAATTTTACAATCGTTCTAAAATTGGCATTATTATTTTTGCGATTCTCTGATAATGAAGGTACGAGTTAAAGACATGAGTTTCATGGTCCTTTCCATGAAATTACAGTTGATGGCGATTTTTTTACACTTTTAAAAAACCTTATTTAATACATTTAAAAAGGTAGCGATGGAGTAAAAATTCAATACAGAATCCTCTCACATTTATACAAAGCAGAAATTCAGGAATATAATTATGAGTGCATTTTGTCTCGCGTTATTAATCCGATGTTTTAAAATTGTCGTAATTTTTTGTTCGTATACTTTGATCTTCTTTTGTCCCTTATTTCCAAAACACCTTGATAATGTAATCATTAGCGAAGAGTGTCTTCTTCTTCGGCCCTCGTGCGAATTCCAGTGAACCTGAAATGCTAAGATAATTCTGAGGAAAATGTGTGGATCAAACGCGATTTAAATTATCGATTTTTACCGCGTCATTTAAATGAACCCCGTACTGCAAACTGTACGCGGTCGTCGCTTTTTATAGTACACTGCAAAATTTTCAGCATGCTGATTTCCTCACCTAAAGATGCATATCTCTTTGTAGCGTAATCGCAAAATCTGGTGGCAGAAACACCCGCGTCACGTGACCACGTGCGATTGGCCATGCCGGCTGCGCATTGTCCTACTGCGCACGTGGTATTAGTTAAGTCGCGCGTTCTATAATGGGTGATTAATTCAGCGTCGTTGCGTGTATATTCGTTTTGACGGGTCCTTCGAAAGCGTGTCCTACTGCGTGCTTGTTAAATCATTGATTCAGGAGGAAATTTAATTTAGTCTAAGCCTTCTCGACCAAGGGTTCACATTTTGTCTCTTTGAAGTGCCGTTCTTTGTGTGTCAAGAAAGACGAGGGCAGAATCTCTCGGATTAGAAAATGTTTGTTTCGAGTTGTTTATCTCTCTGTAATTAGGAAAGGCTACTTTACATTTCAAAGGGACGCTAGAATGTTATCACGTATCAATCCGATTGTCTTAACGGATATAAATGATTTCTGGGTGTTGGTAAATTACATCTTGGATGTAAACGTTGATTTAAATTGCTGTTTGTAAGTATCTTATATTTTCTTTGAGCATCAATTTTCGTTATTGCTGTCATTCATTCTGTACTATTGGGAATTATACGATTAGAGATTGGGTGTAATCTCATCCTCTATAAATGAACCTATTGATTGGAGAATGTCCCTGACAATATTATGATCGTAAGTCAGAATTTAATATCGCAATCGAATCGATGGACGAATAATGATCATTTATCCATTAAAATCATAAATAGGAAATTGTACACTCTTTTTAGAGTTGAAGTTCACTTCTTCGTCTTTCAAATTGTATTAATTCATCGACAGAACACTTCTGAATTCTAAAACACTTTCGGGGCAATTATTCAAAAACCTGCCAGTTCCCTTGTCATCCGATAGGTGGACTGGAAATCCGAGAAATCGGTTTTTTCTTTTTCGCGGTTTCCTCATCTTTTTCGGGAACGAAATTCGAGAACCACTTCGCGAGTAAACACGGCAAGAGATTGATGATATTCCTCAGCCCGAATTTTCCCCTTTTCCACTCGTGTGTTGACACCTTCCTCTTTCAGAAGACATGTTTTTGCAGCCTTCGTTAACAGCGTCCGTAAACGGAGCTTTTTTTCGGAGGAAAATTCGACGGAAGCAGAATGGGTTTCTCGGGATTGGACTTGTTCGTTTACTTCTTGAAAAGGATTCCTTTTTTTGCTTCCATAAGGTGCTTATGTTTTCAGTACGGACGTCTGCAAGGTGCCCACGGACAATTCTCCACTTTTTTCACGTTAATAAGTTGGCTTACCTATTGTAAAGGGATTTACGAAAACGGTAATTAAAGAGCATTCGCTAGAGAAATCGAGTTTTTGCGACGAAATGCGCCTAATTTTAAAGCTCGCGTCTGTTGGAACTCCATTATCGTAATGCTCGTTCCGCAAAGGCTCTAGAATTGATTATTTTTTCGCTGAAATTTTTTTCTTTCGTGTTTTTTTTCGGTGCGCTTGAGTCGATTTTCAACTCAAATCTCTGCACTCTTAAGTGATTGGTCAGGACGGAGCGCGTTTTTCTCCGAATATATACACTATACGGGTGTGAAGTGAAAATGATTTTATATGAAATACATGTGATGAGTGGGCGTTCTTTCCTTAAATCGAGCCCAGAATTTTAGATCTGCGTTTTGGAATGTTACTCATGGAAAATTCTTATTCCCTGGTACTTTATATTCTTTGGATCATATTTTCTTTATTGTGTATTATAAGAATCTCTTCGGCAAAAAGAAAAGCTGCGTTTTCATTTGCAAAATTCGCTTCGAATCCGTTGCACTTTCAAAGCCTATTTTCGGGTTACGTTCGTCTGCTTTCGCAAGAATTTCGCTTTCTGTCATAAAAAGGAAAATAGGGAAGTAAAGAAAGACTGTTGCACCTATTTTAGG
Organism: Pantala flavescens; assembly: GCA_020796165.1. Taxonomy (NCBI): domain Eukaryota; kingdom Metazoa; phylum Arthropoda; class Insecta; order Odonata; family Libellulidae; genus Pantala; species Pantala flavescens. The sequence continues at coordinate 13,071,569 of CM036883.1, read as the reverse complement.
TTTCGCTGCGATCCCTTTATTGCCATTTTATTACGTCTCGATTCGTCTTAACTTTGATCGGCCAAATTTGTTTTCTTAGCTAAGATTTAAAGATATTTATTATTTTAATCGTGATGCTCCGGAAAATATCTTTATCGTAGGGGTTTCATTGATGTGAAAGGACTAGTTTTGAATCGTTGAGGGGAACTCGGGTCGATGGGATCACCGGCAGATGTCTATCCGAATGCCGGTGCTTTGGCGTTCCGCACTCCCCTTAAACTCGCTGGGAGCGTTCTAGTCCGTTTCTCCGACGTTTATGAGCAATGTTTATTAAGTAACGGATCCAAGGATATAATACTTAATGCCGTTCAAGGGAATTGAGAAAGCAATTGTGTTGCACAGTAAACCATGAAAGGCTATTAAGCTGTAAAATCCAGGCGTTACTGTTGTATCTATTACAACTTATGTACGATTTATACATACATACTTGTCATTTCCTTTTATAAGTTTATATTTTATACCAAAGCTTGAAACATTTTACTATATAATTCATGTATTTATGAAGAGTTACGGATCCTCTTCATAATAATTTAAAGCTGCACTGTAAATTTTCCATCAACGGAAGTATTATATAAAGACATCGCTAGTTAAAGAGGAGTTAACGTATCGCAAAATCTGATAAATAAACTCATCCGAAAATGAAGATCCTCTGCAAATCTTTTAATGCGATTCAAATCCTTTCGTCTATTCACAGAGGTACCGTCAATTAATTGTGCGAAAAACACGCATCCGTAGGCTCACGCGTTTCGAGCCAATGGATCACAGCATAGGACGTTTTTTTGTGAACACCTCCTTCTTTCCACAGTCGTTCTATTAACAAATAACCTCTGTTTTGTCTCCTAATGAGAGTCTCTTAATTATTCTATCCTACGTCACTCCGTTGCCTCCGGGAATATTAAAAAAGGGGAATTCCTCGTATTCTGAGCGTATCAAGAGCAGTCTGTTTGTTATTACCACGGCATTCCTACGGCTCTTTTAACGCTCGTATATCTTTCGCCGTTTTATGGGAAATCTCTGGAAAAAGGGAAATGATCTTCGAAGGTTGCGTTTATAAATAGTCGTCTGCGACATGAGTCATCAGCGGTTAATGGAGTGGTAATTATCGGGGGCAAGAATTGCTTTTTATTCGACCACGTGTTTGGTCTCTCGAGCATTGATCACTTGTAAATTGGTGTATGATGGAAAAATTAATATCTCATTTATAATGTTTGATTTCAAATGTGACTTATAAGTGTTTTGGATTTGATTCGCGTTTAATCATTAAAATGGATGTATTCAGTTGTGTATGGATGGTTTCAGATTCATGCTCTCGTTTTTATGGGTATGACAAATATGGTTGCATATAAAATACTAAAAATGATAAGGTCTCGTAAAAATTTGAACTTAAATTCTGGAAATATCAGGAAAAAATAATTTGGTCGTTGGTACAGCTTTAATATTTTTAATTTATTTAATTCGTCTGACATTATTAGAAAGGGCTCTATACTATTTTGTATTAATATTTATAAATTTTTATATGTCTCGCGTACTAAATAATGATTCTTAATTCGATTTATAGATATATTTAATGATCAATAAGTCGATCAATGTTTTTGAACGCGAATCGAGAGCGAAACCACGGATTTGAAGTGTCCGCTCATCGATCGTCTTTTGTCATTTCGCATTATATTTCACATTGCGATCTTCGCGCTAATATTTTCGAAAAGGTCTCTTCGTTCTAGAAGTAGATCGAAGTCTCTCGAACATTTATTTTTTCCTTTCGCCCCACTTCAGATGAATTGGGGAAAGGTTTCTTCAGATGGACGGAAGACATACCGATTGGGTGCATTTTGACCTTTTCCGCTTTTAACTCACGTCCTGATTGGTCATCCACTCTAACTCGCTGATATAGTACCGTTTTTTTATTTTTTAGATTATGAAATATTATTCAACGTAAACAAGATTAGATACGCCATGAATATAATTAAACTATTTATCTTGGACTTTATCAAATTGAATTACGCATAAATGACAATGGTATCAAATTGTGTCCCCGTGAGTTTATTTGTACTATTTCTTCTTGCATAACTTACCCCTTTTCCCTTTAACTGAATATGCTTATTTATTCGAAGTTCAGTTTTGTTTTTTTTTCATAATTCGCCGTTGGCGGCGCTGCAGTCTATCGATAGCGAGAAATTATATCTTTCATTCCCCGGTGATCGGGTGGGAAAATTTACGGATTTTGTTTTTCCTTTTCTTGGAAGATTAGAGCTTGTTTCGATAGTTTTGGGTGATTTATTCCCATCCGGATTTATTCAGCTCGAAGATTTCCTACCAAAGCTTTCTTAAGGGAACTTCCATCGGTAGTTTTACAAAGTTTCTCGACGCACATATATCACTCGTAGCTTCTGTTTGATAATCCAAGAAGTGGCTCAAAGAATCCTATCGCAATATTTTTTCCCATATCCACCTCCCGAAGATATCTTTCGAATTCTTTGAAGCAAATGATGCAATTGATCTACGCAACTTATGCATCTGGATAAAGTTAATTTAACGTGAGTCTCTTGATCTCAATTCAAGGTAACATTTGAGTGTGCAACACACGATCATTATATGAAGAAGCTCACTGAAGTGGGAATGGAAGCAGTAGAAGAAGGAGAAATTGTTTAGCATGTTTTGAGAATGGACTTGATTTTCCTCATTCGTGCTTACGTAATCTTCGATAATGAATCTCTCGAACTAATATTCAACTAATTCCCGGCATTGATTAAAAATTAGGTGGAACATTGAAATATCCTTCTGTTTTGAGATGACGAAGCATAACTTTTCGATATCTTCTTTTGGGTCGATCTCTTTCCGCACACCAGTATGAGTGCATCTTTTGATTTGATCCCAAAAGATGTGTCCTTTGATAGGCCATCTGTGGGCCTCTTTCCTTTGTGCCATTTTCAACATTCCATTTGCATTTCAGGAGATGGCAAGGAACTGTTCATGAGCTCACGATTGTAGTTCTGTTGTTTTCGATTTTCTTCTTTTACCGATTGCATTTTTTGTGTTTTTATCTTTACCACTATCGTAGAAAATTTTGTTTTTGTTAACTCTTGTTTTTTTTTTTAAATTTGTGTATACGTTTAGTCCTTCGTTTCGCGATGTTCTTGAATTTCTCCTTTTATAAGCTATTATGAAATCGTAATACAATGAAGGTTTTTTTTAAATATTTTCCTGAAATATTCGTGGAAAATAGAACAGGTAATAGTAACCTACTTCAATTTTGAATCATTTCTTCTTGTAGTACTAAGTGTTTTATTGTGCATAATCACTCTAATTATTCATCTGTCATTTCTGTAAACTTCCTGCAATCGACCAGACAGCACCTTCTTTCGACGATTCCTTTGGGCAGAAAGAAGCATGTTCTCTTGTTTTACGTAGAAGCTTTCCAACATCCGGTAATTTTCCACTCGGTTCTCTCGTACGGAGGACATTAGCCGGAATATAACTGTACTTCCTTCCTCCACTTCCACGAAGGAAGGACGTTTTCCGTTTTTAGGGATTCTCTTTTCATATTTTCACTCTTCACAGAGAAGAAAATTCCCTCGACATTACATCCCTTCTGCTGTCGTAAGTCAAGAGTTAAAAAAAGAGAAGCGCATTTCCGAAAGGTATGAACTCGTTTCGATTGTCATTTTTTCGCCGATTAAATAGGTGGCTCTGTCGTCGCTTTAGCCCCCATTGAGGTAATTGCTCTCTATCGGTCATATCGAATCGGTAAAACCGATTCGATATGCTTTTGATTTCGGTCAGTATCGTGACTGGATTTTTCCCATTGCCTAATTAGATCGGTTGTTTTAAATTTAATGATGCTTCACATCAATCGCAACGCACACGATGCTAATCAGGACTATCAAAATTCCTTTTGACTCAAATGTTTGTGTTATTACGCTAAGTTCAGTTTTTGGACCGGTGGAGTTCCCGCTTTGTCAAATATCTCGAGTGTTTTCAAAGGGATTTTCTGAATCGAATTATCGAGATCATTAATCGGGATTCTGGAAATATACTTGTCAATACATCTCGTTCCGGTTGCGGTTCATTGAATTAAGTACTGCCTTGGCACGCCCTTCCTGAAACTCTATTTCATGTACAATATTCCTTTTATTATCTTATTGCAACTCCTGATTCGGTCCTCAAAGGGCAAACGTTGCATTTCCGATTGTTCGCTATTGTTAAAATAAATGGGCTTTAATACTTGGGTATTGACAGAGTCAAAAAGTAGAGATTTACATTTTAATGTTAGTGGTTCATTCTTTTTAGGAAAGTGCTCCGAATAGTATGTATCCGATAAGTTAAACAAATATGGGTTGGTAATTGGAATCATTTTTAGAAGAAAGGGATTTTTCATCCTTTTAGAGGCGCAATCTGTGAAAAGCCTTTTGTAATATTTATAGTCGTTTCAATGAATATCCGGTCGATGTCGTCCATATCTCGTGAACGTTATCAGAAGGCGATAAGAACATCTCTCGATCATTAGTGACACTCGAAGAACATTTTCCTCTTGAATGATGCACGTGTGCTCAATGTTGTTCAACATTTTTAAGTTTCCTTGAGTCGAATCAGCTGCTTCCTTTGCTATCGTTAATCCCTTTCACATGCAATTGGACCTCCGTCGGAAGTAGGTCGATTCCTCATTGGCCTCGAGATGTCCTCCGTCCCTCGTTTCTCACTCCGTTTGCATCCACTCGTTCTCCTTTTATGAGCAAATGTTTAGAATGATTCATTGGATGTAGTTTTCATATTCGACAATCAATTAGTTATTTCCTCAGTAATTTGTTCAGTGTTTTAATTTATCATAGAAATGTTTATGACACAACTTTTTAATACAATATTTTGGTAACAATTTCCTGATGATAAGAGAAAAGAAGTCGCATTAAAACAATCCATGAATTGTTGTCTTTTCAAGTTAAACATTTGAGACCCATTTTAGCTGTGTTTTTGTGCGTTTGTTTTATTAGAGATAGTGTTTGGCAGGTTAAACCCGGTAATTGATCGAATAAATATCCATAACTCTCAAGGAAACGTCAATGAAAGCCTGTAGCGTAATGAGGATTTCAATAAAATTAGTTCTTGTAGTATATATACTTAAATTTCATTCTATATTTAATTCTTAATATTTTTGTACAATTTTACATTTACAATATTTCTATACTTTATTCAAATTTTTTATCACAAAATATTTTTATCGGGAAAAATTTCTCCTATTTTATTCAGAGCGGATTGTCTTATTCTATACTCAGCGTTATTACTGAAAGTTTAAGGCCTTTTTCTATCCACAGATTATATTTTAATGTGAGCAGTGAAAAGTTTCCCTCGGTTTGTAGCAAGGCCTTCTAGGAAAGTAGAAAAGCGAGAATCGCATTTCGTTCTCAACCGAAATTCAATTCTGCAACTTACCTCCGTTAAGTGGTTCGCTAAAATCCATCCTCAAAACTTATAATCAAAAAAGCAATTTGCGTAATTTCCTAGTTTTCATCTTACGGTACGTGGATTCCTTACTCTTTCCCTTCCTCACGTATTAAAATTTCACGGTCAACCGATTTGAATAATTTATAGAAAGAATCGCTGTTGTCGTTTTTCCATCAAAATGTCTCTCAAAAGGTTCGAATGCGACGTTTTCGCATCCGAAGGATCGCATAATTGGGGTGCAGTTCCTCAGAATGGCATTCGCAATTGCGAAAGTGCATTTGGGAGGAGTTGGAAGCTCAGGTGACCTGGTGTCCGTTTGAACATCCGCTGGATATCTCCTGCGTGTACACAGCTGAGATCTATGTCAACCATATTCCAAAGGAATGTAAAACAGAGATACTTGCTTCTATCGTTGGCGGGATTATTCTTGCAGAATTTTGAAATCGTGTTGATTCGAGGGAAAATGGTTTCTTCCTTCAGTTCAGTGCAACTTTACCGGTTGTGCGCCGAGTTTATACGAATGCTTGAGTTCTTAGAAATTGAAAATGAGTGGTTATGAAATATCACTATGATTATCTTTATTCTATAGAGAGACAGTTCTATAACGTTTCAATAATTCAATTGTCAATTTAAACCGTTCTGAAACAATTTTTTATTCCGAATTCAATAGTTTGGTAAAGATTATAGTTATTATATTTTATTATTTGATTTTCTCTTTATTTATCTAAATTATCCGAATAAGTTGGATATCATTTATTATTTCTCGCTGTTCATATAATTAAACAGCTAATGTATGAAATGGTCGGAAAACGGTTGTCATCGCTGTGTCTCTTATGGAAATGTTTCTCTATTTCGTAACGAAGGTCGTTTCGGATTCGAGGTCGGGAATCCTTACCCTACATTTCCACTCCATATAAATCAGCGGTTTATACAAAACCCCGGACACGCAGCCACAAACTTGGTCGTCTGTGAATTTAGATGTTCCCGTGACTTTAATTCAGACTCTAAAGAGCATATTGTCTTACGCATATCGCTTCATCTTTCATAAATACCGTTGTCACGAGTGACGTCGCTCGCAACCTTGGAAACGGCGGAACAATGGGTACTCAGCTCTTGACGGCATCTCGGAATGCGTGGAAGCTAAATTGCTTTCGCTTTTTCGTCTCCTATTTTGCTTATATTTCACGCTCAACAACATTCGACCGGCTGTCAATCACAGCATCCCTAATTGGACGCGTCTTTATTATGGACCATCGAGAGGAAGTAATTCTCGGTTCTGGGCTTTTTTGCTAATCATACGTGTCGCGTTGCGAAATTCATTAATTGTCTGCTTTTGAAGCTTCGAATGTGTTTCTTTCGGTGTGTAAGGGAGAGCTTAAGAAAGAGCGCTTTATACTTTTTATATTTCGATAAATCCAATGAATGCGTATGTCGATTAGATAGTGATTGTTTAGAGAATAAATTTATGAGCTTAATACAAATAAATTACATTTAGAAAGTAATGACTTATACTTACAAGTAAACTTAATAAGGACATAAGACTATATAACCTCAATTGAGTGAATTCATATTGTTTTTTATCGAAATATATATAAGAATGAAGATACGAAGAAATCACTTATTATTGGTGACGATCTCCTCTCCGATCGAATGAAGGCTGGAAAATGAACTTCAGTCGCCTTTTTTATTGATTTTCCTATAGAAATACATAAAGTTACTAACTTTATTTCCTCAAATATATTCTGTGGCTTTTTTGTACTGTATTTCAGATACATATGTATTAGTCATGAATTAATTGTTAATCCTTCGCAGATTATAAATAATCAATTTTTTAATCTCATACTATATTTTAATGAAATATACAAGAAAGAGTAAATCTCTAAAAACTTACCGTTACATCTCACTCAAGCTGTCAATGATAACGAATTTTTCCTTTAAAAGTTTGATCATAGTCTAAAAATGAATTTCAATGGCAACTTTCAAGCCTTTTGATTGCCTGAATATTTTCTCGCTAATTATAAAAGTGAATTTTTAAAATGAGATACGATTCTGTGTAAGCGTAGCTATCAATATGAGTTTGATAGTAAATTATTTTGTGTGAAATATTTATTCCATTAATTAAATCGGTTTTCCTCCAAGGCATTCGCTCAACTTTTAAATTTTTCTCTCAAATATAATTCGTTTTTCTTCTCATCTACGCAAAACGAATTAAGCTAAATTTTTAAGCTTAAAATAATTGTGGATTTTGCTGTACAATAGCTTCAGTAAGATATCAATTATTCCGAATGTTTTTACATTTTATTTTGGTTCAGACCATCGACTCAACGTATTTTCCATGTTCATATTTTGGCTTTTTGATCAATAGCTACAATTCATACATACATTTTATTTATTACTATATATATATATATATATATATATATATATATATATATATATATATATATATATATGAAAATTATAATAATTTCCCATCACAGCGAACGGAATCTTGGTTTTTTCATGATTTGTAAATTCTCGCATATTTTTATCTAAACGTTTATATACAAGTTGGATTTAATCTCTCTTCGTTCGGTGGAGCACAGAAATGCTAAAGTTCCTCATAACCTCAGTAGAGAAGTCATAATTTTGTCCGTTACACATTCGTCTCGACAAAGTGTTTTTTTTCCGATCTATGAAATCGGCTGAACGGCCCAAAATCGGTGCTCAGTCTGGGGTTTCGGTTATAAATAAATGAAGCTCATTTTTTCTCTTCTTTATGAGGACCGGTTCTGCCATCGGCTGCGTCACAGAAGCAATTAATGATCGATCGGCGTCAAAAGAGAGTAATCCAAAACCTTTCATGTCCTCGGGCGATTCTCCATCGGTTAATTCCGTAGCAACGCATTCATCACTTCCGAGGACAGGAAATGTTTTCCAGAAGTGTTTGGAAAGGATTTCGGGGTGAATGATAATCATTATACAATCTGGATTATCTTTGGATTGTTAATTAATGTTTCCTTCGCCCGCACATTTATTTTCTTCGCTAATTTGTATAAAAAGAAGCGATAGCGACCTTCGGAGATTCGAACCCCTCGACGGTTGGAGAAGAGCCATAAAATGGGTTCTTAAAGGGAAACAAATGTCCGTTTAAGAGAAATGATGAATGAGTAGAAAAAGTCTAGACAAGATTTTCTCAGGAAAAGATAGTACCATTTACGTTAATGGCATTTTTATCGGCAATATGATAGTTTTTTGACTCGTGTTTTTATAGCATCTTCTGTTTATACAAGGCTGCTTCCAATTCTGGCGATACTCAATTATGTTCTTTATTTCTTTTAATATGGTCACTTATCTTAATTTTCGTGACGCGAATAAATCAGTATTTCCTCGTTCGAATTAAAATGTGATTTTATTAAAAATGTATGTAACAGAAATTTACCGAGAATCTGATTAATGGCGATATATAAATCTTAGTTGGAATAAAGTCTTGTTTTCGAAGCAATATATGTTCATTAGATATTTCTGAAGTCTTGATACATCACCGCGTCTATAATCGTGCGTCATGAATCCTGTCCGAGTAATTCTTCCTTAATTCTATTCCCACGCGCTATTGAAAGCCTGGGATAAAACACGTGTGGTAACTAGTGGTATTAATCCGCTCTAAATTTTCCTCGTGAGTTTTTGCTCCTATTTTATTCCTTGTTTTTGTCAGTTGAAGCATTTATTACTCGTTCCACATACCTTCCTCTCATAGGGCTGTCATTTTTTCGGATTTCATCCTCTGAAACCTATTTCACTTGTTTCGCTGAAGTAACCGTCTGTATTAACACATGTTTATTCAATATAACTTTCACCTGATGATATAAATCGGAATTATCATGATGATCTATTCATGATGTGGTTCATCAGGCAGCTGCTTTGGTATCGTTCCTTCGAAAGGACATCTTCCGTCAATTTCTCGTCTCTCTTTCGGTTGACACATCAATTGTCGATACTTGTTTGATGTTCTCTCAGTCCATTGAATATATTCTAATGCTGTATTATTGTTATTCATCAGCTTTTACCTTCCATCATCAATTTTCCTTTGGAATTTTATTAACGTAAAATATTTTAGGTTCATAGTGTTTTATCGCAGAAATGTAGAACTGAAAAGTGAGAATTATACATTGCCTGTTTATATGCCGCAGTTCAAATAATCTCCAGAAAATGAAAATGGATGTCATTAGAAATTCAGAATTATATTATGGTATTTAAAGGATTTTCATTATTTAATGAAGTATCAGAGTACATATGTTGTAGTAATATCCAATAATCTCTCATTATTGGCGTGATTATTGTCCCATCGAATTCATTTTGAACGGTGTGTGATTGAAATAAATACAATGCTATTTCGGTACTAAGTGTAACAATAGTATGAGATTTAAATATTCAACGAGTATTTAAATCTCATACTATTGTATGTCTACTTATCTATAGTCTGTCATTTCATCAACTTATAGTCTAAATGTAAGTGACCGCTTTGATCACCCATGGAATCGGATTGAATGAAAGTCTCAGAAATAGCGCCGATAAAAACGCGCAATTAAAGCTTATTGGCGGAGAGACACATTTGCGGACGCCGTTTTGAGGTTTGTCGATATCGGGAGGAGAATAAGGAACGGTTTTGGGTGGATTCGGTATTGTTCTGGCCCCAGACGTGTACTGTGAGGTACACCTTTCTTTTAATCTCACGATGACCAACGTGTATTCAAGAATGTTTAGGAAAATGTATTCTTATAACAGCAACATTCTTTTCTTAGGCTCAACTGCAATTTTGTTTATTTTCAATTCGGTTTAGTATTTAAAGAAATACGATCTTTGTGGCAGAAAATGACGAGTGATCTACCAAACTAATTTATTCAGATATATATGGTGTGGGAGTTGCGTTATTAAATTTTCTTTATGTATCCCTCCTTTTAATTTTTCTGTTTTATACTTTATTCGCTATCGATGATAAATCTTTATAAAAGTTCTTTATGCTTCATTATTTACCTAGAAGAAACATTCTCGTTTCTTTTGTAAAAATGAACCGAATCAGAAAAATATACATATCAGTTTATCAAAATTCTTTGTATTATCATGTGTGTTTCTTCATTTCCAAATTGAAATTTAAGTTTTTAAATAGAAACCCTCTTATGGATTTTATTTTGGATTTATAGAAGATCGTGCTTACGTTTATTTAGCGAAGTGTGAATAATCAGGTAAATTAAGAAAGGAGGCCATGAATTTCATTGATACATATCATTTGGCGGATTATATGTTTTAATGTATTCCGGTGCTGGGATATTTAAATTCCTCGTTAGCATACATGAATATATATTAAGGATCGAGTTTTCAACCGCTGTAATAACACTTCTTTATTTTTCTCTTTTCAGGTATGTGCTTGTACCCTGACAGGTGTCATTGAAGTAACTGCGGTAATAATTGCACCATCTCCGCGGTGACGATGCTTTTGCTGGAGTTTCTGCACTTACGTAAACACGCTCCTAGTTTTAGATTAAACTTCGGTCATTGAAACTCTCATATAATACATAACTTAGATTAAGTTTAATTTATCTTTGAATTAATTAATCCAGAATTTAATTTAATACTTATAATTTTAAATCTCTTATTTTTCAAATATTAGTAAGAAAACACTCATGTATTCCTTCTATAAGAAGATTTATTTGTTTGAGAGTGTTCACGGCTGAAAATATTTTCGTTTTAATAGTCATATTCTGGTATTGTGTTTTGGATCTGTCAGAGATGGAAGTTCGCGTTTGACATTTGTTCTCATACAAGCATTCGAAGTGTAAATGATGAGTTTGCAAGGATCTTATTGTGCAAGAACAAGAGTGGATAGCAACTTATCTGTGGCAAATAACAATTATGATTTCTCACTTGGGAAAGTTCGTCCCAGTGTTTCTTAATTTCATCGTAAATTGTTAAGTGTGAAAGTTAACATATTTATAAACATCTTGAAACAGAAAATGAAGTTTGTTCCATCATGAATTAGATTAATTCATTCATAAATTCACTTTCTTAAGAATCATTTTATTTCAATTTCATCGAAATGGATGAATTAATTCCACGCATATGTTAGCGGGTTTTTCAGTCATCTCCGAAATACTTCACTTTCATGCGATTCACCGAATTAAGTCCTTTGCGAACGATACCTTCGAGGGAGCCCTCTGACGTTCAATTGTTTTTCATATCGGCCCGATTTTCTTTTTTCGCGATGTGGAAGCAGCGATGAAAAAAAGTGTTTTTTTGGTGTCCCTCGTGAGATCAACAATGAACCACGCTCATGATCGCCGTCGCAATAAACAAAAGACTATCGTTCTCCGGTTATTTTCACCTATTTGAATTTGAAAAGTTGAGGCTTTTACTGAATGCTCGTTCATTATTCTGAAATTGAACCGACTTTCCGTGACACTTGAAATAGGTATGTACCAGAGTATTTAATTTCCTTATTTTATTCACTTATTGTCACAATTCTATCCATTGCAAAGTTTTTTTTTAGAATCTAAATTCGGACATTTGACACTCGATTGAGCGCTTATTCATTCGTATCTTGATTACTATCAAATGCATCGGAATTGGCCAATCTCGTAGAAAGGAAGTAGAGGATCAAATTGATTGTGAGGGGAGTTTATATTGACGAGGATCGCCGTGTAAATTTTCATAGAATGCAGCATTCAGCAGTTTATGTTTTAGAGCCTTTTCTGAACATGTTCCATCCATTTCCCCAAATCTTCTTCCATTTCTTTATATTCACGTTTCCACAATCCTCACTTGTTTCCCTTTAATATTGCCTTCGACACCTTTTCCTCCATCTTTACTGTTCTAAACATCATCTCTTTCCAAAAATAATTCCCTTTCTATCGTTTCCGATTTTATAACATCCCAACTCGAAGATTCCTCGCCCATTATATTTACCCTTCGAATGGGCCTTGTGTTTTTTATTCCATCGCTGAATACACATTTCAAAAGTTAAGTAGAAATCTTTCTTATGTTATGGAATTAACAGTTATTATTCAATTACTGCAGTTTTACTTATTAACATTAAAAAACTTCTTCAAAAGCGTCTTTCGAACAATAGACGTATATTATAGAAAGAAAGTTCGTATCAATTTTTTTATTCACTTTATTTATTTTAACTTTATTTGTTGGTTGAATCGTTTTCCGTTGCTCTAAAAGCGATATACCATTTTGATCAATATAGCTTGAGTCGGTTATCCTCCTCTTCTACCAGATTCATGTTAAGGGTTTCCAAGGAGATAAATAAGGGGCCGTTTTTGCCCTCGTTTGAGGTGTGTTTACGTCATTTGTCCACGATCATGACGAGAATTTACGGTACATCCACCCAAGTGCTTTTCCGTCGCTCGGAATGGAAGTACCTTTCCTTCCTCTACACCTCTGTTCTATTCACTCTTGGGAATTTTTTGCGTCGGAGTTCCTTTTTTGCCTTTGTTCTCTTCTGTGAAATAAATGAAAGATGAAAATAGTTCAAAATCTCACTATTTGATTAAATTATATCACATTCCATACATGCTCTAGACTTTACATTAGGCAGCCTATAGTTTGATTTAATCTCAATTCAGTCACTTTTGTTTATAGATTCTCATTTTGTGTTATCTTTAATGTGATTTTTCGTCGGTAGATTTTGTTTTTTTTTTCTTGCGAAATATTTATGAGTGATTTGTTTAGAGAAATACTCTTACTAAGTAAACGGTTTTTGTTGCGAATAACGTCCATCCGAAATGTCTAATCATTGAATATATAATTTATAATAGAAGAATTTCCATTTAACATTCAAAACGTATGCGTTTCACAAGAAAGTATTCGTTATAACTCTCATAGACTTCCAAAATTGTATTAGTTTATTATTTTGCTTTAGGTTTTCAAACTTGTTCATCTAGTGTAATATACATGTATTGAAATACTTGTTTGCTACCCTATATTCCTATTTTTTAACCTTTTTCTTTCTTGGCTATTAATCTCATTTCCATCCTTTTACGTTCATTTTCTGCTCTTTGCGTACTTTATTATTAACAACGGCTCTTTCTTCCCCTTTTTCATTCATCACCTGTGTCCATCGTTTTCTCTTTTTCATCTCCGCTTTTCGTTCGTTTCTTTTTCCGAGCGCTTCTTTTGAAAAATCTGATATTAAAGTCGCGAACGTAAAAGAATAAAATCGCAAGCTCGGGTAGTTTTCATTTAAGTATCGTGAGCAGCTTTAATCTTAAAAAGAAAAATATATTTATAATGTTAATTTAAATGTTATCAGTTTCCCTTTCGAGTCCATATATAGTTTTCCCGCCATATCTGTGTGGCCAAGGGGGGGTCCGTTCCCTTCAATCGACAGCTGTTCAGAGGCAGCACTTGATTCATTTGAGTTGAAAAGGGATCCCAGAATAGACACTTTGGGAAACTCGAACCCTAGCTCTGTTGTATTTTCAGTGGGAAACAGATACGGTCCTTTCTCATCTTCTTTTGTCAGCGGTTCGTCGGGGAAGGTGTGTTTTTTACGGAATGCAAGGGAAATATTTAAGCGGTGAAGAGAATGGAATGCAATGGATTCAGATGGTTGGCATTCTTTCGATGCGACTTTCTCTGTAATAATGGCGGTTTCTATCGGTTATGTACATAACGCTTGGATGTTATAGTATTGGTTAATAAGTGTGTCGAGAATGGACTTATTTGTTTGTAATATCATTCTGGGTAGATTATTAAGTTTTTTTTTCATAAGGTTCCTAAGTGGTTGTTTGAATTATCTATTCGATTTATTTGGATTTAATTTTTCTTTTACGTTTTAATTCCAATTTTAATTCAATCGAATCTTAAAAGTGCGGTAGTAAGATAATATTATCATACTCCAACTGTTATTTTTATTAGAAAATAGAATATTATTATTTCCTCTTAAAAATCGAAGTCATCTTTTCTATGGATGACGATTGAAGTTACCGATATATGAACTACTAAATCCGGAGTCGTCTTAACATTCGAGATAGCAATAGAAACATTTATCCATCAGATGGCGTTTCTTCAACTGGAGGTCCTCGAGTCCCGCAATGCGGCTTCGTCTCCTTTTCAATTTTTTCAAAATAAAAGGAGGTTGCAGCGAAGCGGGCATCTTCCATTCTTATTTATCTTAAATAAAAGAGAAGTCCTTTAAAGAGATGAAAAGATACGACCATAGCAGACTTCCCGTTTTTTCCTCTTCGCCCTTCTTTTACTCCGTCTCTCCACCGTTTTAACGATGCCATTTTGTCGTCGAATCCGATAGAAATACACTTTGTTAGCAATTATAGTTCCATTTTAATAAGAGAACGGGAAATTGAATGATATATGCCGAATATTTAGAGTTTATTGTAGTGATTAGTGTGATAATTCGTCTCTTTATTATTCATTAGTACGTATTTATTCCACTCCACTGAATTTATTATTGTAGAATCATATTATACGTATACTATGTATTATAAATATTTAGCATTTCTTTATTTGATGAATTATTTTATTTTAAATTACTCTAGAAATTTATACCTCGTTACTACTTTAGTTAGGCGTCTTCTTTGATATTAAATTCCGTGTTTGTTTTATTTATTATTCGTATTTCTCTAATACTACTTCGTTTTCATTTCCACCCATTGTCTTTTCGATTTCCTTTTCGCATCTTCTTTCCATATCTGTCCTTTCATCACCTACCAATTTCATGTCTTAAAATCGCTACATTAAAGAGTTTCCATATGAAGATGCATTATAAGATCATTACATCAATAGATCACTCGGCGTTCTTTCGGATCATGAATAGAAAAGTGTTTTCGATAGATAATCGCACCACGAAATGAACTCGACTGTTGTTTCCAAATGTGAAAATCAAAGAAGGGACTCCGTGGAATTTGATATCCATTTTTCCTCTTTAACAGCCAACTCCAACAAGACCTTTCGGATAAGAATCTCCCAAACGCACGACCGACTGAGAATCCTCCTCCGTGTCGAATCCAATACTCGGCAGCAAAACCCTTCTTAGGTCACGTTTCCCTTGGACTCTTGTTGGAAGCTTTCATAACTGCTAAACATGGGATGTATCGCTGTTTACGGATGTTAATATATGTTGGGGAAGGATTCAATTGATGCAATGAGATTTGCGGAGATTCTTTTAAGGTTTAGATTGCATCTCCGCGTTTATCAGCCGTTTGCCAGATGAAGTTTTAAAAAATAAATGTAAATATTATCATGATCGTGACTGTGTAGCTTTTATACATACAGTCACAGTGAATTCAAAATTTGTCTGCAAACAGTGGTATTCTGTTCGGTTGGAAAGTTATGAATCTTAGCAAAAGCTGACTTCTCATTCTTTGATTTGGACCGGAAGGGGTTTCTTCGGACGCATGCAAATGTAACTCATCCTCCCAATAAACGATTGTGCAATTTGCCATTCGACCCAACCCAAGAGTGAATTGCTGCGTCATCGTATCAGAAAGCGTTGTAATTTCACTTACAAAGTTTTTTTGAGCCTCATCAACACTTTATAGTTACGGAATTTGAGGATTCCATTTGTCGTCTTATTTCATTCTTTTCCCGGTGAATAATTATGGATGGTCGACCCACTTGCTAATGATATCGAAAGGAATTGGTGCCTTGAGGATATTTATGATTTATTATTCTGATGGCTAATTCAAAATCATTCGATTAATCTAAATAACATTCTATAAAAAGTTTTGGATTTTTTTTTGTGCATGAAAATATCGATGGCAGTTTAATTATTACTTCTTAATCGTTAGGTTTCTTACTAAATGTAACTTTTATTTTCATCCGAATTTTTTCTTCATAATAAATTAACAATGTTTAATTATTAATCACATTCCCGATATTTTATATTTTATTTATCTAATATTATATGTTATCTATCTTGATTATCGAATGTTTAGCGTTCTTATTTTGTAGCTGAACTTCAATGTTTTGACCATTTCTATTCTAAATCGGATGTTCTCGTGCATTCTGAGATCGATTAAATGGAAGAGATCTTCTATCTCATCATACGTTTCATTTTGGCAACTGTCTGGCGACCTTCTCTATAAAAGGGCGGAACCGGAAGTGGAGGGCATTCCTATCTCGCGTCATCTCCTTAGCGACCTCCGCCTACAGACACCGAAAACCGCAGGAGAGAGATATTTCCCAAGATGACTTCTCATCCGAGAGCCTTCAACTTTTTGCTCCTCTCATCGAAGCCTTCAATTACGCCCTCTCCCCTTCTCGGTGCGATAGATCGATACATCGCTCTCGATTTATCTCCCCCGAACGATCGCTTCTCCACCTTCAACTAACTCGATTTATCGATAAATACACACCGATATCGATATATCGTTTTCAGGTAATGATCTCGATGTATCGGCCTCCGTTCATTTTTAATCCTGAAATGGTTTTATTTTTTCGAGGCGACTGATCCGTCTCGGAGAAGACTTTTCTAAAACGTATGTGGGCGGTCATGTTTTTTCGGTTGAATGGGACAATTGAGAGAAGAATAGCAGTCATTAGGACGTCGAGCGCAAATTGCTCCCTTTTTATGATTGGTCATTGTTATTATAGCCTTGGATACTTAATAAATGGTTTAATCAAGAGATGTTTTCGAAAGGCAGTTTTCTCCTTGATTTATTTACCCGTTCGAATGAGTTTGATGCGCATTTTTTATGTAATTTTTTTGGGAGGACTATTATTTGTTTGCTTCCAGTGCTACTTAAGTTAACAATTATTTAATACGATGTATCCTTAATTTAAAACTCTAAATTGGTTCCCTTATGATCAATGAAAGTTATACTGAGGAAAGCTCATGATTAATATAAATAATTCCTCTATTTATTTATTTTTCTTGCATCGAGTACTTTTAAAAACGTGAGATGTTTTGCCAATATTATTTTAGAAAGTTGACCGTTTTCAGAAATTAATTTTCAGAGAAAAGAGTGGTTAATAGAGGATTAACCTCTCTTTGGCACTAACATACGTATAGCAGCTCTCTGCTGGTCGCAGTTTGTTCATCGTGTCAAGAATCGCTCTTGGATGGAAGCGCAGGATTGGATAATGCAAGTGACCCGTGGAGAGATAATGACCACTTCACGACCGGAAATTGACCCCGAGACAAAAAATACGGAGTTCATCTATGTCGAAAACTAATTGACTTCTTCATTAATTGTTTTGCCGCTTTATTTTCCCCTCGAATCGGTTTTCTCAGCCGAAATAATGGCTTCGGAAAATCAGTGGACTGTTATTTCCCTCATCCAGGTCAACTATGGTGTTGATAGTCTAAAGAACGATTGTGTTGGGCATTTTCCCGATCTTGTTGAACGGCTTTCCGGTAAACCTTTTGGGCCATCTTCTGTACGCCCCCTCACGTTGCCGCTTAAGTTTCTACACCAACGTCTGCTTCCCACACCTTCTGTGGACACCAATGGTCACTCGGTAAAGGGTGTTAGGAATTTTTCGAACGATTTCATCAACAGCACAAGAGATGATGATAGTATTTGTGTTTTATGCGCTATCAATGATGATGGCAGATGTAACAAATCGTTTTCCAATAACATTCTTGATGAGTGAATACAGTTTTTGTCCTTGTAAATAGTTGCCTAGCAGTAATTTGAAGATTGTATGCGGTATGATTATATTCTTTTCATAGGTATTAGAAGTTTTAAGTCACCTACTTCATTTTAGAGATTGCATCCATTTGTGTTCTCCATCCATTAATTCCATCTAAAACGTCATCCAATCATATCGGCTTTTAATGAGTCGCTAAGATTCGCAATTTTAATTGCGTCATTGGCAAGAATCACCAATTCAAGGGAAGCAGTCATCCAATTAAACACTCATTACCATCCTCAAAGTTCGAGGGTCCTTTTTCCACCCGAACCGCATTCCTATGCTCTCGACGGCACAATTAGTACTCACATTCTTACCGAGAAGTTCCTTGTCTTCGGTACCATTGACCTGACGATCTAGTTCTAAGCGTTAGAAATCGGTTCATAAATGAGTTACGAAGGAAACGGTTCTGTGGCGTAGCTGCTCTTTGTTGCCGTAGGTCAATTACCGTGATTTGTGAACGTTGCTCGGTTATTGTTTTTGTTGAACGAACTATTATTCTACATAAATTGATGATTCAAGTAGTTCCCGTTTCATCTCGATTTCAGAGTGACGTATGTTGAGATTTGATGGATGCAGTCCAATGAATTTATCCGAAGTTTGTTTCTCTTTTCGCATCCTAATTAGTAACCGTTAATTGCTGATAACTAAAAAGTTTCAATTTTAATTTTATAGACTGTAAAGTTTGAGAAACGTATGTATTGCCCTTAATGAATAATGAGAGCTACCAAAATGGCTTTACCGTTCGAGCGTCAGTCGCCTCCAACACCAGTTTCCGCTTTGGCGCGTGCCAATGGATGGAACACCGGAAACACGTAGCCCTTTGATCGCTATTTGTTTCCTGGTTTAAAGACGGCTTTACCTTCCTCCGTAAACTCGATTTTGATGCCGATGAGAACGTCATAATCACAAATCAATTGATTGTTCACGTAGACCCATCTTTCAAAGGCTTTTTGAACCGATTAAGTAATTCGATTTACGCACGTTTAATAGGGAACTTGCTACGTCCGTTGGTTGGTTGCCAGGCGCGACTATATGCGTTTGCGTATCCTTCCAAAGAAATGCTGTAATAGCCTCAGCAAGTAGATGAACGCTGTACTAGGATGACAAATGGGCGATAGTGCTGTAGTTGACATCCGAGGTCAAAGCGATAGCTTTTTCTTGCGTATTCAAACATTTACTTCTTTAGTTAATAGTGAAGATCAGAAGGAAGATGGATAATTTTTTTATGCTATTTATGTTAAATCTGGTCAAAGGTGATTTGGGTCGTCAAGAATGTTGAAGATGAGCATGTGTCGCATTCTATTATTTATGAATTCCTAAGTACCGCTGTAATTTAAGAATGGTTGCTGCAAAGTGTTTAAGTATTAGCGAAGTACGCTGACGATTTCATGAACTTGAACACATTTGACTTCATCATCACTTTCTATAGAAGCATTCTAAGAAAAGTCGTTAAGATGACGGTTGTGCAATATCCCCTCTGTAATTTGCTTACCATTTCCAGACCTCTAAAGGATAATTTCATTCGATTCCATTCGAAATATTCTTCCTGTTTCACGAAGGCTCGATTGGAATCAAAAGAACTGCTTTTTTATCTGATCTCCCTTGCGTTAAACAGGCGGGCATTCATCTCAATGTTTGGCATTGTGGTTAGGGATTAGGGAAATTCGGTAGTCGCATAGAAAGCTCATTTAATGACAATTGCTTTTCTATTAAAATAAAGAATAAAAGATTGATTTTCTCTAATCTCGTTGGAGTATTATCTTTTTTGAGTGTAGAATGAATTTTTTTTTTAAACACATCGTTTCCCGAAAGTGATTTACGAAATTTTATGTTGCTATCTTTGTTCTCAAGGTTGAAATATTACATAATTTTATAGTAAATTTATTTCGTTTCGATTCTATAAAATTTATCGTAATTTCAATTTAAAGTAAAATTTAAAAAAATTAGTAACATTTTCATATATTCGTTATAATGTTTAATACATCTCACTCATTTGTTCCTATAATGTTGTTAATTACTTTTCTATAGTCTAATTTTGGCAAGGTCTCACGGAAAAACAGTTATCACCGGAAGTTCCTCTAATCACAACAGCTTCCGCACAAAATCTTTCCAATTTTAGTCGAGGCAAGATGAGGAATGTCCATCACTGCTTCCATGGAAACCAGTTCACTTTCCAGTATTGGAAGCGAGACGGTACTTCAGTCTAGGCACTTTTAGACTGTAAATATTTTGACTATTGTACGCGGCTGCCTTTTGTTCCGCGTGTTTAAA
Source organism: Pantala flavescens (assembly GCA_020796165.1). Classification (NCBI taxonomy): domain Eukaryota; kingdom Metazoa; phylum Arthropoda; class Insecta; order Odonata; family Libellulidae; genus Pantala; species Pantala flavescens. The sequence goes on along the minus strand of CM036883.1, from coordinate 13,051,187 downwards.
GGAGATGCGCATTCGCGTGTCTTCTGGGATCGCCTCCGCGCGGGTGATGCACGCGGTTCTTTCCACAGTTGTCGGGTGATATACTTCTTTTCTTTAATGTGATTCAACTGTCATGAGGTGATTATTTCTATCCGCATTTCAGATGGATTATGTGCATTTTGATTCCGTTCGGTCTATTTGAAAGAAGTGATCATCCTTCCGAGTTCTACAAATTTCTTATTTGATTTGAAGCCTAATACTAATAATGCTTTTCAGTTGCCCAACATCATACTTTTTTCCACCCATTAAGTTGTTCTTTTCCTTGAAATTCAATCAGAGTTTTACCGCATTTTTCTATTTATTAAAGTGAGGCGATAAAAATCTTTTGGCAACGCTGCGTTCTCTCGTTCAGCAATCTTTCACGGTGCGCGTGATTGATGCGATTCTTGCGGCGTGGCAAGGGAAATGCCTCAGTTCCATTTACATCCTTTACTAGTGTCTTTCTTCAGAGGCACCCCGTCTGCATCCATGTGAATGGCTGAAGAATAAACGCGAACTCGCGAGTTGACGCAATCGGTCGATAGTCGTGGATTTAATAGAGCATTTTCTCCCAAAAACGAGTGTCAGTGATCTGATGCGGAAGTCTCTACCTAATAATATAGCATTTATTTAGCTTAATATTACTCTGACACATCTTTGACGTGTTTTGAACATTCAAACGGTCAAACAGCAACGGCAGTTCGTAAATTAAAATGTTATCATCATGTTATTCAACTTGTTCCAACATATTTCCCTCATTGTAAACTCATTATCCATCATATACATTATTTCGAAGTTGCCACTTGTAGAAGCTATTTCATAAATCACCGTCTCTTCGGAGCCTTTATATTGCCTCTTCCCACTGCGAAAATTTAACACAAAAAAATATAAATGTTTCTTCGTTTCGTTTCTAAGGCAGTGGATGATACACTCGCATCTAATCAAAGCATGGAACTAGAGAATTAGGCGTACCAAATTCAGAAGATAGAGATTGTATGTTGCCTGGTTTGTGGATTCTCTCCCCGACGGGAATTGATTTATATAATTCATAGCCTCTGTTTTATCGTATCCAGGTGTTCATTCGGACGCGTATTTGCACTTGTCAGAGGCAATAATTCGCAGCTGTTGGGGGTCTGTCGATGAGGCAGGTGGTCCAGTTATTAGCCATCTGCAAAAATCGGATGGACTAAAATTGATTAATTATCAAACGGTCTATTACTTTAAATTGAGGATGATAAAGTAACATTTATAATCTTTTTACTTTTGAATTTCTAAATGAATTCATTTTGTAAGTACGAGTGATAAAATCATTTGATCTCTCTATACTGTATTTATACTATATATATATATATATTTCGTTTGCCCGTATCTTCTTCTGATTTCGGTGACATTAATTACTCTCTAACAGAAATAATGTAATGTACCATATATTATTTTTCTCTACTTCATTGATGTGTGTTTGCCTCTCTGGTAGACCTTAGTTACCATCAAATAAGTCTGATCTATCTTTGCTTGAATATAGAGGTACATATTATTTATGAAACTTGCTAATCTTCGTTGTTATGGTATTCTTTTGCCTTTGGAGGATATTTATGCAGTTGTAATACTTTTTTTAAAACATAATTTCTTGCGAGAGTAATTCTGTGGGTGAATCTCATATGTTCCATTTAAAAGAAAGCAAATTGTCCGGTTTAGATAAACCCGCAAATGTTTATCTAAGTTAACATTTCACAGCTCAAAATAGCATCGTGTGCTCTGAACACAGCTTCTTCACTCAGCGCATTGCACTCTTTTCGTTGGACGTGGCAACGCAGCCCATCCTCGGTCCACTTCCCTCTCCGAAGCAATCTCATTCGTCTGAAGGTCTTCTATTTAGCACGCCTTTTCATTCTATTTTTAGAATGCTTATCTATTGTTCATCGAATTCCTTAAATCAGTGCGTAAATCAATCATTATGTTATATTTTAGAACATTATAGATCTCTTTCTTCTTCTTAATCGTTGCTCTATTCTTCTTGTTTTTCCCCAATGATTTTTTTTCAATCGCCCCTCATTACTTTTTTTTAATAGCTGACCTATTCTCGTGTCTTATGTTCATTCAGCCTATTTTCTCTTGATAAAATACAATTCAAAACCTCATTTTAATTATTCAACATCTAAATTCGAACCGTTTCCCATTGTTAAGGAATAACTCTCGTGATTTAAACTCGGTTTTGATGTTTCAAATATATTTATTTGATAGGATTTGCAAAACATTGGTGAGATGTCCTTTGTCTCATAAATTTCCAATATTCCACTTTTCGTTCCAATATCTCCTTTTTCACTTCATTCTATCAAGGTTTAAAGAGATTCACTTTTTGAGTAGCACAAGAGACTATTTGCTACCTAAAATCATTCCATTTGAACGGTATTACGGTTAAGTGATTGCATTCTTACATTTCGCATGATGGCGTAGGTATTCAATATATTCCTTCGTTAAAAGTATTTTATCTTTATTTACTTTTTATCTGCGAAAGAATCATGACCTTGCCAAGTCCATATCCGTCACTTCGTCCATTTCAGTCTTCGTGTATTCTCGCACATGGAAACGGAATTTTCGTAAGAAAAGGATTATGACACACGTCTTCATTTTATTCTGTTATTTTTTAACGGATTCCTTTGGGATTTTTGTTCTCCTTGTGTTCGACTCTCATTTGTCTATCATCGCGTTCTCGCAAAGGTTACTTCTTCCGTTGACACTAGTATGTGTCATAAATGGAACATTTAGTTCTATCGCTGTATACCTAAATAAGGTTAAATGTTGACTGCGTTTTCACTCTTGGTGTCGAGGTAGTTTTCTTAAACCGGTATGTCTTTTATTTTCAATTGTTTTACCCATTACATTCCTATAAGATTATGTAAAACCCAAATTATATTTATAGCTTAGAACTTTCCATAGATATCTGTATTGAAATATGAAGATTAGTCACTCTGAATATCTTTCATCGCATTTAATCTGTCATATTATATTTAAGCGTTTCGCTTTATAGCTATTTATAATCCATTCGATTATCGATTTTTTTCTTGTAATTCGATATTAAATGGGATTTAAATTATTTGATATGGATTGGGAAATTAAAAGAGCATCTCTTTCAAATTCTATTGTTTTCAATTCAAATTCTCTTATTTGCTCTATGTTAGCTGCATTTTTATCACTTCCGAAATTTTTGGTATAATATAATGATATAATTGGTTATCCAAATTTAATTCCACATGTATTTCAGCATTTTTAGAAAAGCTATGATCGATTAATTTTTAGTTTAAGTATCGTATTTTAATAATTTTTCGATTCGACGCCTCAAAAATGACTAAGTTATTTCGTAATGTGAATTAACTATCTTCGAATAAGTATCAATGTCGAATGATACATTTTCTTTGTAACTTCAATAATACCGAATTGAAGTTAACTACCTCATTACTTAAGAATGATTTTCTTATGAAATGCAAGATTTCTATAAAATTTATCTGTAACCTTTGATCCTCAGCATAGTCTCTCTGAGGTAATGAATTACTTTGCTTCCCCAATTAACACCTTTATGAGAGTTTAGATAAAGTGTCTTGTATTTGAGTCGATATGTAGTACATTTTTTTCGCTGTTAATTATTTTTTGTTCCGATAGAACGTAATTTGGAAGAGAGTTTTGGAGACATTTTAATGGGATTAATGTCGAAAGTTGAATGCGACCCCCCTGCCATCTAGGCCGATCCGATAATAAATACGAGAAATAGATGGACGAATCGTTTTAAGGATTCCTTCTTCCCGCGCACGATATGCGACAACAATAGATTAAAATACGCGGTAAAATAGAACAGATGTTTACACCCCCTGCCACACGCCGAAAGGCGGCTTGCAGGGTACTTATGTAGATGAAGTTTAGTCTACAAACTATGAAACTTTGTCTCATGCCTTTTTTACAATTATCTCATCTTGAACGGGTAGTAATTTATAAGGAATTCGATCTTATCCTTGAACACAAATCTATTTGTTATTCACGAGAAATACGATTTCATTTTCGGTGGCAGAGTTTTTATAATTCAGTAGCGTTAGCATGAAAGATGTCACGAAATGTGAGTTTCCTTGAGAATGGAATTTACCGATGAAAAGTGTTATTATGTCAGTCACGTTCTTGGGTCAACCGAGCCGAGATTTCTAACGCTTCCTCAAGTGCATCGAAAACTTAATGTTTCGCTGTGACATGTGTATCCTTGAGTATGTTGTAATCATTTCTTTTCGTCCATCGGGATGGTTTGCCGAGGCTCTTTATTGGCTGAACGTGGAGAAAGCGGAAAGGCTTTTCACGGATGGCTTCACCGTGTCTAGAACCAGGTTCTCCGAGGTCAATTCGTCTGTTATTGATGGCGTCAGAAAAACTTCAAGATGTGTTGAAAATCTGTTCAGTTGAAGAGGTACATACCAGATGTAGTGACGATTTCAGGACGCGATTATTAAAGGAGAGGAATTCTGTTTCAAATTAAAATATCAATATAAATTTATGCGACTGTCCTTTCAATAGCGGTTTGTGGCATGAATGGCACGGAATGTGCTTCGATTGCTTTGTCGTGCGAAATTCCATTTAAACGCCGATTTTCAGTCACATTTTTTCGTATTTCTTTCGTTTTCCTAATCAGATCTGTTGTCCGCGTTCATCGGATGCGATTTTTCATCCAATTTCCCTCATTGGCCACTCGGGTAAAAAGTGGTTGTCATATGGGACAACGGTTCATTCCACGCTCATTTCGAACTTAATTCTACGTGATGGCTCAATACGAAGGTCTTATGGATCCAAAGGGAAACCATTGCGTGCTCGAGTTCATCGCTCGAATGGTTTAATAATTTAAATCTCGTAAAGAGTTACATATTTTTTGGCTGCAATTCAACAAATCAACGTACAAATTTAAGCATTTTATTGGCTACTTTTAGTTGGTTTATTGATTTCCTCTATTGATACCGTTTAATTACATCCCTTGTGACTATTAACGACTTTAATTATCAATTCACCTTAAGGAAAGAGATAAGTACCTCAGTGTGAAAATCTCATGAGAATGCTCAGTCCATTGGCTGATCATCTTCATTCGTCCAAAGACGTTCGCTCGGTGAGTACGAAGAGGGCGTTGCTCGCCGGAGTCGTAGGCGGACGGAGACAGTCCTCGTGTTTCCTTTATCGAAAAATGCATCCTTTTTCCTTCCAAACAGCTCTTCGACCAGTGGGTCACTCTTTTCGCAGTTCTGAAGTGTTGAAGGTCGTAAACTGATTGTATCCGGGAAATGGTGACGGATTCGTTGGTAATTTATGAAGTCGAAATCTTCTCAAGTTTCGTTCAAGATTTGTTAACGGCTGTTTTAATGGAAACAAAAGGAGGAAATTTTGGAATTGAAATAGAATGGAAAAGAGACGACTCAAAAGTTAGATTTATGATGCTTTCTAATGAGTGGAGCTGCGTCGTTTATTTTATCCCTGAAAATGGGAGGAAACGTGAACTCTCATTGAGTTCTGTTGTGCTGTCATCTCTTATTTCTTTAATTGGGAAATAGATTTATGGCTGCCTTCTGCAGCATTGGTTTCTTACGTGCGGAAGTGGAATTCGAGGACATGTCGAGATCCGTACGGGTGCAAGTAGAATCTCTTGATTCGGAAGTAAATTAATTTTCCATTGGAATGCGTCGAAGCATTTCCTTGTGCCTATTCCCTCCATTCGTGAACATATAATCAGAGAGAGATCAAATTTAACGTGACATGTGATTAAACAATACACGATTTGTTAATATTAATTATTATTTGTTAGTAAGTGAATAGTAGTATTTAATGGAATACATTAATGTATTTGTCCTACAAATGGATCTTTGCGAAAGATATTTAATTCATAATTTAATAAATTGCATGGATATTCTGAATATATTCATATAATCTGTGCATTGAATAAAACTCGATGAGGATATCACAATCGGTAATGTAACTCTCATTTGTTGAATGCTATTGGAGCATCAGATGCCTTTGTGTAGAACATAAACATTCTCTCAACGATCGAATGCAAAGATGAGAACAATGTTGAGCAAACTACAGTGTTATGAAACCAACACGCAATTGTTTCGAAAGTACTAATTAACAGCGATCGGCAGAACAGCTCTTAATTGTTGCTGCTCCTTCTAGCTACTTATCAAGAGTCGCATTCGATTGGAAACAATGACTTCGCAACAATTTCCATTGATTAATGTATAAATGTATTAGTTTCGAGAGCAAGTAATTTCTCGTGATTGTAATTTAACAGTAGACTTGTGGTTTTCTGATACAATGAAGTCTTTCTGCAATACATGCCTCCTAAAGTGTATCTCTGAGATTAAAAATACTCTTTGGCGTATGATGGATGGCTTTTATTAAATTTCCGGCAGACGTTTTGTGTCAACACGTTGGGTCGTTTGAAATAGTGCGTTACATACCTATAGCAGAGAAATCGGCGGATGCAGCAAACTTTCACTCAACCGAAGAATGCAGCAGTTTCCCTTCAACCGTTTATAACTCGTGTCAGGTTTTTTATGATGAATGTTGTTTCGTTGACCCCTCGTAGAGATTCCGGTGCGAGTTTGTCACACGAGAGATTCGTTTACGAACTGTCTGTTTGCTATATTTCATCGATTGAGAGTATTAAAGTCTTTTTAATAATATGATATATATTATAATATTAGAATATTTCCTCAAAATAAAGACGATCTTTTGTTATGGGAAAAATGTCGGCTACTTCGGAAGCTCAAAATTGTTTTATATTATCGGTACTTTTGCTCTTGGATGTACGATACTACTGAGAAAACTTAATTAGATATGGTATAAAGAATTTGCCTACCATTTTTCGATGCGTTAGTAACGCTTCGATGTCTCATCCTCGTTTCTACTCTGCATCAGCTTCGGTATCTCGAATTTCATCACAACAGCGTCTGTTTCCACTTCCATATCCTCGAAGTTATTAAATTCGGCTGAGAGGCCATTCTTTTCGAAAGGTGACAAAAAAGTCCCCTTCGAAAGAGGCAACGGAAGGGTAGCTGCGGGAGACAAAAGCGGAATCGAAGCCGGGTCGTCGCCAACCCCTGCTCGTCCCCAGGGGTGTGCATTTTCCATTGCCTCACGGCTTCCCAGACGATGTGGGAATCGGAGAGGAAGGGAAAAGTGGTCGAAGGGCCTTCCAAGGTTCACACGTGACGACACATATCGGCGACGGAAGATTTCGAGTCCCGGTTTGCCCGCTGTAATTTAGAGGCGCAACCCGAGAACCCCTCGTCAGCCGATCCTCGGTGTAATGCCAAAGTGACCAATGATGCAATAATGGTCGGATTCGATTAAACCGGGATTTTGTGCTGAACGTCTTCCTAACCGGTATAGTCGGAGGAAACGGTGTTATTGTTGAAGGAATTAAGTCTTTTATAGTTGCTTTAATTTCGTAGAGATATACATTGTCGATTTACAATGTATTACAAATTACATTGTTGATCGCGGCTTGAGTTTGTGATAACGTTTTATCAAACTTCTACTTCGTAGTTAACGGTTTTCTCGGAAGGTAATTATAATATTTTGGTTAATATATTTTCGAGTGTTTTTTCTACGAAATCCGTAAGAGCCCTCCCTGATTCTCTTTACTGATAAAGGAGAGTACTTAGCACTAAACTGAACTATTTGCTTGTTTAGTTTTGATTCGTGCGAAGTAACCATCATTGAAATCCCTTTCCTGTTAATTGAAACTTTTGGTCGATTGCTGTTCAAGTATTTGTGCTTTCAAAGCATTTCTTGTGACGGAAATAGTTAATTGCTCCGCCTCTTGATGTATTTATTTCGATCGGTTACTTTGTATCTCTTTATCAGTCTTTATCTGATCGGCCAAGTACGTACATAAACCCTATCTTTCGTATCTCTAGTCTGTATTACTCTCTTCGGAGCTCCTTTCAACAAAGCACGGATGGAATTAAGAATTCACGAGGCATCCGAAAATTGGAGGCTTTAATCTTAAAGCGAAAGAATCTCAAAGGAACAAAGCCGCTTTTACATCAGCTGCCTTCGGCTGGAATCTCGCAGAAGGGTTGCTTTTTCGCTACATCGTTCCTCCTCAGACTTCCCCTCCTTTCTCTACATGGGAGACCAATTATGGACTTATTACTGAGCTCACTTTAGACGGGCGAATGACTTTATTTTAGTCCGATGCGTGTGGCTCAGCTAAGTGCCATTTTTCTGCGTTGCCATGGCGTCCCGACATATAAGGTGTTCCAGCCGATCAGCTGTGTTCGTAGGTTTTTTCGGCGCTCTTTATGGTCGTTGTGAGTTTGGTGGTTCTTTGTTATGAATGGCGTTTTCAATGAAGAAAGCGAAAGAAATACTTCCTCATCCATCTATTTATAGATGCAGAATATCTCCGCTATCATTGGTTGAGGACTCGAAGATTAAAAGGGGTTAAAATAACTTATTGTCGCTCTATTTACACATTATTGTTTTTATACATTGATATTGCTATTTTTCCGGGAGTTATTGTGCTACCGCTAATCGCCTATTTCTTGACCTCTTCGCGAATGGAAATGGGTGACTCTGCAACTTGTATTTTCTCCGGAAGCTAATAATCATGTCGCGGGAATCTAAAGACGGCTTTGAATGAGTTTCGTTGTTGATAGGAAAATAGTTTTCAAGCCGTCAAAGGCGTCTTCTGATCTTCGCAAGAGTCGATCAAACAAATCTCTTAATACAATTCATTTGATCTTTTGGAGTCGACGATAACTCTTAAGGAACTCTTTCGTGTGTCACATCTCCTTACTGCCAATGCATATGTGCCATTCGTTATTTTGCAATTGCCCTTCAACGTGAAGTAATAGTTCGATCGGAACTTTCTTTAGAGGATAATTGTATCACCTTTTTAAATGCTTTGAATGAATTTCAATTCGACTAATGGTTTACTCCACTTCTCCTCAGAGTCATTCGAAGCATGGAAACTGAAATTCGATCTGAAATTGCTTTCGAAGATTCCCTCCGTTTACCAGCCATTGATTGATGATAATAATAATACGTCGAAACGACCTTCTTATGAAATAAGTTATTCCTTTTTTTAATTCTCGTCTCTTTCTTCTGAGGAATTTTTCACGTTACCTGTATTTTAGAATTAACTCTAAAATCGATGACATTTTATCTTTTATTCGAAACAAATACTGATTTTTCGATCTTCATTTATTATTCTCTTTAAATTTTTATTTAAATCTCTTTCCGCTATTATTACGATCATCATTTAATGGCGCTATGTTACTTGAATCTGTTGGCTTCCCTTTTAAAATGTACCATTCGAACTTTGAAGTATGATTAACCAAAATATCTATAGCATCATGAAGGGAAAACCTAAAATATGTTTTAATGTGTATTCTTTCCTTTGAAATTATAACGAATCAAGTTTAATGTGCTATATATTCCCACGAAGTTTCAATGGCCTAAATATAATTATAAAAAATTCAATGTTTACCTATTAATTATTTATTTATTGGACACAAAGAAGTGATAAGAACCCATGTAATTTTTTATAATAAGATTTGTATTTAACATAATATTACTGCCCCATTAATAGTGTGAGGTTTGAATTAATTTTGATTTTTAACTATTAAATACAGAAAAGTAAAACTCTTTCAGTTACTTAAAGTTAATTTTATATTTTTTGTATCCTATTTCTTAATATATTGAGTAAACTGTGAATCGGCTTTCGTCCATCCATCATAAACAATCGGGAAAATTTCTGTTTAACTTTAAGTATTCCTTTTACGGTATGATTTAGGTTCACCCATTGCTATGCTTTGAGTGTAAATGAATGCTCAAAAAAGATTAAATAATTGTTAGATTCATTTGCCGCTTCGTTGGAAAATCGATTCTTATACTTAGGACCAAGACAATGAAAAATAATTGCCGTTATAACAATTCAATGTTCAATATAATTGAATTACGAAGCTTAAACTTAAAAAAATATAAATATTAAATTCAATTTTCTGCAATTGTCCATGAAAAAGTCGTATTCTTTTCCTTAGTCTCGAAGGCTACGTATCGAACCAGCTCAGTCAATTGTTTTTTCTTATTTCCACACTTCGGAGAGGTCGCCAGCGTCGCGAACATCCTTGAGCAGAGAGAAACAGGAGAATCCCCGGAGGCGTTGCGCTGACTGATGCTTTTCTTTTTTCCACCCTCTTTTTTTTATTCGCTTCCGGTCTCCGCTTCGCAAGATTGGTGCGTACAAGAGCCGCTAGTCAGCGTTGGCGTCGCCCCCACGTTTTTTCTCATTTTGTGAATGTAAGTGCAGCGTGTCATCTCGGGAGTATGTTCCAAGAGCATTAGGCACCACTCTTTCACGCCATCTTTCTTTTTTCGGCTCTTAAAAATTCTGGGGTAATTATGGAAATGGAGGGTACTGCCGGGTGTTCATTTCGTGTTTAGGTCGGGTGGTTTAAATGTTAGGGACGGATTAATATCCCTTATTTAATTTTCATTTCTCGTGAAGTAGATGAATGGAGGGCGTTGGATTTAAGTATCACCTGTCCGAGGACCCCTTTTACGGAAGGTCCCGTCTGTGAAGATAGGTTTATTAGAATTATAATAAAAAACTTTTGGTGCGAAATGGTTACAATTTTGTATGAGGTAATTGGTATTCTCTTAAATCGAAACGTACTTAAAATGTTAAAAGAAATTATTGATTAATGTGACTCAAGCGAAAGATAATGTGTTAACGGTTTTAAAAGATATCTAACAAAATAAAACCTAGCTATAGAATGGTCGAAAATAGGTTGACAAATAAGCAACAGCAACAAAAAGGAAATGGTTAACGCACTATGATTTCAAAATAAAGGACGATAGGGGACTATAACTCGTTTTCTTTCTTTTCATTTTTCCGATTAATAATTTTTTTTGTTTTGGATGTGTATTCTCATTGCTGTTTTTATCATAAGATCATTTTTTGCAAATGATCCTCTTAAGGAACTTAAAAGTGATATGTCTGATGATTTTGAAGGTCACCGCCGTTGATCAAAGCGTTTTAAGGATGACCTTCCATTTTCGAGTGGAAGTTTGTTGCGTAATCATTTTCCATTTGACCCGATTTCCTTCTCGGGAATGTCTGGAATCGTGGATTTTTCTGTAGGATTTTAATTGCCATCATTAAATTTTTGTAACAATATATAACAAAAATTTAATTATTCGTTTTGAAAAAGGAACAAGTTCTCAGCACGCTGTTATTTTTAAAGATTTGATTTAAATTTTCTAAATTATTAAGATTTCACAACTAATTTGATACCATGTATGTTAAAGTACAGTGTTTATATGTACCTTAAATTTTATGTCATTTGATATGTTTTCATCCAAATTTCCCGTTCAGGAGACGATGTAATCAATATAGGTTCGCGGAACAACTGCAAAGATCAGTTTCGTAAAAACCCTTTCCTGCGTTCGTCTGCTGCAGCTCCGACCTTGGCGCCCCCAAGTGCATTGCTCTCTCCGCTGGGCAATGATAATTTTCGGTTTAGAAAGTCTTCTATCGAATTCTAATTTTTCTCAACTGCTCTTCCAGGAGTTATATTTAGAATATTTTACGTTGTGATGATTCTAATTAGTTGTGATGAGAATACTCGACAGAAGGTGGGACCAGTCTCTCAATCCATTGTACTTAAAAAAGTGATTAACAGACTTTTGCATGTTTTTCATTTATATCCCTGTAATATGTACTTCTGTTGCTCTTCGTTAGAATCTAGTCTAGCTACTTCGTTCGTTAGTATAACGGTCATTAATATGAATAAGTATTGTGATGTGAATGAGTAAAGCCGTAGAAATAATTTGGAAAAATTGTTTCGGGAATTAAAATCGTTGTATTTTATGCTAAAAAGTATTTCTGATATCGTACAGCTTATTAATTTGATATAATTTTATGAAACTCTCTTTAACTTTTAAAATATCTCTACGCAAATGAATACCTCGTATTTCAACTAGCGATAAACCTTTATGATTCACAAAAATATATTAAAACACTGAAATTCGTGTTGTTCACGTTCTAAAACAGGAATAATATTTATTTGTAATGATATATTATTATATTATCCAATGATACTCCGCGGAATTGTAGAGAAGGTTAATTAATTATTAAAGATTATTCAATGCGTTGGTTTTCTCCGAAAAATGTGCAATTTACAGATTGTTGTAGTCTGTAAAGAGGATATATCATACAGTAGATAAATTTGAATCTTTAGTTATTATTCAATGGATCGGTGGGTCAATAGTAACCTTAAACAGGTTTAAATATAAAGGAAGGATTTTGGGTATTCAGTAGTTTAGATTTTGAGTATTTGATTTTGGGTAGGTTTAAATTGCATTTCATAATTCTTACTTTCCAATTTTATTGGTAGTTTTTGCTTTGATTTCTCAATGGGAAGAGAGTTTGAGTGAAGGGCATATTTATTGGAGTAAATATGAAAGACGGAATTCATTTCCTCGTGCAGTTTACGATCGCTTTATTAGGGAATATTATAATTTATGGAGATACTAAAAGACGCTCAAAACAAATTGAAGACAAGTATAATTTTCTCAGCCAATCATGAAAGGAAGAGCCTCAGCTGCAACAAAATATTGTTGAGGATATATATACTGTTATACTGATATACTGTTGAGGATAGTAGTAAAACTTTTTGCCGCGTTGAGTGGATGATATTAATTTTAATTTGGAAATTTACTTTTTGAATCGCTATTATTTTCACCAAAATTCGAACATAAGTTAATCATATCCTCATTTACTGCAGTGCATTGTTAAATTTTCCAAATTCAATGCATTTTGACTCTATTCACACGCAATTCTTTGACTTTTATTTTAATCCTTTTATATTTCATCTCCATAAATGGAATCGTTCTCTTTTTAGCGACTTAAAATAGTTTGAGATTTAAACTTTTTTCTATACTTCTGTGTAGAATCTGTGATGACTTCACTGTCAATCATATTAGGGCAAAAAGCAAAGTTAATCTGAAATTCTTCACTTTCATTATTTTCAAAGCGTATCCATTCCCCACTCCTTCCCATTCGAAATATATAGCCTTTTTAGATGATAGCGAATTATTTCGTAATGCTTATTTAATGGTTCGAATACTCATCTGTGTGGTCCTTTTCCGGAAAAATTCGTAATTCCACGAATTCTTTCATTTTCACGCTGAATGGAATGGCAGCAGCTGTTTGAATGGGATTGTCTCTTTTCGAAACAATTGAGGCTATTCTCAATGAAAACATAATCAATTGACTCATAGTATTATTATATTTTTATAACGTTTTCCTGCTAATGATGCTAATTTTCAATTTTACCTTTTAATCTTTTTATAACTGAATCAATAATGAGTTATGTAATGCTCATACTATTATTATACTTTTGTGTATAAACTCTCAACGAGAATGTGTTCATTTATTTTTCTCTAACGACGAAGTGTTAAAGGACAGTGTTTCTTTGCCAACGTCTGTGCGCGGTCATAATCTAATTGTTGTCCGCACCTCCTGAGAACTCCTCTTTCTTAGTTATTAAGAAAGCGTCCTCCGGCCACGACTCCATGTGTTTAATGTTTTCTACTTAATTACCCTCTCCAAGGTTCCCCTATTTATTTACGCTCTTCTCGTAAACACAGTCTCCGAAAATTGGGATTTACGTTTTTTCGGTATTTCGTTTGCTTTTGTAATCCTTCTAAAGGATAGGTCGTGGACGGATTGTGAATGACAGCTTTTGGTTTGTTTGGAGAAAGTTGTTTTTATATGGAAATTAGATTATTAGATATATATTACACATAGTATCTAAATGAGAAGAATAATTACGCATTTTATAGTATGTTCATGTTGTGGTGCATTGTGAGCTTTTTTGATCTATAGCAGTTATCTATAGCAACTAAATTCTCTGGCTTCGATTGAAGGAAATGGATTAACTTTAAATCGTAACTTTGAATGAAAATTTTAAAAGATAATTTCAACTTATAGCCTGTAGTTTCCTTTTGCTTTATTTTAATGAAACCTTATTCTGTCACCACTTATTTTACTAAACACATCGAGTTTTCAGCAAGATTAAATAGTTTTTATGGTTTAACTTTACTCACATCTTAGGTTATCTACCTTTAGCGATTGACTGTGCAGCAGTGTTTTTTCTTTCGCATCCGACCTAAGAAATTCGCAGGAGTGGACACTCGTAATAGGGCTCAGCGAGTTCCGGCGACAATCGCTTTACGTGCTTTGCATTGTTGCGTCGCCTCCGGAAAGGTTTGCGTCGACGTCTGAATTGATGTGTCTGCGAGGGTGAGGCGGGAATGGGTTATAGAAAAGAATCGCTCTTGTAAGGAGAAAGGCAAAAAAACTCGAACTGCGTTGTCTTCTTCTTTGGTGGCCATGGAAATGGATTCTTTTAAGCGGGAGTTTTAGATCCTTGTTTGTTACTTTTATGGGTTAAATAAGTCGTAGAAGTCTTAAGAGCTGCTTTTCGGTTGGTATTTTTTCAAATACTTACGATGCGTATTGAATTAAGAGATCGTAGTTTAGTTCTCAACTTGGTGCGATAGATTTCTAATCCATTTCCTCGTAAGGAATATTGAGTTTTTTTGATTTTTGAACTTTTGATTATTCTGTCTTCCTTTGAGAACAGTAAAATGTCACTTTTGGTTTTAACTCATTTACTTCATATACGTAGGTATTTTTTCTGATACCTTAAAAACAACTCTTTAGTCAATCGATCTATTAAGTATGACTATATTTACGGTTCACTGGTTTATTTAATATCCAGTTTGCTGAAGACAGTGCGAAAATTTCTTTTGGAATAGCCCTCAAAGTATATTTCCAGCCGTGTTCATCGAAGTGGTTATCTCATAAACAAATTGATCGTATAAAATGCATTCTTTGCGGCGAATTAAATACTACAAATTGAAGAGAGGACGTTTAAAAAACGAACAGTGCAAATTGATATCGGAGATATTTTGCAAATAAAAGAGATTTTGGAGAGGAAATTTGTCCGACAAGTTGTTCGGAAAAGGCAAACAAATATATGCTAAAATCTTTGATTATTCTTTATATTTTCATGGGAGAGTATCGAAGGAAAGATGGCTTCTTTATGCGGAAGTGTAAAAATAAACCGCAGATGATGGGTTGCGAATGTTTCTTTCAAGTGCGTATGAGAGGAAGGGCACTAAATTTTATTTAATGGAGAATAACGATGACTTCGGCCTTGTAAATACTAATTAACGCGTAACCGTGGATATAAAAGCGAGGAGTGAACATTTATGTTCTATATTATTTATTGTTACGCTGTTTTTGAGCATACCTTGTTTTAGAACGATTATGTGATCTTTAATGCTGGTGATTTTGAATATTTTCGCATACGTTATAATAAAAAATTCGACTAATATTAAGTTCTATGGGCACTCTATTCCGATTTGTGTATTTTTTCTAAGTTTATAGACATCGTTATAGTTTATTCTGTATTTGAAATCTTTTTTTTTTGTAAGAAAGTGTAAGAGTTACTTGTATGAATCTTCGTTTATATCCTATATCATAGGATCCATGTGTTTACTTGGTTAGTATTTTATCCGTAGCTATTCCTCATTTTTCTTCGATGTAATTAAACGATTTCTATTAAACGTATCGTTATTGAATATCTAACGTATTTTTATTGAGCCCGTTTGTGCAAAGTAGCCCAATCTTTTTCGCAAGGATGTATTTTCGCATTAAATGGTGTGGTGAGAGTGTTTTTTGTCGCCATTGTCCCCTTCCGTTGAACGTGAAGGAAAAACACGAGACGTGGGCGATTATGGATAAAAGCACTCCTCTCGTTATCCAACGGCGTGTGATTGGCGTGCCTTTGATGAAGTTTCGAAAACGTTCGAAATTGATGACCGTTGGGGAAAACAAAAGCTCAATTGTTGTCGCTTTTGTTGGTTCTCCCCGTTTGTTGGGCATTGTTTCAAAGGATTTCGAAATAGACCATTGTTGACTACCTTCAGACTCCCTTTAATAGGTTTAAAATCACATCTACAATGTGATTGGAAACGTAATGATGCATCGGCAAAACGAAGATACTTAATAAAAACACGTGGAAGTGACAGCCTGATTAACAGTGACTTTTTGCACTTTCATATGCTCTAAGTGACTGATTTATGATGTTTTACGAATACTATTGCATTATCATATTTTGTTGTGCCGGTATTCGGAATTTGTTTTTTATATGTCGCCACGGCTTATAACTTTTCATAGAAATATTCAGAATAAAAGAATTGATGGTTCTTCGATGCATTACTATAATGTCGGTGATAAACACGTCGGATATCTTGGCACCGCTTGGGTGTGGCAGAGCCTCGTGGAAATAATCAAATTACTTGGGGCGAGGACCGCTCTAATTGCGAGGGAAGCTATCATACCTAAAGTTATCGCTTAATACGGCGGATTGTGTGCTGAGGATCTTTTCAGTAATTAAATGGCAGAAACATATTGTCCGCTTCTACACATCCGATTGATTTAATTCTTTCGACGGAATCACTTTCGAAAGAAACGTATTTTATCGTCTTTTATGTTATATTAGGGTTGCGTTATTAATATTCTGCTGAGTTTAATTTTTATTCCTCATAACCAACTCTGTATAAGTGCTCTAAATTTCAATGGTGCGTAAAGCATACTATGCAAATTACAAATTTCACTGACATTTTTCATTTCGATTTCAAATAAATTACGTCCGTCTAAAATGTCAAAGTATGTCGATTTACATTATTTCCAATGGTGTAATCTTTATTAGCCTATATTAGTTTGTAGTAAGGTGACAATTTTATATTTCAATTTTTGGATAGTCTGAGTTAGTGTTTTAAGTCTATGTCTATGTAGATATCCTGCGAGCCACCTTTCGGTGTGTGGCAGGGGGTGCATGTGAATTTATGGTTGTTGGTTAACCGTCGTTAATGTTCTATTAACTCTCGTGTTGCCAGACTCGCATTTACTGCGGTCGCATCCACTTAGCGCCAATGTTTGCAACAGCACGGATTAATTGCCTTGCATTAGCATACTCCCCGAAATCGGAGATTAGCAAGAGCATAGTCACCGCGTTTTCCATTTCAGTTCATATTGCCCTCCGAAGATGCCTTTTCCACGCACTATTCATTACACCCTTCCCCTCCCCTGGGATTCCGCTTCGGAAGCCGCTATTCTTCGGCGCTTATGCCACACTAATCCCCTGCACAAATATTTAACAGCTATTGCACGAATCCAACTTATTTGTTAACCGAAATCACAGTTTTTCTATCATTTGCGAGTGCTGCAGCAGTGCTCGTGCGGTGTTTGGATTGCATTCCCGTTTGTATCGTCCGAAGTTGTGTTTCAAAATGTCTCTTTTCATTCAACTGCTCACAGCGGCTATTGATACATTGTATAGGGTCGTTTAGAAGCTCGTAAATACCTTGAAAGTAATAAAGTTGTATAATACGGATTGATAAGCAAGAATTTGTGCTAAATTTGGTGTGGTAATATTAGGTGAAATGATCAATTTAACCAGTCTAAAGCGTCCCTCACAGAGTTCATTGGTTGTGATTAACCAGTTATTTGTTTATCGAATTTCATGTTGCTACAGAGATGAAACCCACTATTTGAAGGTACGCATATGCATTGCCTTGTGAAGGAAATGGCATGCAATTTTAATCAGTTCTCGATGAGTCTTCTAAAGTTATCGGAAGTGGAATCGGTGTATATTAATTTGCGTTTGAGGTCGTCATTCGAACGAAAGAAGTCGGAAAATTTATTCCCACGCGCGTGCCGAGTGCTTTTGAAAACGTGTGTTCAAAAGAGACTATTGGCGTGTGCTATTCCGTTCGTAGCTGAATAATTTAAACGCACGTGTTACGCGAGAGGATTATGAGATTTTAGGTCTTACCATCGACTTATGAAATCCGGTTTAACGTCTGAGTGGTACTCGTTTTCATGCATTTCGAATCACGATTTATATTCTGTCCAGAGTTGCTTTTTGATTTAATTACTTTTTAAAGTGGATTTATCTGTTTGAATAATAATAAGTTATTATCTCTTATGTGGTTTTGATCAACTTTGAGGAATGAAAGCATTCTAAATGAATGAAAATACTTCCACAGAAGTTTTAATTATTTCTATGGAAGTTACAAAGTGTGCTTTGTGTATTTAGCAATATAATATTAATAAGGTGAAAATGGTTCTAAATTGTATGATCTTTTTCCCTCACTTTTCCCTTATATTTAAACAGAGCTCATTTAAAATTTATTTTGGATTCGGTAGCTTTAAATCAATAGATGTTAACCTCATTTTCGAGTTCATACGATCGGAAAATCATTGCTTAAACACTCAATCTCCGTAAGTTAATTACGGAGGATCGATGGAACACTATGTCTTCGAGGAAAGTATTTTCACACTGAACGCCGTTGTTTTTGAGGAGGTATCGCAAACATTAGCCTCATATGCACGTGAAATGCTCCTAACAACCCGTCTTCATGTACGTTGTACGGTTTCAAAGCTTTTTTAAGAAGGTAAGAGGATCGGGGTATACTTTTATTTTTCGTGTGGTCCCTTGATAAGTCAAGGAAATTGTAATGGCACACGCAAGGTTATCTGCTTCCATTCATTCCCATAGTCTCTCCTGTTCCTAACTCCAATTGTAATGCATTCTTTTCGATTTATCTTTTTCTCGGGGCATATTTCAGATAAAAACGACTAATATATTTATCTGATTTTTATAGTTTTCGATTGTTCGACGTCGTCACATAGTGACAGTATTATTGTTCTGTATATATCTTGTTTTCATTTCTGATCGTCGTGTTGCTTTATTTCATTTCGGTACAAATCTAGGATTCATTTCTTCATTGGTCAATGTATTTTAGGTGAAACGATTCACATTGTTTCTCGTGTTGTTCGAGGTAATTATGCAAGATTTCCTGAACCTAATGAATAATCTTTACCACTTCACGATCCATTCATTTCCGGAGTTTCCTTTAATTCCTATTCTTTTAACCCTTCTAATCCATTCCTTTTTAATTCCATGTTTTCCTCTCTTCGCTATCTCGTTCGTCCAGTTTCCATAAATTCCTCTCGCTTTTATACTTTTTAACCCTTTTTAAGACCCTGCATCTGAAAACCACCATTAGCAGCCCTTCCCTTTAACTTCCCCACCTTTTTCAATTCCCTCCTTTCACTTTACAGTCTCCTTCGCCCCCAATTTCTTTAGACGATGTTTATCTATTCTTCTGTTTTTCTTCCTTTCGACTTTTTTTTTACTTTGTAGTCCCACCGTTTTCATTTTCAATATTTAAAAAACTCAGGTGTTTTCCTTCCAAAGATGTGTTGAACTTTTAAAATTCACTATTTTTATGAATTATAATTATTGATATAATCTATAATTCCCTTATAATTAGTTCGATAACTATGCATGAATATATTTTTAACAATATTTTCATCGTTTAACTTTCTAATTCAATGTTTACATTGGTATTTCTGTTTGTTTAAGTCGTGGGCTTCTGTTAATATTTTCTTCTTTTCATTATTTAATCTCTTTGTTTGCTTAATTGTTTTTTTTGTGTGCTAATGATTCTCAGAAGTCCAATTTCGTACCTATTTATCTTCAAAAACTCTTCTTCTACGTTCGCCATTGGTTTTCATACGCCACTTTGTCCACATATTCTCCTTTCCCTCCTATTTTATTTTCCCTCCTATCATCCTTTATCTCTTTCACTATCGGAATTCCGGATGTGTTTTCGAACTCATTTCCTTTTACACTTCTCAACGGCGTTATCATCCGAACGATGTAATTAGAGCTTCGTTTGTTCGATGTTTTGATTTGTATCGAAAGCATTTCGATCATTTTGTTCGTTCCTTGGATTTTATTTTTCTCCTCCGATGAGAGTGAAATCCAAGGAATTACGCTAAAAAACCTCTCTTTATTTTATCTCTCTTTCCGAGTTCGATATTGAGCATCGATTTAATTATAATAAACCCAAAGAAAAGAATGTTCGAAAGACAGGTTCGCCTCATTTGAGGAAAGCACAAAAGTATCAATTGAAAATCAAAGGTAATTTACTTGGCGAATATTCTTTTTATAAGTTGGCAACCAGAGAAGAGAGGGGTGTGTCTAGAAATAGAGTTTGTAGGCGTAAAGGGGCGAATTAATGCTTTTCGTCACGAAAAGGGGAAGTAATTGGAGGCCGTTATTTTTCGTGTAATGCGAAGCAAATTGTGTCTCAGAGGAATCATAGTGGAGAATGTTAACTTTGTTTGGAATTTTCCGAATGACGAAAGCGGGGGTGGAGATGACGTAAGAGACGATTGCGTAGGTGTGCGATGAATGATGGTGAGGAAATATGAAAGTAGTTCACTGAATTTATAATGAAAATTGGTAATTCAAGTATCTTATTTCCTACTATGTATTGGAAAAACGTTTAAATAAAGGGATATATTAAATAAGGTAGGTTAAGGGAAGTTGTGGGGTTGGAAACGGTTGCGTTTTGTCTGAAAACTTATTAGAAATATTTGAATTCTGTGAATTGAATGTTGTGCTTTTGAGTTAGTCTGATGTTTTAAATTACTTTCGATACAAGATTTAGATCAATTATCGAATATTCTATCGATTTTCTGCTCGGAGAAGAAAACTCTGATGGAACTAACATTTTAAATCAATATTTCGTGATATACAATATTCGAGGAGTTTTTGATAATGATAATAAAATATGGAAAAACTTCGAATGGTTTGGAACTGAAGAAATACCGCATTTGACGTTATTAATGTATTCGTTGAACTGAAGATGGAACAAATATATCTTGTTGTAGAAGAATCGCTCTTTCTCTATCTCACAATCCTATAACGAAAAGGATTTTGCAGATTTCTCATTTTAAGTTGAAGAATAACGAATCTTTAAACATTTACAAAAACCCTCTTCATTAACGCTCTCTTCATTAAAGCAAAATTCTACTCCACTTGTTATTTAGAGACCTAATCTCAAGAAGACGCTCGGTTTTAATTTCCGGAAGTCATAATCTCCCGACCGCTGCCAGTTATTTTTTATTCGCATTTCCATATTTTACGGCCCCAATTAACTGTCGTATATTCGAGGGCCGCCAAATTATCTTTATGTATGCGTTCGAACGTATCGGTGTTCGTTTCTCTTTTACCCCGTCGGCGGCGCTGGTGTCGTCGGTGTTAGTGGTAAATGGCTGGTAAAAGGCGGCAAATAATTCAACAGATGTTTTTTTGTGCTCTTGGACTCCTTCTTAGGAAATGGATCTGTTTATTTGCGTCGAAGGAAAAGGGTTTGGAAACGATGGGAGGATGTTAATAGGAATGGAATTCCAGAAATGTAGCAATTTATGTATTCAGAAAATGTATCCCTCATTCCAGTTCTTTGTAACATGGATATCATTTCCATGTTGAAAGACGTGTTGTAATTCTTAATAATTACGCAAACTGTGAAGTATTCCTCAATCCCTAAGTTTCAAGGAAGGGCTTTATCAATGAATGTTTCTTTATGTTTAGATGTAATCTTTTACCATTCGGCATAATTATGAATCGAATGTTTTGTAAGAGAATAAAGTCTAATTGTTAAATGTGAGCATTTTCATTTGATCATAAAAGGCGTGTAAACAAAGCAATGATGTCTTTGGTCAGTTTGTCTGTGGATCGTGTCCACTTTAACAGCCTTGGAAGGGTCTCGAGTACGTGCAGAAGATTCATGCAGACATCCTCTGGAAGAAGGAAACAGGAGAAGCGAGCGTAGGAGGAGCCCTTTGTCATACAATCAGATCTTGCCACCTCGACAAGATGGCCTCGATCTTAGAAGGCCTCTAATGACCCACAGATTATGCACGTGATTCACATCGTAGAGTATGAAGACGTTGCTTAATGAGACATAAAACCACCCCTCTTTGAAGTTTTTTATCCATTCTTTGTGTAAGCGATTTTACGTCGGAGGTGTCCGATTCTGTGTTGGTGCCTTCTGCAGACGGAGTTTTTTTTCTTAGGCGTAATCGCAAAGGCACTGCAGTCGTTTTAAGATTACGTCTTTGGAATGTTCAGAAGATTGTTAACGGAGCTAATCGCGTACGATTTTTTTCCGGTAACAGTCGAACTCTTACGTAGTGTTTTCTTTTTAATATTATTATAATCTCTAAGCTGTTATTGAGGTGAATCTGAATCAAATAATAATTAATAGTACATACTTTTGTAGTATAATTTCATTTATTTCTCTTAATTCGGCATTGTAAGCTTTATTTAATTGTGAAATGGTGCCCTATTATAATAATTTTGTATATGTACATATAATATTTACTGATAGTGTTTTTCAAACTTTAAAAAAGCAAAGTATTGATTGACAAAGCACGATAAGTTTATGGTTCGGTTAAAATTACGGCAAAATAAACTATTATAAATTATTTTAAGATATATTATCAAATGTAAACAAAGTCGTGGCATAAATTCTCGTGTCAGTGCTTCTAAATATATTTCACATAATGATATCAAAACTTGGATAAAATAGGGTTTTTTCTCTTATAAAATGGACATACATAAGGGACTTACAAGTAGCTCGTCGTTATCTATGATGCATCCACAGTCAAGAGATTTGCTTTGTGTACGATATGTTTTTATGTCGACGGCACAATCGATATACGGCCAATAAAAACGGCCCTACGGAGGAAAGCCCTTATGCAGAGATCCTAGTGATAAAACCTCCTTTTGGATATTGCAGTCAACTTAGCGAGTTCTACTCATTTTTCCTCGCAAATGGATGCTTACGTATTATTTTTCGCGCGGAATTTCTCGCCGTAGTCGGAAATGTAAGTTTCTAGAAGGGTCCGCGAGAAGTTGATGGATTAAATATGCTCGAAGTGGATTCTGTACTGGCGTCTGGCGACCGACTCCTTTCCGAGTAAACTACGGATGAATTTGAAGAATCCATGCATTCTTCGTGATCCTAATATTTCGGAGAAAAAAAATGAAGGTGTGGTCGCCTTAATTATTTAAGAAATGTAGTTGCTTAAATGACAGGAATTATTATGACTTCAAGTTTAATATGTATTTATTCGAATTGACGTTTAATATTCAGCTCGTTAGTGTTCCAATGAAGAATTACTGATTTTCAAATTTATAGGTTTACAAAAACGTCATTTTTCATGTATCATTCGCATTGTTATTTTCTATCTATTAATTATTTACAGAGATATTCATTATTCTTATCTGTCACGATTTTCATATACCTATTGCTGTGAAAGAGAGCTATTATTTTTATATTCAATTCTCATTCATATTTAAGTTTGGCTACGAATTCATGTTTAAAGTCCTCATATTTGCTTATTTGAGCGCTGATAATAAATTCCATAGAATCGTTTAGTATGATTTTCTTCTAAAAATTCAACATAATATCCGTTACTAAAGTGTATTGCATCGAAGCAAATATCAGTGGCAAAGAATCATTTTGTCGAATCTCGCATTCATCTTCGGAGTGACGAATTCATTTCTTCGAAAGTATTTCCACTCTAAACGGTGTATTTTCGAATCTCACATCATTTGTCCTTCATTAGGAAGAATGGTCGCTCAGAAAGAGAGATTCATTTTGCTTTTATCGGAAAAACGAAGTGTTTTGGAGATCTTAAAGTTTGGACTCTTTGAAATACCCCTTTCCTAATATCCAAGGAATTTAGCAGTTTGAGTGGGAAACGGCAGATTCATTTCCGGGATCATTACATGGAATCGAGGAATTTATATAGCGGATTTTGAACGCGAAGACGCCTTATAAGATTATATGAAGCGTTCGCTTCGATTTGTGTAACACATGAAATTTTTTCAATTCTAACTCCTTCATTTTTACGGATGAAATATTACCTTCGGCTTTATTTTCGAATGCCATATGAATTAAAATTCGAGTGTGGGATATTATCGCTTAAATTGATATTTATAAGAGATACATTAAAAGTAAATCTTTCTTTTGGATATTGTATGCTTACATAGCTACCCTATACTAGACCTATTTTTCCACATTTTCTGTTTACCATAAGTTTATTTCATGTATTTATTTGATCTATTTCACGTGAAATATTTAATCGTTGACTGGTACAGCGTTAGATGCTGGTTTAACCTATTGCAGAACGTTTAACTAAATTTCTGGAGTTAAATGTTAGGATACGATTTCTTTGCATTCAATTTGTTTCTGTTCTTAAAAATGAATTTAAAAAACTTTTGTAAAGTTGTTGACCTGAGTTTTCGTATTTCTGCTTGGAGTTGATTATTTTGCTAAGATATTCATTCGATCATGAAGTTCGATGTCTCATGCACCCTTCTTTATGTTGATAGAACCAGTTACTGCCGCTTCACGTGCTTTTAGTGGCTCTCCAAAGGTTCCGAGTGACGTACGAGGTTTTCGAAACTCGGGGTCCAAAAGCTATCTTTTGGCCGCTTACCCTACACAAGCTTTGTTTATGTAAACCTAAAAGGCCTTCCCGTGTGTTATTTCTGGCTTCGTCTCAGATCCCAAAATAATACGAAAGAGATCCGAGGAATTCCGTCTTTCCACCATTTCCGATTTTTGGTCGAGTGAGCAACTGCCCTGGGGCCTTATATGTACGGGATCTCGGCGTTGGAAATGCAGTCGTCGTTGTTCGGGCAACTTTTGTGATATTAAGGCACATGTATCTTGCGATTATCGAGTTTTCTCTTAGTTGTGGAGTTAATCAATGTGTAGCTCGGTTTATCAGTATTAAGAGGATTTTTAATATCAAAAGGAGTATCCATCTGATAGTTGAAATCCTTTGAATTCGAGTATCAGTAATGATTGTCTTTCGAAACGCCAGAGTGAGGTTTAAATAAGGAAACAGCCCAAAGAGTCCCAAACCTTGGGAAGAGACATTAACCGATTATGAATGAAGCAAATGAGATACGCGATTTTCCGCTGTTATTTTGCTCGTTAGCTTCATTCATCTTTTATCTCGCGTTTATTTTGAACCTCTCGTCGTCTCTTTACAAGACCTCCCTCAGTGGAATCAAGCTCTCCGCTTACGCCTTATCTATTCGTAGAAGGTATCGATCTACAACGTCTGCCATAAAGAAGGAAGGGGATTGCAATCCATTTCAGCCTCCAAAAGCTATCGATTGGTTTTTCCCCCTTTTGCTTCGCTTCGCAGAGGTGTTTTTTCCGAGTCGGAGGTTTTGTTTGAATTGCCTCTGTTGTTCACGAGGGTCTGAGGTTTATATAGATTCAGTAGCTTTGTTTGAATGAGTACTCTATGTTCCTTCCTGATGTGCTAAAGAGGCTTTGAATGAGATTACCCGAGTATACTGGTCCACTTAATATGAATTATACACTGATTTTACTTCCTTTACTTACATTTTGCAATATTTTTCTATTCTCCATTCTATTTTTGGTCATTTTCTTGAATTTTACGCAATTGTATGTTCTTGATTGTCTTGAAATGAAAAGATACATGTTTATGATCATGAAAATACTTTGTGTATTATTTTTGCTTATACCTTGTATCTTGTCAGTCAAATGTTTTTAAATTTGTGTTAGTTCTTCTCTTGAATCCTTTTACTCAGAAATTGATCGGCACTGATGTAAGGGAGAACAAATATTTGGTTTCTGTGAGTAGATTCTTCAAGTTGGTATTCTATTTTTTGCCATAATATTTTCGTTAAAAGGAACTTGAATTGATATGTTCGTTCATCAAATCAAGCGTAGGTAATTACCAATCCAGTGTTTTCAATATCATTTATTCTAGATAAACTTTATGTGCCAATGAAACGAAACGATAGGTATCAAGAGAAATTTCAAGCAAATGTATTCACTCTGCAGAATAATTTATGGCAAATATTTGTGGTAAAGGATCTCCGATGGAAGCAAAGATAATCATCATAAGTTATTCATAGGAGCAGATCAACGGAACGTACGCTATGAATCACGAGTCGGGGAAAAAGGAAAGATGAGCCTGTTGCTAAGAAACAAGAGGATGCTACAGAAGTTTATCCCAAGTTTTTTCTCATTTTCTGGCGGATTTCATCCCGCCTTTTTTATGCCTCTTACATGTTGACCTCGGGCCATTAGAAGAGCTTCCAAAGTAAACACAGACCAAGTTAAACGGTAAAGAGAAGGAACTTGAATAGGTTTTCTCCTCCGGTTCCCCGAAAAATAGATCCAAAAGAAAAAATGAGCTCCGAATATCGACTGCCTTTCAATGGAACGGGAATCAAAGGCGAATCGAAATATGAGAGGTTAATCAAGTGCGTGAAGATGATTGGGAATGATACACAGGAAAACATGCAATCAAATAATATGGAGTTGCATTATATAGCATATTGTGTTTATTTTTCATAAGAGTGGTTCTTTTTTAAAGTGACTGTTATAATTATAACGATAATAAAACATTACGTATAACATTTTCTGTGTAACATCTTCTGTGCGATATGCTGTACTTGTTATCGCACGAGTATATAATCTCTTATCTATTGCTAACTTGTTATGCGGCTTCTTGTTTTTACTTCTCTTATCATTTGTAAGTTGTACAACTCGTATTTGATTCGAGCACATATAATAGAGAGTTACACTCTTTTCGATGTTTTCAAACGGAATTCTTTTCGGCCTACGTAAGATTTCCTATGAAAATATTTTTAGTAAGCGATCGCTTAGATTATGAATACACGTTATTGAGTTCGTTTATTTAACTCCACTGACATAACCTAAATGTTTTATTTGGGTCTCTGGTGTTCTTTCTGCCAATTTTATTTCTTCTTAACTCCCTCCTTTTATTTATCCTCATCCAATTTTATTTCCGTTTCTTTCGCCATTTCTCTTTGTGTTTTCGTATTCTGTTTGCCTATTTCCAATGTCATGGTAGAATCTACTCAACATTCTGCCTCCTCTACTTCGCAATATATTTTCCCATCTTTTTAACCATTATTAACAATTCTGTTCGTGTAATTGTGATTCTTTATGGATAATCTTGGCTTTCATAACATTTTGCCGGTATCGGTGGCGGAGTGGTTGGAACGCCGAGGTCCCCAGTTCAAATCCCGTCTGAGGAGCCTTCTCAGGATGTGTTTGTGAACGCCCGTTGTTGATTTCAGAACCTCACTGTAATGGTCTAGAAAGTGAATGTTTGCGCAGTCTATAAATAAATGATTATTGGGACTTAAATATGCAACTTTTAGTCTTCTTTCCTTCAATCTATTTTTCATTATCTTTCCTTTGAAATATTCTGAAGTCTTTCTCAAGAAATCATTATTCATTCCATTCATCCGTTTTCATGATCTTAAGGTAGAGATATATTTTCTTTTAAAAGCATTATGAGTAAAAATAAATGAGACAGCAATTTACCTCTCAAATATTTTTGTGTTATAGTTTTATGTGAAGCAAGTCTTTCATTCTGTTTAACATACAGAATGTTTGATATTTTGCAAAAGCATTCTTTATTTTTAGCCTGTAAGTTCTATGTAAACGACATCTTGACTCCCAAAATAACCACAGCAGTGGACAGCTGTTTTAGCATTCCGATCGAGCGATTTAGGCAAATTCCTCGGCGATTCTTAGGTCGCATTCATGTATTCTTGTGGTATTCGGAGGGCGCATTCAGGTCCCGAATAGCAAGTTATTAACCCCGTCCAAGCATTTATATCTTTCAGCGGAATGATTCTTCTATGGAACATTCTTCCCCTTGTCTCGCACTTAAAGTAGTTCAGTTCTCTTGAAGAAAGAAAAGCAGCCGAAATAGATTCCCGAAATTCGCTGTTCTTTTTTCCCCGAGGCAATGGGATTAGCAAAATGGTTATTCCCATATCGAGTGAGAAAACACGACGTTTGAAATGAGCTCAAAGCGATCGGACTGAGAATTCTGTCTCCTTTCTGAGGTTCCTTTCGATTGAGTTTCCAAGGAGTTAGTGGTATTTATTACCAAACAGCTTTATCATAAATCAGTAAATGTGTTCAGTGAACAAATCTCCTTTTATAAATAACGATGGGTAATTCTTACAAATCTTTCGTTACTTGTAAAGGTCGATCACCTCTCGTTTACTAGCTCGTTTACGAATACCATAGTATAAAGAATATTGTTTTATAATAAAGTGAATGGCTGTATTTCTCTTGTGTCAAAGTCAAAGGTATTCGAATGCTGAATGCAAATAAAAACTGATATTTCAAGGAAATATCTGAAATCTTTGAGTTCCCAGTATTTACAAATATCAACACGGAATTCTTTTAATTGAAATAAATCTCCTCAAACTCTGTAGTTCTCCTCACATCAAATAGAAACGTAATGAGCAATTTTATGACGCAACGTGTCGCAAATGCACCGATATCTGCGGTCTTTTTTGATAAAATACCATTTTAATCTGACTACCATTATATAAGGGCGACAACTTAGATTGATTTTCGGATAACGACAGGTTTACTTTTCCAGGGACCGGTTTGTATCCGCATTAATCCCATCTTCCGTTGGCAAGAATTTGACGAATGATCAAGTTTGGCATCGGCTGAATTCGACAGAATTGGTTATCATGGACTTCTGTTGAAATATATGAACATTAATTGTTCATTGGTGTTGAAGAATGCCAGATGAGGTCGAACTGCTCTTTTCGAGGAATGCGTGAATATAGACACCAATGTATCCTGCGTTTTATCATCATACAATTACTATCTCAGAACATAAATATCTTTGATCTTTTACAAATTAACTCTCGTAATAATCCACGATTTCTCTTGATACCCCATTAGAATTACTTACTGCAGAACCCTATTTGCATCGCTTCCTAATCTCGAATTACGTATATACAAGTATATAAATCTTACGAATACAGATATCGAAGATGAAGTTTCATCCACAAATCCCAAAGAAAACGCAGCGAAACGATTCTAAGTAACATTAGGAGAAATTGCTTCACTTATTCGTCTCTGCCCTTGACGAGAGCATGCACATTCGATTAATCGATTTTTTCCTTCGATTAGCATCCCTAGCTCGTCTCGAGGCGAAAACCAGTTCATTCGGATCCTTCTTTTTTGCGGTATATTTAATTACCGGTAATCGGTCAAGGTAATTCCAGTAGCAGCCGATTGAGTCGCTGTGTTTGGAGATCTGCGATTCGCGCTGCACTTTCATTTTTTTGCTCCACAAATCCTTTTGCAATTAAGTTTTTCGCGAGCGATAATTCAAGGCGATAGGATCGCAAGGAATTAAGGTCTTTTTAGATAAATGATTGGCTTTCTAATGACATTCATTCGGTTGCAACTAATGGAGGCTGTTATCTTTCAGTGGGATGAATGGCCGATAATTCAATTTCGAATTCCGGGAGAATGAGAAGGTGGCACCGGAACTGTTTTACTCCCGTTTAATTTAGAATTATCACTGGATTCCAGCAGCACTCCAGAATGTATAGATCCTTAGGGTTCGGAAGATGAGAGAAATCAAGAGTAGAACGATAAGAAGTTTATGGATTGGATCGAATATTCATTATCGTAATCTTACGAAGAGTTCGGTGTCTGTTTATTCATTCCGAACTCTTACTCAAATGATTTGAAAAAGTCGTCTATAGAAAGGAAGTTTTTTAAATCCCATTTTTCATAGAGGGATATAAGAATACACACACATATATATATAAATGCATAGTATAGAATATCGTCGTGCTATATAAAAGTACTCTATGAAGAAATATATTTTAAATATTGAAAATTGAGGTTTTTACACTTCTCCAAATCTGTGACGTCATCTTTGGCCAATAATTAATTGTTCGCACATGTTTAATTTACCTGTTGTTTCTTGTGTATGTTCCGATCACTTTGCGTATTTCCTTTGTCTTCCCTTCGTTTATCATACGACACGCATCAGTCACGCATTTTCCGTTGCCGTCACTCTTTTCTCGGAGCGGCGCGCGGTTTTCAATGCGAAGATGCAGCGGCTCCTGTGCGGGGATTCTCCGCGCGTGGGTCCGAAACCATCTACCGGCGATTGTTTTGATCTGCGGGCGAACTAATGGCATAACCGTTTCTTCATTTAATGATATGTTCTAATAAATGATAATTAAAATTTTATAATATTACAATAGCTTTCAGAATTAGTGATCTACAAATAGCGCAAAGCCAATAAAATTAATATCTTTCATCTTCACTGAACGCAAATCCGATCGAGCCATCTTAAATTAAACACTTGGGATCGTAATTTCTTATAAGTATATACTTATTAGTATCGATAAATAATTTTTGGAATATGTTTATTTAAGGATGTCGATTGCTCATATCTTAAAGAGCAGACTTCTTCAAAACGACATTTGCTGTTAATATTATGAATTTTTACTGAGAATGTACTTTATCTGTTGATTACTCTTCGATATATGTTGCTTATGGTGTTTACCAAATGCTCTTGAATGTTAAGGGAGTGTTAAAAGACATTAATCTGATGCAATTAACGTTCACATCCAAGTACTATATGCATTCTTCAGTTATTAGTCGAGTGTTATCGATATTTATTATGTTTTGGAATCGCCGTGATTTATACTAATAATTTATTCTTTTCTTTGCAGGTGAGTCTCTTCTGCTGGGAAATTACTTTTGCCAAAGTCCTTTTTGCGTGAGTAGCATTTAAGCTCTGCACTTTGGAAACCTTTTCTATGCCTTTTGATGCTCGATTAATAAAACCATATTTCCTCCGTTCTTCATTGAGGTCACCTGTAATAGGCATACTTCTCATGCATCAGGAGGTTAATATGCAACTTCTCTTCACATGCACTTTCGAAGCAAAGTTTCGCTGCAACTCGACTTGTGTTCGTTTCGATGCTATCGCAGGCGTGTTCTCGGGCAGAATGAAAACCGTATCTAAAACATG
Organism: Pantala flavescens; assembly: GCA_020796165.1. Taxonomy (NCBI): domain Eukaryota; kingdom Metazoa; phylum Arthropoda; class Insecta; order Odonata; family Libellulidae; genus Pantala; species Pantala flavescens. The sequence continues at coordinate 13,020,298 of CM036883.1, read as the reverse complement.
TAATATTTTATGCAAAGCGCTAATTGCTTTTGAAACCCATTTCAACGCTCACAAGAGCTGTGTGTGGAAATATTTTATCTGATTGTCCAGGAGAACGTTAATTTTAATATTGGAGTGCAGAATAATTGATCCCCATTTTTTCCATTCTTTGTAGTTAAAATCAAGCGTTATTTCGTAGCTAATATTGTTAATAACTTTGCCTTTTCGGAGGCTATTGCGGTAGGAACATTCGATTTTAGATTTAGAAGTATTTTCCTTTCGAATAATAAGAAAGCAAATTTCGGAGCCACACAGTCTTTTGATGTCATCGATGCTTTATTATCGTAAGTGAACCAATTAGAGGGGTGGCAGCATCAAAAAAGGGCACCAAAGTGCGTTTTCAGAACATGAGGTGACCGCAGACCTTCGTGGAGGTCTGGAGGGGAGGAAGATGTCCTTGGAACAGCCGTCGGTGCATTCTAAGCTCTTCCAACTCACATTTTTCGTAATAGCTTTTCGCTTTATTCTTTACGTCTTCACGTTGACAATTAGAGGCATCTCAACTGTCAATGTTGAAATATTTGGGCTCTTCTTTTTCTGTGTTGGCCCTCCGCGCCTTCCCGGAATGTGCTCTGGTGAGGCTGTTGGAGTGATCTTTGAAGATAGCAGCGAATGGTGTTACATTTGTGGATCTTAGCTTCTCCTCTTGTTTTCAATCTTCGAAGGCTTAAATAAATTTGGAATTATAAATTAGTGTCCGTACTTTGTCGAATCCTTTAGTTTTTGTTCAAATGGTTTCATTTTTGCGTCGATAAATACAGTTCTCGATATAAATTTATCAATATACTTCTTCTGTTCGCATAGTGTATTCTATCTCCCCCTCTTTACGCCTTTTAATCTTTTTAGTCGTTAAAATCTCTAGTCTTTTTATTAGGACAGCATTTATCGCGACAGAAGTATTTTTTGCTTCGACCAAAGGTACGAAATCGTTAACGGAATCACAGCTAAACATCGATTTTCGAGAGGACGAAAGAGCGTTGTCTTGGGAATCGGTCTCCGCAGATGGTGTGCAAAAAATTGAACGGGATTGAAGTGTCTCTGGAAGTATATAGCAGTCGACGGAGGTAAATCGGAACCCAGATTGTATTTGAAGGCTATAAATCCGTGTTGAATCTAATCTCGTATGGTGACTCGGCGTCATTTTGTTTTGCTTCCGTTTGTTTTCTCGTATTAGAGAGCGTGGTTTGAAATGCTCCGCGAAAAGCTTTTATAGGAGTGGATTTGTGAAAGGAATCTTTGTCCGATCAAAGGATTATCTGGTAAGATTTTGAGATATGTTTTTAAGTAGTTATTCAAGAGATGGCAAGCATCGATCATCGTCTGAAAAGCATTTTCAAAGAATAATTGCGTCTGTTAATTTTGTTTCTTCTGGATGTTGATCAATGACCGGAAATGGTTTTTAATATAAATATAGCGATTTCTATCATTTTTTTAGCTGATTAGTTTTAGCGATATCCTTCGGTGCCGTTCATTTTGAATTAACGTCTCTGTTACAAAAGGAATCTTAATACCTATACATATTGGTATGGTACACTTAATGTGTAATATTCAGTACTTATAGTTTTTGCGTGGTAATTTATGAATTAGGGAATCGTTGATAATGACTTTTGAAAAGGAAGGCCATGATTTATTTATCAAAACCTATATTTAAATGATTTTGCGAAGCGCTGAACGAGAGGCATATATTTTCTCCGACATTTGTGAGATATTAATAGATTATGCAATCGATTTCCAGATAAATATTGAACAATATATTTCAGATGAACTGTTTTTTCGTTATTGCATGACTGGTTACAATACTAGTGCAACTTCTCCTGTTGTGAAAAGATATTTTTTATATCTCGGTAAAAATTATGTGCACTTTTTTTTACTGCAAATGAGTTTTCTTGAGAAGCGGTGATGGAAAAGCTAATTTTATATGTCTTACCGCGTGTTACCATGTGCACGCGTGTAAAACGAGAATGATAGCGGGATTTATTCATAGAAAACCGGAAAAGAGCTAATCGTGGGATCTCGAGCCGAGGGCGGCTGTCGTTTGGGGAATTTCTAGGTAACGGAATAGATATTGAGCTTCTTATTGTGGATTCAATTTCTTCTAATTGGTTCGAGGTATTTGTATCACAACCAAGTGGTGATAATGAAATTTCCTCAGATTATATTTCCAATCACGAGCTGTTATGCCTTTGGATTTGTGTGTGGAAGGTTTAGCATTTCTCGTATCCTATGGAAAATATAACAACATTTGTTATGTTTTTCCTACGTTTCGTAATCTTCAGCCCGAGGATGTAATTTAACATTTTTCATTATGCTATGGCTTTCCACGAAGTCACGCCTTCTAATATTGATTTCAATTTTGAGCTTCATTTAGACTCCAACAAACTGTTTTTGTTATGTTTATCTATTTAAATTTGTTCCTATTAATGCCTTTAACACCTGTAATGTAATTTTCAGAACGGTCTTTATTGATATTAATGAATTATGAAAATCTGCAATAGCTACGAATTTTCTTTCTACGAATTCAACTCAATATTTAAATAAAGTTCTCAATGATGCAGATATATTGATAAAGTTTATTCCTTTACATGGACGCTGTAGGTAAGTATCGTAGGAACATTTTCAATTGTGATATCGATTGACTTTTAGAAAAAGTTCAACGTAAACTCTAAAAGCGTGCTTATTGAAAAATATCTCTGGGAGTTTTATCGCCCACCGAAGGTATCTTGAGCCGTGGGAATTTGCTAAACACACGAAGTATTAAAAGCGTGTGATGATTTTAACTGTTCAGCATAAAGAGACTGCCCATGTTTCTCTCCCCTCAGACGTCTGCGGAGGGAATGCATCGTAGAAAAGCGATAAATATGAAAGGCTTTCTGCGAAATACACTGTCCGCTTTCCATAATCTATAACGGCTGAACCCCTCTTTTGTCCTTCTGCAGACGTTGCCCTCCCTTCATTGCCAGGTAGCCACTGGTGCACCTTTCCCCCGATTCGTCGACCGGATATCCCTGTACATTGTTATTTCAGCCTTCCATGGGTTGGTGAAAGTTGAAGGACCTAGTTGCAAGCCTTGTGTAACACCGTCTCTTGGGGAAGAAATTTGCTGCGCTTTAGTGAATTGCATTTTATGCAGAAATAAGAGACGTTGAAGTTTTATTGAATAAATAGTAGCCGAGTTATTACCGAAAGGAAGAAAACTCGCTGAAGATTCAATTTTGATAGTATTTCTTATTATCTCTTTAAATAGTTTGTGCAATTTTATTTTTGTGCCTTCATTAGTTGAATCGGAAATTTCCCAATTTTTCGGAATGAGAAGTCGTATATTTTCCCTTCTTCAATTAGAGAAATGCTATATCTACGTTCCCAGATGACATTTTCTTTCCATCATCCTTGATTCTCCTTTTTCAATTCTTCGTGTGTTTGCCTTTTTCTCGATCTCTACTTCTGAAGTTGAAAAGTAGAGATCTGATTTCCTCCCTACCGACTTCTAAATTCGAATATGCGTTTATCTTTTTTTCTCGGCTGCAGCGTATTTTTCCGGTGTGGCAGCGCTCGAGTTGGAAAGAATACGTGGAGTTTTTTAAATAATGTACGGCGACCTCAGTGGGCGATGTATCTCAAGGAAAGCAACAAATTTATCTTCCTAAGAAAAACGGGTTTTGTCCTGACGTTTTGATGAATGGATCGCCTAAAATATTTCTGCCCTTCTTCCTCGCGTATCGATTGGCGAAGAGTGGCGAATTAGAAATTCTCAAAGTCCCCTCAGCGGAAAACGACCCCTTTGTCGGGTAACACGCAAGTAACGCGCGTTTTCGGAAGTCGTATCGCAGATAAGGAATTAACATCCTTTTTACGTGATGTTTCTTTTAATTTCAATCGCCTATATAATTGCATGCGGAACTGTCAATGTCATATTTTTACGGGTTTTGTATTTTCCCGTTATTAATCGTTATTAATATATCTAATATTATACGCCTCTTCAAATTGAGACGTAGATGAAAGCTTAAGGAAAGTTAACTTTCTTCAGTCAGAAGTCCTATAAGACAACTGCAAGTGGAATTATGGCTCGTGCGCTATTAAACCGTTTCACTCGGAAGTCTCATAAATCCCGCAACAGCCGCTTCCTCACCGAAGATTCTCTTATATATACTTACTATAAAGACTCGGGTATCACGATGAAACGGCTCCATATGCTTAAACGTCTATTAAAATGTCCTCGAGCGTCTAAAACTTTCAATTATGTAGTTCCAAGAGTCCTTTTCTGTCAGATGTGTAATCGGTCCATTCAACTAGTTTTCCCTTCTTCATCCCTTTCTAATCTCATCTGCCATTAAAGGCATCAAGATCAGACGTTGTTACCTGCAGCCCCTCCCATCGCGGACGCTAGGAGAGGCTATTAATAAACATTTTCGCTAATCGTGCATCCAAGGGGAGGTTGAATCACGGGCGTGGATTTATCACGCGCCGCTACAACCGGATCGCACTACTCATCCCTCTCGGAGCTTATAATGCACCTCAAGGTATCGTACTGGGTCCAGTGTCGTTTCCTTTCATTGCGCCTCTGGGTACGGATGGGATTACGGGTTGCGCACAAGATGTTGCAAGTGCTCCCTTCTTCTCCTTTCAACACGTTTCACTTTTCTCTTCTTTCGCTTTCTATTTTGCAGTCCTTTTCGCTAACCTCAACGCCCATGTTTCTGCAAATGTGCGATAGATGTTAATATTTTATTTTTAAGCGATCTAAATGTTACGGATTGTTTACATGTAATTAGCAACATATTTATTGACATGGAAGTCTTGATTTATATGTATCAGCTTAATGTTATTGTTTATTAAATTCAGAGCGTAGTTTTAAATACATATTGATACATATTAATCTATAATAAAATGCATAAGCCGTTGTTTTGTTCGCTTTTAATAAGTTACTGCTACATACATATAGAAACTCTATGAATAAAATTTCTTCAGTATGCACAACTTATTCTTCGTTATCAGTATACTATTCGAACTAAAACTTTAGCAAAACTCGTAACAATTTTAAAATATTTATCCTATCTGTATATTTATTTTATGACTTATATGATGATAGATAAGAACGTGGCATTTTCAAGAATTAAAACGGTCTATAAATTATTCTTTCTCATTCAAAACTGTGTTTGTGTTATCTGAAAAAAGTTCACTTTTGTAAAGTTCTTTATTCTTAATCATTTTTTTGCTCCTTTAGAATGGCTCGCCTCTACATTGTTTAACTTTACTAACTCTTTGTTCATATGATTATTGAAACTTAAGGCTTAATGAATACCATCATTTTCTATGCCGTATAAATCCTTCTTTCTCACAAACTAAGTAATTATTTCTCATCGCGTTCCATTTTTTGAGACATTATTCTCATCTACATATTAACCCTGCGAGCCGCCTTTCGGCGTTTGGCAGGGGGTGCATGCACCATGACTCTATTTCCCTAAGCGATTGTTTTCGCGAATACATTTCCTTACACTTTACCTTTCAGTTCACTTTTTATTTCTCACGATCTGTCTTGGATGTGTGCCACAGGAGAATATCCTAAGGATCGGTGAAAGAAGGCCGTTTTGTTATTAGCAGATATCCCGCCTCCCTTTTCCCTGGAAATCACCGGATCTTAGCAGGTGTAATCCGTAGAGAAAGATCAAATGGCGGAATTTCCTTTCTTAATCCTGAAATGGAATAGTAGGAGAATTGCCATTTCATCAAAATTTTCCGATAACCATCCATCGATTTTAAAAATAACAGTTTTTTCATAAATGGAATTATTATATTCGAGTCTTTATTAAGGCCGTATATATCGCCAAATGATCAATGTATTTTCGTATTAGTTTGTTACGTTGTATTGCTGATTATGGTGAAAATGGAATGTTTTCTCTTTCTCTTGTTTTCCGTTATCATTTTAGTGGAACGTTGTACCTTATTTGTAGTCGATCATGCAGCTTTCGATAGCAATCGAACTATCCATCAAATCGACTTTGATCCTCTCTCTGGAATACGGTTGGATGGTTTCATCTTCATCCATGTCTTTTAGTTGGAATGGATTTATGTGGAGCATCATCTGATTGTTTTATTTTCATCTCTTTATCTTTAGTCGTTAGGGAAATTGTTGGTATTGTTTGTGTTGTAATTTGGATCATTTTACGGATTGACTGCAGTTCTTTTTACGATATTTTATTTCGTCGTATTCCTTTCCATCGATATGTATTTCGAATCATATCTCGTTATCATTATCATTAATTCCAAAAGCCGACGACTGAAGGCGTCCTTGTAAGTGGTCGGCGACCTTGTCCACTCTTTCGATCTCTCCTCGAAAGATAGGCATCGAAGCCGTGTAACGGGAAAGTGTAGCAAATGGATTCCCTTTTAGGAAGTGAAATTATCTCGGTGAGTAATGTAGAATGATGTGATCGAATTCTCTCAGCTGAGATCGCAGCCGAACGTAGCTCAGGGATAGTTAGATATGAGATTTATTTGATTTTTATCGAATCGCTGTTTGCAATTATTGACTATACGCGCCTACAATACAATCCCCTTTTTGCTATCGTTTCGCGAATCAACTTTTATTAATCATTTATCGGTTTCGATTTATCGGCATTAAATATATTGATAAACTAAAGAGTTGATTCATTTTCTCTGCTTTTGCATGTATCGGGAAGGAATATTTTTTCGCCCCACGTTTTCAAAGACAGGTTTTATGTAGTTTCTGAATGAATATCTCTCCCGTGCTTGTTATGACGTGAATTTACGATGGATGTCTTCCCGTAGGAAATTCGCGCGTCGGAGTAAATCATATGAAGTGTATTCCGATTGTATAAGCGCAGTTAATGGAGTAGACGATCACTTTTCTCCACATTTATTATCAATAGAATGCATCTTCCCGAAGAAGAAAAATAATCGTATTCATGGAATCACTCGGTTACAGACCACTTTTATTCACCGAGAATCAGGGTGATTTTTCTTGTTCTTGGATTACTTTCGTGGTAAAAAAGTTTTATTAATATATCTTTCTGGGAGGTGCCTTCAAATAAGAAAAGTTAATTAGCAAACTAGTTAGTGGGTGATTTTGAATGAAATGGGATATTAAGCTTGCGGATAAATTTGCGAATCTATTATTATAGGGACTTGATTTATTCATTAATTCGCAGTCGTAAGCGGCACAATATTGTACTTGAGCTGTCAACTGTGTTGTAATTGCGCTTCGAATCGCAAATGGAATATATTTCTGATTGAATAATCAAGAGGCCTTTAAATTCCATACCACGAATAGTAACGTATCGTCGTTTATTATAAGTCTTTTATCTATAAATGGAAATTTAGTCTCAGTAATTAGCAGCAATCTCATTATCTTTCGAAGAGCTTTTTTATTGCTCAACTCGAGGAACTTTTTATCGAAATCATTGGAAAGACGGCAGACCCACTTGACTGGTGGTCTTCCTCTCAGAGTGAGCACCTATTCTGGTCAGCGTGCTATACCACGCCTCTATTTCGCGAACAACAAAATGGTTTGCGTTTCACGAGTCTTGACCGCAGTTGTGTCTGCATTCCCTTTCGAGGAAACCCAATTTGCGATTGCTTTTTAACTTGTAAAGATTTTCCACTTCTTGTCACAGGATTGGTTTGAGTGGACATCAGCATCTTTAAACTAATTTTACAGCCGTTCATCAGATCGAGGCTCGTGGCTGCAGATTTATAATATACTCTCTTCACGGATTCTTGGATAGTTTGCTTAATCTGAGGGTCTCGTTCTTTTGAATTTGTATCGATTTGAATCGATTTCGAAATGATGGCATAAACAGATATGAAAATGGTGAAAAACGCACCAAAATAATGCAAACAATCTACAAAAACTCAAGTCTCGTACTTTTAATTTCCTCTTAGTTGTAATTCTTTTAATGACTTAAATGAAAACGGTGTTCAGAGTCAGTGGACAAGAAAGAAAGGATTTTCGATTTATATTAAGTCCACTTTGGAATGATGTGGCGATTTTATTTTCCTCACATTGCTAATCTTTTGAATTATCGCCGTCTAAATCTTTCGTTGAATATAATGATTCCCTTTTCTGTTTGTTTTTTCAATTCGATTACACTTCCATTGTTACGATTTCAGACTCATTTTCCACTCAAAGATCCGCCTTTCGTCGGAATGTTCTCGGAAAGTTGTTCAATTGTTCCTCGGCGACTCTTCTTTCCTGGAACTTCCGTCTGCGATGTATCAAAGTTGAATTTGACATCGCTTGTTATTCGCATTATTAGTGAATTTATTGTCACTGTTAAATTTTGTGTAAATTATCGACTATTCTGTCTAAAAATAGCGGATTTCATAATCTCTGCCACCGAACGTTTATTCAAAGTGTAGCATATTTATGATAACAAAATAAAAGTTAACGGTCCAATAGGTAGTGGTGTGCCGCAACTTCACTCAATGAAGGTATTAGCGTGCCGCATTTTAAATTTGATAAACTGAACTTTTTTGGAGATATTTCCTAAATTTTATTTTCTTCATAAAAAGATGTTTGTTTTCGTGGGAAGATAATGAAATTATTCTAAATCTAAACTTTGAATGAAGATATAAAATTCTTCTGGAATGTAACATTCTTAACTAAAAACTCAAAAAATACCTTCAGAATGATGGTATGTATATTTATTTTACTGAATAAATAAACGTTCAAATTAAACACTGTGTTCGGATGATTGTGTTTCACTCTATTTTATGACTTAATCTGTGATAGTGCGAAAAGCGTTTCTCGATGGAGTGTGAATACGTCCAGATAATAATACGTTGTTCTCCCTTCGTCACAATGGATTGTTATTTTATACGCGCGTAAAAACCGAAGGCCGTATATTCGAACTTAGTGACAATCAATTCACCTTTTGCAGCTTTTCACTTTGCCATGTGCTTCGCTCTACGGTTATTATTTACCGCATCCAATTGAATCATTCATCACTGTTTCAGTGGCTCCCTCATTTGGAACGTCGTAAAGTATTGAAACCTGTGGTGTAAAGTGTTACACTGCAACTTTACGATCCTTCCCAAGTCTTATTACAGGTATTTGTAAGCCATTTGAGTTTTTCCGGAGTTTATTTCGCTCTTCTTCTGTTCTCTCCGATGAACTGCAATTGCGGGAAATACACTCGCGATGTCTCTGCTTTGAATTTTTTCTTTGTTCGAGGAACTCATACGCCCTCCAACTTTTGTGTTATCGTTTGGAATTCGGTTCGTGATTACAGGATTGAGCCAAATGACGCAGCTGCCGGTGCAAATTATGTTTGAGGATTCTGATCCCTTTGATCTTCGCTTGTTATTGAAAGGACTCCATTTGTTTGACATCACTGCTGTTCTTCGATAACCCCACGTGCGGAGGTGCGAAAAGGTGAAAATATTTCATAATTATGGGATCAATTCATTGTAGCCGGTTTTTTTCGTATAAATTTCATTTGCTTAATCGTTCATTAATCATTTCTAAGTTTTAATATTGAATTTAAATATTCTTTTATATAATCGTTCGTATTATAAACATTTAATAGAATAACAAATTAATATGAAATACATTTTTGAATTGTTTACTTCGCGTTTCTTTAAACTTCTTTAAGATTTAATCTCATTTTGTTGTACAGAGATCCTTCACAGTTTTATCTGTGTCATAAAGATGTCAAGAATTGTGTACATTGTAACAAGTGTCTTAAATCAGTCTATTCATTAAGACTCTTGCGGTTCCCTTAAGTTTGACCTCTTGATTCCTCTTTCTTCACGTAATAAATAAGTTCTCCTAATGACTCCTCTCCCAGTGGTTTCCTTTCTCGGGTCACTCCCATTCTCACGCTGCGGCTCCTTCATTTGTTTTCCGAGAGTTGTCAGCCTTCGTTTGTTCTCTTTGTTGATCCCGTTTCGAGCGGAGATTCATCCTCTTTGGAATGTAATGGCACCGTCTATTCCCAAACGATATAGAAACTTTTAAATTAATCGAATGAAATGTAATTGATTCTTTTGTGAATCATAATTTATATAATGTAACTATAGTCTTCAATTTTTTTATTTAAAAACAGTAGTCGATATGATTTTTAGTCTCTTTTAATATCATGAATGAAAATCATTCTCTTGGAAATCCTTAATACCTCAACTTGCGGAACGTAAAGTGCAAGATTCCTTTTAAACTGTAGAAGACGGGTTCCCGTGGTTACCACCTCAATGACAGACTCATTACGAAGTCTTAGGATGTAAACGAGCTTCTGAGATTGAGGTCATCCAGTTTCATAGCTTCATGTAATAAAAGCAATACTCAGATTAGAAAACGGACTTGTCATTTGTATGGAAATAATCCCTTTACCTAACCTATTACATTCGCAGGAAAGAGATTCTAAACCTATATTCCTTTCGCGAAAGGAACTTCTTTTCGCGGAGGAATGCGATTTAGTGGCATTATGTGGAGTCAGTGCCAAAACATAAAACATTCGGTATCATAAAAAGCCTTGTGGCTTCTGTGGATTGCTAAAGCTTGTGTGGGTAGAGTAATTTGGTCACGTTGCAACGCGCGGTGATTCAAGTGCACTCTTTCACGCCGTAGGTGTGCACGCGTGCGTTGTAAAAATGGGTGTCTTAACGGGAAATGGAACTACCAAAGGCCGTGAAAAACGCCGTTAAGGTTATTCGAACCCATTCAACGAAATTGCACAACTGTCGAAAGAGGTTTATTTGCTCGGTGTTTCGTGTACCCGTGCAAGTGATTTCGATGCCTCTAGTATTAAATTTGCATTTGAATAGAATATTTTAGCTCTATTTTATTTCAAACTTATTTGTCGAAATTTGAACTGTACTATATTGCGATACATCTTTCATTACTTTTTAAATCAGTCCCATTCAACCGCTACGAGCAATAGAATTGTGCGGTAGAATAATGTGTATACTAAGTCAATGCTTAATATACATGACTCGTGTTTGATTTTTGCTTATAAAGAAATTACGTTTATATTTTAATAAGTGCCACTATTTCTTAATTATTGATCATCATCTTAGATTTCTCTCGTGAATCATCAAAGAAGTTATATCAGTATTTATTCATCGTAGTGAATTATTAAGCTAGAGTTTCAGATATTTAAAGTATACCAGTGTTGATAGAACTCATCATATCTGTTTCGAAGTTTCCTCCACTTTTTGCGAAGGTCATCTCGTTTGAATTTCTCTTTGCCACTGTTTCGTCGAAATGACCCTTTTTCCATCTGCCGCCGTCATCTCGTTTTTGCACGCATTAGATCCAAGGTGCTTTCGAGCCGATAAAAACGCTTTCCGAACTTCATTTTTCTCTCTTTCCGGCGAAATACTCTCCCGAAGATTCATCCTTTGGATCTTTATCGCTTTTATCGGAGTTGTGAAATGAAATCGTCGCCCTTTTGAATCTTTGCTTTGTTTTGGTTTAAATCGTTTTGAATGTGTATTCTGATTTACGTCTGTTGTGAACTACAATCTTCTCTTTATTCGCTTAGAATCATCCGAAATGAATTATAATTAAATTTATTCATCGGTTGAATTAATTTTACTTGTTAACTAATATTGCATGTTTACACTTGTGCTACGGTCGATCTCTTTGTAGGTGTCTGTTTCTTTTTCGATCAGTCAAGTGCTTATAAACCATTTCCAGTACAGAAACAATAGATGCTGTAATGTACATATAAAACACAGTTCCAAAATGACAGTTAATGCATCTGTTGTTGCTTTATTATGGGTAATATTGAGTGATGCTATTCACCAAATGTATTTATAAAATTAATGCAATTCCTTTGTCAAGTATACAGATTTAGATTTTGTGATAATTCAAATATTACTACTAACATAAGAATTATGTATGGGTACGACGAATTAAAAGTTCTAAAATGGAAGTTGGTGATTTTCGAAAATAGTTATTATACGGAGTGATTTGAATTGTAAAGATTATTATTTCTTTTTTATTAGATTTAAATTATTTTCATCTCTAAGATTTCACAGAAATCGATATATACGCTTTTTATCGTTTAAGTTCTTTTTAGTATCAAATTCCACTTAGATTAATTTATATTAATATCTTTTGCTCAATGATGACATCAAATCAAGGAGTTAAAAATTTAATTGTTTGTAGTTGATTTAGTAATCAATTCTCCCGATCAATCAAATTGCGTTTTCATTACATATGAATATAATTTAGAATGAAAATTCAGGGAACTCAGTTAATTACTCATATTTACCTATATAATGATTATCAATCAATTACATCGAAGGCAAAAGTAGTGGATGCTATTTGATACGGTTTTTGAAATGCGTGTTGATTGGAATAAGTGATGTTTTATAATTAATTAATCAGTTCAAAACATTTGCTTCTCTCATTTATATGTATTCGATTGGGATTCAAATTTCGGGCGTTTTTAATTAGTTTATCAATGGGAGTTAATGGACACACTCGGCTACTTTTTTATATGAATTTTATGATCCGACTGAGTCGTTGATTATCGTACTACAGTAATTGAAAATAATCGCATTAAACTTTTAAATGCTTGGTGAAGTTGAATTGATAATTTTGAACGATTTTGTGTTGGGAAATAGTTAATGCCATATCCTCTGCAGATTACAGGATAAATGAACTCGTCTCAGTGTTGATATGGCCCAATAAAACATTTAATCGCATTATCCATCCATCATAAGATAATAACTGCCTAATATTCGTGGATCAATGCAGAGTTCCATCGATGTAATGTCTTAATTATGCTTCCATGGCATTCTTTTTCTCGAATATTTTAATTGTAATTACTTTAATCGTTAAAAATTAGGCAAATGGTTACTCCTTAAAGGGTCTATCAGAAAGAAGGACGCGTGTCGGGTCGATAGCGGTCTTAAAGGCGATAAAATGCTAGAGGCATCGGCGTAATGGAGGTCACCAGTTCGTATCTCGTGCTAAGTTTGGTATTGATTTTAAATGGCTTCTCCTATCGTTCAACTTACGGCAACTTTTGCAAGATATCGAATGCAATCCACGTGGTCCAACTGCATTGTCGCTTATACTTTCGCATTTATTCGCAATTAATAACCTATTCTTAACATCGTATTTGGAAATGATTGTATTTCCCCCATTGTATACGCGATACCTGAGTTACCGATTTGATCTTCTTTTCTAGATATATTGGATAATTCAACGGAAATTCCACTTTCATGTTTTCGTGCAAAATTCTTGATGAGGCGTTCACCAAATTGCCTACATATCCGTGTTTATATTCGTTTCCTCGGTGTTCTTTAATGCATTATGTTGGGATCTCAGTGCATACCACTTCTCTCCGGGGTTCTCAAAAGCGTCACTCCTTCTGCGGAATTACACCTGAAACGGGTTCATTTTTCAGCCACCTTTCGCTCGAGAGAATGTCCTAATCGAGGCTACTTTTCCTCTGAGAAATATCCACCGTCGATCTCCCATGGGTCTTCAGCAGGTCTATTTGTCCAGTTGGTGCTGTAATCCACGCTCTAGTAATCCAACAGGATTTTCTCATTGCTCACCGTCTGTGTATTGTTTCGTAATTTCTTAGTTATCGGTTGAGTCATCTACATTAGCTTGTTAGTTAGTTTAGTTGTTGTTAGTTGCTTTGGATAATAAGATCATTGAGCAAAGGGAAAAATTTTTCCAAACGAATTACTCACAATCTTAAAAGTTATCAGTGAATACAGAGCTCTTCGTGTTATGCACCAGTTATCATTCGTCATTACCTTTTCAATTTCTACTTTAATTTGATTTACTTAATAATTGATGGATATACATTATCAATAACTAAGCATCTGTTTTTCCGTAATATTTTCACTTCTAATTGAATTATGTCGTATATGCGTTCGAAGCATTGACTGTGATGTGCTAAACATCGCCTTTAGTGTGGAGACTGCTTTAAATAACACGATTTGAATATTGTGTAATTGAACACTCTTGTTTATCTTATTTCCGATCGTTATTTATTGTGATCACTACATTTCGTGATTTCCACTTTGAATTTATTATTCCCAAGCTTTCGTTACGGGTGTACATTATCATTGCAAATAACGGATTTTTTGGCGCATTTTCACTCTTCCGTTGCGCTTCATAAAACCTCATCGCGCTCTTTAATTCCTTTAACCGCATTCATCATATTCAATCTAAAAATTGTCGATGCAATGGCTAAGAACGTTGTTTCTCATTAATGCTTTATTATTAAGTAACTTACGTTAAAATTTCGCGCAGTGTAATCTCTTGTTTTACAATGAATTTGGGAGAAAGACGTGAATAGATATTTTCTTGCTCTCCACGTATTGTTCATTGAACGTTCAGATGTATTTTACGTTTCTAAATTGTTTGTAAGTCACCTTAAAAGGTTTCGCACTGGAGCGTGACTTTTCTTTAGCATCATAATATTTTCTCTGTTCCCTCTTTCCTTAGGTCCATTTGCCAAAAGTAAATATCCTAGAAGGTCCTCTACGGTGTAATCCCATTTGTCCGGAGGGCCTAGAACACTCCCTTGAAGAACCCTTTTTCTTTCGTTCATATTTTCTTGTTTCTTTCCTTGAAGTTAAAGGTGGCCTTAGCGACGGTGACTTCATCTATCGACCGAAGATGGTAGTCTTGGAAACAATCGGCTTTCTCCCCTTTCCCGGGAGAATCTCTCTTCGTCTTCTCTCCCCTCAGTTCGGAAGCTCTCTTTTTTATCATCTCTTTCATACATTTTTAACGTCGCCATCTTTAAAGATTGGAGAAAAGGAATGCTGGGAGTATTCCTGAAAAATTCGCTCCTTTTACGCGAAGGAATGCGACACTCTTTTGAATTGCACGGCCTTAGATTCCAAGCGATATTATCGCTATGAGCGTCGTGTATCTCTGCTTCTTTCCCTTATTTCGTCGGGAGCGACATTCTTACGTTCAGATGTCGTCACTCATGAATTTGCCGTTGAAATGATTGTTGCCTAATTGACGTGGAGGTTTGACTTATTATGTTTAATGTGCAATTCTGATTACTATACTGTACACTTCTGATTAACCTTGAATTCAACTTTATTAGTCATTTGAGGAAGCATAGAAATTGGATCAGTTTTCCTTAGGGAAAAGATTTAGAGAAGAATTTCCCTAATTTTTAATGTGTTATCTTAATTTCATGACGATTATCATTTTAGAATACTAACCATCTTTCTTGTGAGTCTTAGTATAAATATCCACAAAATCGATAGTCGATAGAAATAAAAAAGTATTGCCAATATATATTAGTTTGGTCGTTTAAAGAGAAGATATTATTTCGTACATTATTCTATACGTTCGGAGAATATTTTAGAACTCATAAACATCTCGAGTGAACGAGTCAAGAGTGGAAATCGCACAACTTAATCCTTCGATTGATATGCAATCACTCGTCTGTTTTGCAACTCTGACATCAATAAGTGTCGCGCATTTCGGGTCACGTGGTCATAGCGACCGGTTTCAAGGTATCTATGAGATGGACATTGTTTTCATGATGCATACCAATGGTTGATATCTTGGGATTATTCCAGGAGTTTTCAAGGCCACTAAAGGTCACTGCTTGAGACGGCGTTTGTTTCTCTAAGGTCTTTCATTCCATCCATTGCTGTCGATGATTCTTCTATGTTTCGAGACGAGAAACTGTTAAATGCTTCGATTTCTTGGTCGTACAATCCTTTGGGGTGTATTAATTGAAATACGGGCTGATGTCCGAGCTTATTCTCATTGTTCTCCAATTGAACCACTACTAACCGTTTTAATCTGTTCTCAATGATGGTATTTTTCTCGTCCCTATATTTAGTTCATTGTTTTCCCAATTAGATTCTCTTTCATTTGATGTGGCCTCGGGAAAAAGGCACACGCGTGCCTTTGGGGAAGGTCGCACGGTAGGGGGCCGAGAAGTAGCTCGTTAATCATTTTACACACTTTTTTTCTTGAGCTGTGGATATACACTTCGTATTGATTCTCTTATGCTCTTAACGCTTTGCTGTTTTTCGCTCCAAAATAGTCGGAAATGATTTTGGGGAAATGAATCGTATAGATCTTCAGTTATATTCCTATGTTTCGTGCAACATCTGTTGTACAGTTATTCCATATTTGTGGGTTGATCATTGTCTACTATTCTTTTTGCTTCGTTCTGCAATAGATTTGCAGTTTGTGATTGAATTCTGTAGGGAAATTTCTATTCGTTAGAAATAATTAGTTTATAAATACCTATCTTTAGATTGTTCACTTTTTCTTCTTTTATTTTTGTTTATAACATTCTAATTTTCGCGAAATATAGCTTTTGTTCTTCTGCGGTTGTAATAAAATCAGTTCGAAATGAATGTTTCGTCTCTTCATTTTTTCTCAAAGGAGTCCTCTCACATTTCTAAGTGCCTCTTCCAATCATGTTTAGCGTTCGCTTACTCTGCCACGGATTTATCTTGCGTGGTCGGTCTCATTTTCGTGTTTTCCTCAAGTCCGTGCTAATTTCACGTGTTCTCTCTTTTCAGGTACGTGTGGTGCCTTTGAGGCAAAGTGCTGCCCAAGTATGACAGTGGCGCCCTAGAGCTCCCAACAGGGAGTGAGAAATCTTAGGAGTAAAATATTAATTTTCTTAAAATTGAGAAACAAGAAGAATTTTTAATTTTTCCTGTTTCTTTGAACTATCTTGTGGGGTGATAGAATGTTTAAAGCAATTATTTATAATTACCACTTTTTAGCTTAATCTTTAAAGCCTTGTTTCAAATCTTTTTATTTAAACATCGACTTGAAAAGCTTTATTTTTATATAAATACCGTTTGAAATTTTTCAATTACCCTTTCGTAGATGTCCTTTGCTTCATCCATTCTTCATCGTTAAGACTATAGTAGGTCATGCATCTAAGTTTCATCACCGCATAATTGTAGTGCAGAATCACTTTAAGGAGATGCCTATTATTCATCTCAAACAAGTAATGCATTATAAAATGCCGTAGAAGTGGAATGTTATCCGTCAGAGAGTGGAAGTCAGCGAAGTGAAATTAGTCGTGTTTTTCATCGATCTAAAGTTTTCAGACGATAGAGAACTTTGTTTCATAAATCTCACTTTATAATCTGTCATTTTCTTTTGCTTCCTCGACATTACGAAGCAAGTGGTAAATCCCTTCGTTGGCCTCGGTGAGCTCTCGAAAGTGATTCTTCCGTTTCGTCAGTTTCGTAGTTATCATTTATTTCCTCAATTGGTTCATTTAGTGGTCTTTTTTAATGTTGGCGGAGTTCCAGAGCCTAAATCTCGTTGTCATTTAGAATCGAATGTTTCTTAATCTATTCTTCAATAAGTCTCAATTGCGAACACTTCGGCTAAACTAAAAGTATTTTCACGGTGCGTTCATTATTAATCTTATGAGTTTGAATTTAAATGTCATTAAACGAGAACTGAAAGTTATGTCGTCTTCTCGTTTTCAATTTTTAAAAATCGCTCAGAATTTCGAAAAAGTGGGTTTTTTGTGGTCTCCTTCCGTTTGCGTGTCTCGAGGACGTCCTGAATGCACGCGTGCCAAGTTGGCACGGGAAGATTCACTCTATTTCGCCCGAAGAAAAAATACAAGTGCAATGTTTTTGTCCTGTAGTTGTTGCCTTAGTCTGTTCTCTTTTTTCCTTTGAAAATCTGGGACTCTTTCCTTTGAAGAAATCTGAAATTTATAGCTTATAATTATCTAAAATATGTTGTTCAGTTTCGTAGACGTTGATTCATTTTGGTAGAATTTTAATGTAACTCAATTATACTTATAGTTTATCATTATAGTGTCTTAGTATCTCTTATTTATTCATTTGCTTACTTAATAATTGTTCCACCCTCTATATTCTTTTCATTCTTTTTTGACGAATCCATCGTCAATAACCGTTAGAACACCTCCACTTATATTCAAAAATATATTCTCACTTCTCAATCGTCATTTATATTTCTCACTTTTTGTTTTTACATTTATATATTCTCTCACGAAAGTCTTGATAAGCTTACCTGCTATTTAGATTGGCCTTTCTTTACATGTTCGCTTTTGTTTCGTTTGTTTCAAATCTTTTAACACGATCTCCTCTCTTCAGCAATTCCTTTTTCCCGCAAATTCTTCTTATTTTTTCTCTCTTTTGTGTCCTTATCTGACTTTCTCTTTATTCTCCATCCATCCCTTCACGATTTGTGTCCATTCACGAAAGTTGCGCCTATTGGATTACATAAGAAGGGAACCCCATTCAGATAACAGCTCAGTCATCAATATTCCCATACATGAGCGCCTGCTATAATAACTAATAGCTGTTTTATATCTATATTGATATAGCCATCTGCCAAGTTTCTACTTCTCTAATTGGAATATCTTTTTCTCATCTTCTTATTTAACTGGCCTCTGAAGATATCTTCCCCTTCTTCTTCCATTGTCTGCTGTATCGATTCAAAAGGCTGGAGCATGCGGAGGGGGGTTAAATGGGGGGACCAGAAGTCGACGGCCGTAGTTTTCCGTAATGCGATCTAATGCGCTGTAATACAGCGCGGATTTCCTATGCTGCGTCCTTTACTCATGTTCCGTTCGCCGTACTTCATCCTTTCTTTGGAAAGGGTTTCCCACGTTTTTACTCAATCATCCGATGTCTCTCCGAAAGTGGTGAAGGAAGAGCTTCTTTTGCGTGAATTAATTCTGGCGCTTCGTTGTTTCTATATCACTGCAATTCTTTTGCTTTAAATGTTTAGGATGAGCTTGTTAACGTTTGTTGGGGATCAAGTGTAACTGTTGGCATGAATATAAATGAAGGAGTTTCTTCATGGAACTTTATAGTAAAAACAATATTTTCTCTCCAAATGTTCGCTATTTTAACAGCCCAACACGAAGCGAGATTTACGCGACTAAAATGTAATATCGATCGAAATTGTCTGAATCGTGTTCTACATCAACGAGATGAAAATAAAATGATTAAGTGCTGAAAGATGAATTTTCTTTACTCAAAAATATTCTCTATAAGTATCAATCTCATTCGTGCAACGTGTGTTTAAATAGACATTCTAAAGTTGTCTCTTGCTCCTTATCTGGTAGAGATCACTCTTAAGATGTGTTCGGTCGAGTGCATATTGCGATTCAGACAATAACCAGGCGAAGAGAACTATTCCAGATGTTCATCTTCGCGTTTAATCGAACACGTTTTTCGAAAAGTAGATCAGATGGTGAGTAGTCGAGTTTAATGGAAGATTTTCGTGTTAATCAGGAAGTGGTGTGATGTAGTGAACGGAGATTTATTGCTCAAGTCACAGCTCGTTTGTGCTCTCAATGGAGATATGGGATTAGACCCTTCTTCGATTTGAGCTTAGTGACGTAAATTCTAGGGTATCAGTTGATGCGCTCTTCTTTCGTCTGAAATTTTGAAAAATGTATAATTTCGCATATTTGCATCGTCGATATCTATAGAAGAATAATTATTTAACTTAATGATTTATATTTTCCTCTTACATTCGAATCAGTGATTTTTCATGTGTACCGAGAAGTTCAAGTAAACGAAGAAAGTTGTGTATAACATTGTTTATAAAATGGTTCATAAATTTTCATTTGCAAGAAATTTAGTCTATCATTCAAAGAGTAATTTGGAAGGCTTCAGTATTGGTATCTGTTTGAATTGCAAAAATTCATCCCAAAGGAAACTATAGAAATGGAAGTAGACGTATGTTCAGGATCTTTTTTGAGCTAATGATGAAATCCCAATATGTAGAAGTCTTTCCGGATCAAACAGCCATTGATTCTCATGGGGTCAACAGTTTCCTTCGCCGAACAGCTGTTTGGATGTCATCAGAGGCTTCGACACGGACCATGTATTTGCAGGGGTCGCCCTTAAGTGATGTCAATTCGCACTTTGAAAGCCGATCAAAACGACTGAAATGCGGCACAGGCGTACGTGTCATGCATCGAGCTTCCGTGCCTTTGTGTCTTAATCGACGAATAAGGTGTACGTTCAAAAATGTTTATCTGGAACGATCTCCGAAACAATATTTCCCGATGTATCAATTCAGAGTGTAAATGTTCTTTTTGACTGTTTACGAGTAATAATAATAATTTATCACAAATAGTTTTATCTACACAATTACATGAGTTTTACGTAGACGAACATATACCGTGAGAGGAAAATTCAGCCTCATTTCTATTCCGGTACTTCAGCGTTAGAAAGTTATAATTTCTCCTCTATTCCCGTATTGGCTACAATTTTACAAAGCCAATGAAATTCATTTGAATATCGAAATTATATAGTCTCATTTAGTCCGTCTTAGAAACTTGTTCGTTCAAAAAAGGTTTGTCCTACCTTATTATTAAAAGTCGCTTTCATTCCCTTACTTTTAAATACCCTAATTTTATGAAAATATGTCCATTCAATTATGTTGGGGAAAGAGAGATTTATTCAATTAAACCTTTTATCGGTGAGAAATGCCGAAGAATTTAGAAAGTAATTGCCGCTCCCGCGACTTGTCAACGTAATAACGGAAGTTTCGGTTTACGTCATTTGCCGTGTCGAAGTGCCTTAGAAGGGTGCAACCAAAGAACCTACGATAGGAACCAACGTAATCGTTGGTGACTGTCGAAGTTACCGGTCTTTTATTTAATTTCATGCTATTCATTAGTGTAAACCATTTGAAAATTTTTAATGAAATGCACTTTTCTCTTGCAGCCATTAGAGGATCCTATTCACATCGTGTGTTTGATGAAATCCTTTTTTCTGTGGACATGTCCCAATGAATGAATTATCAATTTGGTTGGCACTTGTTCAGTTCCCTGCTCATGGTAAATTACCTCTTCTACTTGTTTACGTTGTACTCAATTTTTCCTCTCAAAATTGGATGTTAAGGAAGGAAACGTTGAGGTCTTGTCGGCGGCCCAAAACTTGTCCAAAGCATGTCCGGTTGAAGTGGTTTTTGGTCGCAGCTGCGTCCGAATCGATCCGTGAATACGGAAGTCGTTTGGACACTTCCAGAATTTGGTCCCTCCTCTCATTCCAAGTGTTGTTATCTCGTGCTTCGATTGCAGTGTTTTGTTGATCGCGTATTTTAAGGTCGGCGTGGGAAAGTGAATTTTAAGGATTTAGTAGGAGAGTTACACTTTGACCGCGTTGTTTGAGTTTAATAATAGTAATATATTTATTTGGTTTAATTATATTATGGTGTTTAAAGTTGATGTCTTGGCCTTGTTTCCTTTGAATGTTCTCATCTCTTTGTACATGCAGCTAGTCTCTAATCCATTGCCTTCTAATTTCATTATATATATTCGGTTTAAGGATAAAAACGAACTCTAGCGGAATCATCTCCTTATTATCCATCCTTTTCTCGTCGATGACGACTTTATCCGATTTGGATCGGCTTAACGAATCTCCTGTTTAGAGCATTTGAAGGCCGTACCACGAATTCCGGATGTCAAAGTGCGAACTACGGTTTCAGAGGAACTCCTCAATGAAGTGGCTCTTTCAGCCGAATTAATTACCATCAGTCCGATAATTAAAACGATCCTCAGCGTGAATAGCACATCAAGGCGGTCGTTCATTTTTTTAGTCGGCTCTAGAATTAAGACCGGAATGTTCGCTTTATATCTGTGATCAACCTTGATTTTCTTGGGGAATTATTAGTCCGATGAAGTGTTCTGGAATGCATTTGCCTCAATATTCTTTAAATGAGTTTCTTCTGAATTTATATATTGTGTAGTGAAAAAAACGTCTGAATAATTTGTTGCTCGTGGAGAAGAACTGAAAGCATGATGGAGATGTCGTTCTGCTGTTCAAGTCGTTTGAAGCACATGTAAAGTATAAGCAATAGTGTTTTCAATCTAGTGATAATGGCTGAATAAATTCGTCCAATACTTTTTATTTAAATGCTTATTCATCATTACAGTATTCACACGTATGCACTCTCTTAATTTCTTTATACTCTTCTATTGTCTAAGTCGTTCTCTAGTCGCTGTTTTTTTCACTCGTACTTATTTTTTTGTCGAAAGCTCAGGCGAAGGACGTCTCCTGCGTTGTTATCCTGGAGATCGCAATAAGTATTACGAAGAGGTGGATCGACCCGAGTGAATAACGATGAAGAATGAGAATGTTTCTCACTTCACCCACCGTCGCGAAAAATGGCGCTTCAGCGTTGCCACCTGGTGGAGAAGTTGGGAGTCTAGCGGAAAGCATAATATTTTCATTGAAAAGATGCGGTTCATTAGCGCCCGACATTCCTCTGAATTACGAGTCATTTCATTCCGATATTGTGATAACAATCGCGTTTTTGCGTGCACTCCTCAGGGCCCATGATTCGCCAAACGAATTCTTCGTTTAATTCCCTTTTAATCCGAAATTTCAGTTCCATATTTTTATCCCTCTAAATACGGATTGCGAAAGCAGTCTACTCATTGCTTTCGTTTTTTCGTAATTGGATATTTATCGTTTCGAAATATATTCCGGTAAATATTTAACTAAATTGGAATAAGTTGAACATTGTCGGAAATACTCTCCTGGGTGTTATTCAACCCGAGAGTTGTGAATTGCAAGTTTTCGTGAAAATACGTTTTTATCTCCTGTATGAAGAGGTTAAAGGGATAATGTTCTTTGGTAATGATGTTTTTTTTGGGAAAGATTTAGTTTTTAATGCACTATTCTTATCTTCTTTAATATCTCTAAAAATTTCTTCTTCAATTTTTTAAGGTAAATTTTTTCTTTTTTTAACTCAGTCGGCTATTTATCTTTCCTGTAACAATTTTTTTCTCGGTGTCTAAAAATTCAATGAAGTTCTAAATAATTAATTAAGCTTCACTTATTAGTTTAATGTATTTTTCATTATACTCCCTCTCTTTCAGAATCTCTATCGTTTATTAAAATCTGTATACTTTAAACATTTTCCGATCAAGTTATATAATAAATTATAGAGTTAATTTTTCCTCTGTTCCTTCTCTTGAGTAAGATGAGTTTAAGAAAAATTGAAAATCTACAACCGATGGAGTTTCCTAATTAAACTGCTGATATTCTTGTTAATAATTAAATTTTATAATAGTTCATTAATAGTAATTAATGCTCTACTATTCAGTGGAAATGTAGCCCGTGAATGAGAATGGGTTCCTGTGTAAATAAGATATTTAACATCGCCGTTCGCCATGTTTTGCTCACCGAAGAGGTTTTTTGGTACAGAAATATTAAGAAGCATATCTTAGGTCCATTCTTTTCCAATCTCCTTTTTCAGCGGTGAACGCCCGTCGCTCCTTTCGTCACTTTCTTATGATCCATTTGTTTGGAATCGTTACAATTGCAATTCAAGTTATTTTTCTTTTAGGGAATTAATTGATCTGGAATTTTTTTAAATGCACAAAGAAAATCTTTGACGAGTATCTTTTGGAGAACAGAAAAATGTCCTGAAAATTGTTCGATAGATTCTCGAACCCAAATCCTACACATTCTCGTCGACTATATCATTCAACGTTTAGAACAGCCGTTGCGGTATAGATAAATTTAAATGGCAGTTGAGAGAGTTCGAATCCCATGCCTATCTGAATAATATTTCATTTTAAACCTAACGTATGAAAACGTCGTCGAATTCGGCGTAAAATAGAAGCGTGTCCACGCCGATTGGGAATTCGAATGGGAAACCGCGATTTCCGGTGGATGCGACTGCTAAGAGGGTTTATCGGTGGAAGTTCATAACAGAGTCACCTTTTCTAGGAAAGTCGATATCTTTCTATAACTATTTATTTGTAGGTGTTTCTCAGAAAATACTGGAATGAAGTTCCGGATTTTGTCAAATTTATACAAAAAAGTATTTCGGTTTATTATATTTTTCTTTGTAATTATTATTGCATATTAATATTGAAGTATATCAAAAGTACTGTGAAATTCTTCTACTTACATCCTCTAAGAAAAAGGTATTTAAAAAATAAAATTTTCTCGAAGAATATATAATTTCTTACATATATATTTTGATTTTAATCTAATATTCATTGCGTTAATTGAAAATTTTATTGGTTCATACCCTCTGTTCGTCGATTAAAATTGTATATATCTCTGACAAAAATAAAGCCGGAAGATGTAATTTCATATTACGAAACCGGTCGCGAATATACCAATTTCCTGTGGAAATTTACAAAGTTGTTTTTATTACTATGGTATTCCACGAAGTCACGCCTTCTCACATTGATTTAAAAAATAAATCCAATATTTGCAAAGGCGATGAAACACAAATGTCGTATTTAGTCAATGGGATTCGTCGCTTTAAAGACAATGAAATTCACATGACCCTAAGATACCTAGAAAATATTTAAATATCGGAATTAATTGAGAAATCATTGGCACTTTCCCAAAATATTTACAACTGGAATACATTTGCTTGCCCGATGTCGTTAATTAGTTAAGCGCAAGCGGTCGTGTTAGTCATAGCGAACGTAAGTATTATCGACTTCTCCCGTGAGTGGCGTTGCATCGATCGCTTCTTCGAAAGCTGTTACCGGAATCCTTTCGTATCCGAAGCCAAATCCCTTCGGATTATCCCATTCCCTCAGGAAAAAGGTGCATCTTAAATTCCATCAGCTATTCATGGAGATGCGGAATTTCTTTCGAGGGCTCGGAGATGTTCTTTTTTATATAATGCCCCGTTTGGGCGAATAATGCTGTTTTGAGGTTGCCAGGACACATAAATCGTGTAAGACACCGCCGATTTTCGCTTATGGTCGCATCCACGGAAACATAAGTGTAAGCAAGGAGTTGACGGAGATGTATGAAAGCGGTTGGATGCCTCGTACGATGCAAAGAGAGAGCATTAGAGGAGCTGTTTGAAGCTGGAGAATGTATCTACAAAACAGGGATCCTTTGTGAGGTTTTTATCGAAACGATCGCCGTCCTCTGTAAAGGATATTAAATGTTCCTATAGTTTTAAATATTATACGAATTGAGATTTTACCGAGATAAGTTGCTTAGTATAAATGATTTCCAATTTAATCTCAAAAGGTGACTTAATCTGCTTAAAATAATTACTATTATACTTTAATGTCTACCATTTCGTCATATACCGTTCATGAATACTATAAAAAACTCTTTAAGTTATGCGTTCTTCATAACATCATTCCCCATATTGCTTCTCAAATTCAGTCCCTTCTTTTCCTTCCGTTTGAAATCCTG
Organism: Pantala flavescens; assembly: GCA_020796165.1. NCBI lineage: Eukaryota > Metazoa > Arthropoda > Insecta > Odonata > Libellulidae > Pantala > Pantala flavescens. The sequence continues at coordinate 12,995,131 of CM036883.1, read as the reverse complement.
TTTTCCCAAATGGCCCATTCTTATTTAGGAGATGCACACTCCTTTCAAAAGGAGTACCACAAGGTAGCGAACTTTCCCCCAGATTATTACGAATCCGTCTCTCGTCTCTTTTAATTCAGCGTCCTCTTTCACAAGTGTTTTACTCCGTTTCTTCTGTTTTTCTTACGACTCCTTTTCTCTTTATCGCGTATCGATTGTCTCGCGAGGTCAACGGATCCTCGTCCGCAGTAAGACTCATTCCGCAGCTTTTATTTCGAGCCGCCAAACAAAAGGAAATCGGGTTGTTTTTTCTCCCGTTTTCTGCTTTTTGATTCGTTTTCGTGTGGCCCTGTCTAACGCATGAGTTTCCCCTTTCTTTTGTTTATGTCTCCCTCCTTTGGGTTTTTTTTTAATTCGGTTTTTGTGCTCTTTCTCCGTTGGATGATAATCCCAGTGTCAGTTTTAAGTAATTCCGTAAGCTTGTGGGCTAAGTTTATTTTTCCGGCCTTCTATTTTAGCGGTGTTAAAACGACTCTGAATTGTTTTTTATTCTTTTACGCGAAGTGCAGCTTTCGTTGTGTTTCCTTAACCAATACGAGGTTTAAGTATTTTCTTACAATGTTGGGGTGGGAAGTCAAGTGCTTTCGGTGAATTACTTTTTCCAACTTGAAAGAGGATTTCGAACATTAGAAGCAGTGCTCGAAACAATGTCCCGAACAATTGAAGATGAAATATTTGGGTACTATCCCACGGTGGATTGGTATGTTGGTGGGTTTTTATTTCTAAAACTCGTGAAATGTAATTTTTAGAAAAGAAAATTCCTTTTATTAGTTTTTTGTGTTTTGTACGGATAGAAAAACTGCAAACCGAAAAGATAGATTTTTAACCTATCGATTCAGAATCAGATAAATGAACAATTACAGACATTTGCCGCTGCATTTATAAAGCTAATTTTTCGTTGCAAAATTCGCACAAAAACCACCTCATGTTTGTCTTATGTCGTTAAAAAAACTTCGATGATTTCAGCGATTATCAACTCCTCTTCATGAACTTTCTCATACAAGAATCTCTGTCTTCTCGTTACCAACTGTAGTTATGAGACTCCCACTCAATTTTTAATTAATCCGTCTGCGTCATTGTGCATCCTCTCCCTGTGCACCATTATCTGCTTCTCGTTCGTTCGGATTAGCGTTTCGTGAATTGCGGTGATTCAATTGAGTATCTTATTCACGTATTCGAGATGAAAGAATGCCGTATTCAGGAGTTGTTACTCGAACGAAGGTGTTACTTTATTTCGATTGTTCTCCTATCGCATGAAATTAAAAGGCGTGGTACATAAGGATAATTTATTCATAGTTTCATAGGAGGCTGTTTAGTCTCAAATTCTTTTATTCGTCTCCATTGCATTATCTAGTTGTTTATCAAAAGTTCTGTTTATCATCGTTTTTCATGAGAATAAACCCTCATGAGAATCTCCTTAATAAAAAGTGTACTAATTAAGAGCACGAAGGAATATTTTCCTCTGTTATCTTTGAAGTATAAAAACGTAGACTTGTGAAATAATGAAAATGTAGTCATTCGGCTATAAAATATTCCTTGAGCTCTTTATGAAATTATAATTTCAAAGGAAACGGAGCAGATGCGATTCAATGAAATGAGACTTGATTCATTTATCTCATATTTCTTGTTTTATTTTTAGAAAAGACATCTTGACGTGAATAGCATCAGCTGTTAAAGATCCCAACCCACCGATTCCAGTTTACAGTTAGCACTAACATAATCCGCAACTTCTAATAATCTCTCGAAATGATAGCATCTTCCCCTCCAAACTGCGAATTCCCGTCGTTTGTTACCCACAATGCATCTCTCCCGTCGCGTCGGGTCTTCGACCCTTCGGATGCAGAGTCTGAGGGAAGAAACGCTCTCTCCCGGAGAGACGCTTAACTATTCTGTGATATGTGTTAGTAAACTTATGTTGGTAGTGTAACTTTGTGTTTTATGCTTCACTTTTTAATCGCCATTATGTGAGCTCTGGGAGAGAAATGTTAGAGGAAACAAGGTCTTTGATATAGAAGACGTATTTTGTGCTATTTTTATCGATTTGAAGAAGCACTGATTGGAAAAGCAGCAAAAGAATTTCTTGTTATATGCACAAAGCCTTTATCTCATTTTTAATGAACTGTGACAATGAGATGTAAAAGAGTTAATTTTCAGTTGATTCTTCCGCCGGTTAAGTGTGCTGCAATTGGTCGAAGGAACTTTCTATTCGTTTAAATTAAAGGAGATGAGGTTATTTGTAATCCATGAATGAGCATTATACTCGTCTTCTTATTTATGCTATTTTTTCTGTACAATTCACCTTAATCAATACATGCTGAAGAAAGCTTCTGTGCCTTTCACAGTAAATACGGAGTTCGCAGAATTCCACATTTTCATTCTGTCGTACTTCACTCTAAGCATATTAGTGAATGACATGAGTATTTTGCAGATTAACAATTTGAGGATTCATTATCGACAGTTGATTTTTTCTTAAATGTCTGTGATAATTTTTGCATTTTCTATTATTGAAACGGTCGCCAATCGGAAGAGAGATCACAATAACGACCGTTGGATTACTCGAATGGTGAAGTGTATTAAGAGAAGTTTATAGAGAACGTTTTCACAAGGATAAAGGAATAAGCGATGGATAGCCTTTCCTTTTGTTAGGAGGCTTTACTACGTTTTGAGTGCGTTTATGCAATTTCATTTGTTTTTATTTCCTCTCTGTCGTCTCTTTGCGTCCGTTTAGTAGCGAAGGCTTGCTTTTGCCCACAAGCGAAAGAAAGGTTTGTTTAGCATAGAGATGATGCGTTGCCACGGTAATGAGACTCTAATGCACTCGAATAGTCGATATCTAGAATGCACTCATGATTTGGTGTTTATAAAAGGGTGTATTAATTAGCACACTAATTTTTAAAATTTAACGTGCTCCCGTGTCTCTCTTTGACAATGACTCTATTTTAAGGGACATCGAGCAATGTGCCTCAGTTGAAATTGCGTCAGCCTTTTTGCGTGTGAATGACCCGGGTTCGATGCCCGGTCAAGTTTCGTTCTTAGGAATATTGGTAACTGGTTGAATGTTTCCTATTTAGAATGAGTCTATGGGATTGGGAATTATTTTGTCTGTTATAAATTGAAGCGTCGGTTTTAAAACACAAATATGCTATTACAGGAAATTAGTAGTGCTTACACTATCTTTTGTGATTATTGATATTGTCAGACGTTGATTTAAATTTGTATGCAGCGTAAGTAATTGTGGCTTTAAAATTTTAGGGAAGAGACGATACTTCCTCAGTTAAAACAGATAAGTTATGTGAGTAATTATAATTGATAATGTGAATAATAGTTTATTTAGTTCAGAAGTAAGAAAATATGGATTTATATCATCCAATTCGTATTTTCAGCCATCTTTGTATATTTGTTTGGATATTTTTTAAATCATAGATTAAGGTGCAATTTATAATCTTCGTTACTTTCAAATACAATTTCTATGATAAATGTCGTTATAAAGAAGATGTGCTCGACTTTTCCTAATTCGCATAACTGATGCTTAACTGCCATTTTGTGCATCAATTGTAAAAAGCGTACTTTTTGTGATCCATACGCAATCATTTAATCTCGGAACAGCGTCTCATATGTTTTGCCCTCGTCGCCATTGGCTACTCATCCACAAAAGGGATTTCGAATCGCCTTCGAAACACATCGGTCGAGAAGTTTCGATTGGTTTAGATCTAATTTACATTAAGATATTCACGAAAACTTAGAATCTTTGTGGAATTTTAAATCCTTCAGAAGTGCATTGCAAAGAAGAACTTACGTTTAACGCATCGCTTCAAATCGCTGGTGTCCGTGTTCATCAAGTCACGTTAATTGCCGTCCGTTTTAATCCTTTCTGGTCTTCTCTGCAGCGTATCGCAGGTTATTGACACCATTCGTGCATTTCTCCGTCGAAGATCGCTCTTTCGTTTTTTCTCCACGAAATTCATCTTCAATTTTGTTTTGAGATTTTTTGGTCGACTTTCAAATCTTCTGAATTCTACTTCCAAGTCATTCGTTTAGTTCCTCAAGCACCGGAAGATGGAACTACCGCTTGAAGAGAACCGCTTTTCATAAACAAATTTCCGCTTAAGACTCCAATCTTTGTTTCCTACAATTTTATAGGGAAGAGATACGTTTTTGGTGCTCATGAAAATTCAACACTTTTTCACGCTTATGAACTGAATTTTAGGACTCGTGTATAGGTTTCCGTTTTATCCGTTCACCCGTGAGAATATCCCTCGTGCGTTATATAATGGAGTTGGTGCAGTTCACATACAAAAGTACCAATTAAGAAATGTGACCAATTAATTCTGGTCTCTGATTTTATTATTCCTAATTTTTTAATTATTCTTTGAATATATATGAATTAATCTTCGTATTAATACCTACTATATATATAATATTCTACTTCTATTATATTAAACTATAATTACCCATGGAATATAAACGTTTTCAAATACCTTTTTATCGTTGAGACATATTCTCTTTTCAGTTTTTACTTCGCAATCACATTGGACATAATGCAAGGAAGAAATATCTGTTGGATATATTTGAAATTTCTCGCTGTAATAGTAGAGCTATTCCTCATTTTTAAGTATATTTTGGCAAATGTAGGTTAAACGTACAAAGAATAAAAATAGTATGGGATTTGTGAAAGGAATGTTTCCACATCCCTTCTTGTATCGGAAGAGAATCTCGACCTTAAATGCCGTCTTATTTCGGCCAATGACAAGCCGTCGATGGAAATATTATTTCTTTGGCGACCGCAAAATTTTCGCGTTTACTCTCTAAAACTGTATCTCTCAAATTATTTGGGATTCTTTTGGGAATTTTTGCAGTTTATTAGTTGTCACATAGCTAAGTGAATAAAATGTGATACGGATTAACGTTATAACATTATTACTAAATAAATGAAGTTATGCAGAATTTGATTTCTGTGGATGTTGTTTCGAGATTTTTGTTTATTTAATATGGTTTCCTTCTACAAAAGGACATCTCTGCAATTAAGTCTCCTGTAGTTTAGTGGAATCGTTTTTAAACAGATCGATGTGAAAAGCCTCGCGATTGTTTAAAAAGGGTTTTATTATTCCAACCCGCTTTTCCGTTGGGAAATTGAGCTTCAGTGTCACGCGCACTCGACTCACAAGATTGGTACAAGGACTGAAAAGTCGACAGGAATATAAAACACCGTTTCCAGGAAGTGCGCGCGCCACTCAGTCGTTCCCGGAAAACACCCTCAACTAATATGAGAGGATCGTTTTATATAAGATCACGAAGTAATTTCATTTCGTGTCGTATTTGTATAATTTCAAGGTATATCACGCTTAAATGAACGAATCTATGTAAGAATTAGGAAGGAATAGTTCTCCCTGTCGTGGAAATAAAATCGCGAAGTTTAAGCTTTCAGTCCGATTTAAAAAAGAAATGAAAAATTTTTTTGGCATAAATATGTAGTAGTTTAGTGTTTTTTACCCATTCATTCATATCGGCGTTAATTTCTTTTTGTAACTACTACGTCGATTCTTCTTTAGAGGAGACCCATCTTCTCATTGAGTGAATGCGTCTCGAAAGTGCCCCAAGTTTTTGGGAGATATTAATTGCTTAAGTTTGGAGCTATTGTCTCAATGTGAATTTTTTTAAAGATTTTACTTAATCTACTTCACGTTACTTCTTGTTTTTTCTTAAGTAATCAATAAAAGGTAAACTGTCATCATAAATAAATATTGTATACATTTATTCAAAAAGGAATATTTTTGCTCTTTTTAGGAGAGGACTGGTTTAACTTTCAGAATTTTGTTCAACTTAGAAGTCTAAATATTACTCATCTGCCAGTTATTTAGTTAATAAGACTTGAAAAGCTTTAGTTTAGACTTTTTCACTCAGCGAAAGCTTGTCGTGGGTAATACTTTGAGTTCGAAGGCCAATTAGAGCGTGTATTTTCTTCGTGAGCAGTGTCGCCGCTTTCGCGTCAACTTTCATAGAAATTGAAGCAACGAAGGCGTTTCAAATGTTTTCAAACGAATATGATGAAGCGTTAAAAGGTATTGCTGCTTCCTTTTCGAAGAGTCAATGATGCTTTTGGCCTTACGTTCACATATAACCTCGTCATATTTATTTTATCGTACGTGACAAAAATTATATTGAGAGAAATTCACTTACGTCTTTGCTGCTTGAGTTATTGTGAAATCAAAATTCTTCGTCTTTGGCAGAATTTGTAGTGCAAAGTATAGTCTTCGATGTAATGGTCGATCATAATTGGGACCGTTGTTTAGAAATGACTCAAAAGCAGCGGAAAAGGTATTTCGTGCTGGGGTTGAATATGTTTCACTCACATTAACCTTCTTAATTCATTAGCCTTGTATAATTACCGATCCAAACTGCCAAGTGTTGTGTGTTGTATCAATTGAATCTCACTAATGAGATAAGTCTTTCATTTGTTGGTTAATAGCAGACGGGTATCCATCGTCCAACTGCAACATTTAAATAATAATTTATTATAGCACGTTTAATTGGGGTTACACGTACGTGTTCAATAAATTATTATTATTTATTCGATAACTTTAGAACATTTATAGAGATTCTCTAAGACTCCAAGCATTTTATAGATCGTTTTTCATGTTAGCTTATAATTTCCCGCTCAAGCAAGCTTTCATGTTGAACCCCTTCAATTATCCAAATCAATTCCACGCATTTAAAAGCATTCGTAATTCAACCGAATGACTTCAATGTCGAATTAGTACTTCTCAATTAGTTAGCGGCACCCGAGATTAAATCGAGCGATAGCTTCGTTAAAAAAAGTGTAGGTAAATAACGCGCCGTCAACAGGAAAACTAATTTGGAATCACGAGATTTTTTTCACGTAGAGGAGCGCATAATCTCGCGCGTGGAGAACGGGTTGTAATTCAGGATCGTTTGGACTCGAGCCAGTTAAATGGGGCATCGTCTCTTTCCATGCTAAGGACCCTTGAGTCGTTTTTGGCAGCGAAGCTTCTTGCGATTGAGTCTGCCTCTGTTAATTTCACTCGTTCTTTGTCTACCGAGGTGGTCCCCGGTGAGTCCTCGAATGTGCGAAGCTGTTCTTCTGAGTCGGTGGTGGTTTGTAGATTCCAAAAAGTTACATTTGAGTCTTGGATGACCTTGAATTTTTAATCTCTTATTTTAATTTTTGTTGTCGTTTTAATGATTCAATGAATATTTTCTCAAAATGGTGAACTGGAATGTTTTCATATCAATGATATTAGTTTCTGAAGTCTTTAATTTATGATAATTTTATCTGTAGTTACAAAATTAAACGGATATTAGGTGGATAGGTCTAAAAATTATATTTGATGTAATGTTAGAGTTTAATTGCGTCAAACTGCGCTTTCATAGCCGTAATATTAAAGGGAAAAGAAACTTTGTCTCTAAGCTGTTTAAAGTTTCGTAAGATTTTAGAAAGTAAAGACAATTTATTCGTTTTTTTTCTATCTCGTTTGGATGTTCGGTTAATGAGAAATCGATTTTTGAGTGCAACAGAGATTGTTTTTTGCTTCCACAGATTTGTAAATATATGCGCCGTGAGTCGTAACAGAATGATTTTTGTTCGTTCAAATATGTCGAGTCACGCCGCTTTCCGGAACTGCCATTTTTTATCACTGTTTACTGCAGCTATCTAGACGTAATTGATTTATTTACCCTATCGTATATAATTGCCCTCTTTTCTTTTTTATGGAAGGATTTGTCATAGATATAGTTATTAATTTAACAGATTTTAAAGTTATCGTAAAAAACTCTTTGCACTTATTTTCCCACGATTAAAAACCTCCTAATGCCTCATTTATCATGGTTTGTTATCTGATAGAGAAATTGAAAGGTGCGTCTATGTTCTTCATTATCATTGTAAAATATTCAGTGATTCTAGTTTTTCCGTAAATGACAAAAACCGAAACCTGTTTTCTATTGAAATAATGAATATCGAGTTTTTACCTTTTGTCCAAGAAATAATAAAAGATTTTGAGCACAATTTACTGCTGCTATTGAATGAACGGAATAAGAAACTGAATAGATTTTATTTAATCTTTTAAATGAAACTGAATAAGAAATTATGTACCATTTATAAACGTCCTCAGATTGGATATTATGTGTGTTACGTGTGATTACCTCTCAGAGAACCAAGAGACGGATGAAGACCAACTTCGAAGTGTAGAAAAAGGCAGAAAGTTGAGGAAAGCGATGTTTATTTGCTTCGCTCAGTTGACTCGGTGGTGCCTTAATTCGAAGGAATCCGTGTTGGATCTCCATTGTTAACGGCAATTCTCATCGAAAAGTTTGGAAAGAGGTCAACTTCTCATTCACTCTGAAAAATGAATTATTTTATTCCTTGTCTCTCAGAGGAAAGCGTTTGCTTTTACTTGAATGCTCCAACTTTTTAACCTGGATTCTTCTATTCCAACGGATAAGAGTGATTGAAGTTTGTATTCGTGTTTTAGGATTCAAGTTGAAGATTTATTAGCGTTACTTCCTAATTTCATCTTTTTGTTACCCCGAAGTCAAAATTCGTTGTTTAAATTTTGGTTTCATCACGAAGTTTACTTAGAATTGCTAAAGCCGTCTTTTTTTCTTTTTTAAAGTTTGCACTTTCTTAATCAATGTATTTATTCAACACACAATCCTATGAAACTATTCAAAAATTTGATTAATATATGAGTATTATTTGTTTATAAGGAAATGTTTCCCTGCCCGTTTCCTATATATGCATATAAAAACCACTGTAATAAAATGGTCCTTATACTTGTATGTTTCTATAGTAATTCACGTTTCCAATGTGTTTCCTTTTAACGAAGCCAATTTCAATCACTTCCGACTCAATAGCAAAACATAGCCCTATTTGACTGCGATGGAATTATCTAAGAAATCCGCGCAATCCAGTCAATATTAACACATCCTAATGGAAGAGCTTAATTTTCTCTCTCCAAAAGCCTTTTCCCGACCTCATTCCAAACTTTCCATGAAAAAAGTGGGAATCGAGTGGTATGGCCGTCGGTGGTGATCAACCAATAAGGCTTCTTCAGTCAGATCCGTCAATAAAATTCGTTCTCTCGGAGTTTGTTTTTGTATCGTTTTTTTTATGCATTGATGAATGGATCGAATCGAACTCCAGTTTTAGTTTAAGACCTTCATTAGCTCGTTCTACTTTAGTTGGGAAGATACGACAAAGTTTTCTTTATTTTTCTCTGGAAACCGAGTAATGGACATCATGTCTTTTCGTAAGGATTATTTCGCTCACCGCTTTCAGTAATTCAGATCAAATCCCTCTATTGTAGACTTATCCCTCCATTCTAGTTCACTCGGCGGCCAGCGTATCGGCGCCACCGTCGAGTGGGCCTTCGCAAAGGTTACGAGCCGTGACGCGTCCAACTAGTAATTGATTGGACGTGTTTTTATTTTGTATGGATGCGGTGAGACGAGGGAAGTATTTATATGGCGTTTGACTTTCTGTAAGAGGAGAAGGATGGGAAAGTATATAGATTGTCATTCGCTTCGATTAATCGAACTCATCGATCTGACTACCATCGATAGTTGTATGGAATCGTCTCTATGATCTTTTATATTTCTTTCCCCTTAATTACCCCGCTAAATTTTCGATATGTCGTATTTTTCCATTTAAGCTTTCAATTGTTTCTCCCTCAACTCGAGATTGTGCTGAGTGCTGTTGAGGCCTTGATTGGAGACTTCGGAGTGAAAGAGGGTTTTCCTCACTTCGACAAGTGCCCTATTTAACCGAAAGGGGTTCTTCCTTATCGACGAAACCATAAAATGTGTTCGAGACGTGTCAGCCAACTCTTCGCGTCTCCTCTCGAAAGTTTTTTCTTTCGTATGTCTTCGCTGTTTTGTGTCTCATTGAAACGTATGCTTCAATGACATGGGTGATATTATGTTTTGGTCGGAATTTGTTGAATCTCATGTCATCGATGCTGAATTCAGATTGAGTTTATGAAAACTGCGGAACAAACCTGATGTGAACTTAAATATTAAATGAGAAAACCGGGAATTCAAACCGAAACGAAAATTACCGAATACGAAGTAATAGAACCGATTTGCGATACGTCATGTTGTTATTGGTGTAAACTTTCGTGCAATCTTGTTTACCTTTTTTAAAAAATTAATACTAATTCGGTGATTTGGATAAGACGTGTTGAATAATAATTTCCCTAAGAATTAGTTACGGATCCTTATCGGTGCTTGCGGTCGTAATGTTCGCATCGGTTACCCACTTATAGGCTGAAGTATGTTTCATTCAATTGCCGCAGTTCTGAGTATTTAGAGTGGAAGTTGATAACGATCCTTGAAATCGCAATACTCGCTTATTTTGCGATCAGGTGTTTTCAGCCGCCAAAAAAGGTCGTTTTACAGTAGATTTGTCTATTCGATAGGCATAGTAGGCGGTTGCCATGGGATCAAGGCTATAAGGCGGATGAAAAACATCTTCCTGTCAATTTAGGAGGCAATAACACGGCTCCGCCTGGCCTTCGTGTTTGAAGAGACGACATTATCAGAAACACAGCCTATCATGTCGTTTTTGATACTCCTTACAACTTAATGAGTAATATTACTTGTATGGTTTTTTATTCATTTTATGTTCCAATGAAGTTTTTAAGTATTATATTTATATTATTTTAGTATATTTTTTTGTCATTACCCTATATTTTGTTTTACGTGTGGTTGAAAGGGACGTGCTAATACAGGATAATTATCGTATCTTTTATCGTTATATTTATTTGATTTATACAATATATACACGCGTTTAACGAAGGAATAAAATCATAAAACGACCTCCCTGTATCTTTCTCCCTTATTTTGATGGCCAATATAACTCGGATGGTACGCATAATCCAACAGCAGTCGTACCAAGTGTCCTCCTCCGGATGCACTTCTATTATCAGTGTTTCTCTTTTCGAAGGTCGCGGCCTTGAATCCTCAGCTTCCGAATCCGTCAATGGTCTTCTCCATATTTCAAATCGATTGTGAAAAGGTCAGCTGAGGGAACAAATAACGAGACCTGCATCAGCGTGGGTATCGCTTTTGCCCTTTTTCTCAGCTGCAAATTGTTTGCGGGTGATACCATGTTTCCTTTTCTTTGGGAAAACAAGGAAACTTCTGCGCCCTCATCAGATAGGCCATCTTTCGGAGCAATGGAATTTAGTTATGTCGCTATTATTACTTCGTAAACTAAGATATGATGTGTCCTTATTCCTGCTTTACATGCGCAATATTTCGTCTCAGTAAATTATAGCTTTAATTATTAATTTTAAAGTAGGGACGATTATAAATTCTTGACCGAATATCAATATTATTCGATTTGAGACTACAATTTGGAGTACCAGATTATGTTAAAGAGAGTATGATATTCTTTGACGAGTATCTTGAGAATAAATCTATTTCCCTAAAGACTATCATTTCATTCCAATATAGTTGTACAAAAAGAAAGACATTTTTCTTTTATAAGTTAGATGTTACGGATGTATGGGATTACTTACTAATGAAAATGATTGCTCAATTTATAACCCAGGTTATAATATTTTGTTCTTACGTAATGAAGGTAATGATTCCAACGATCCGTGCTGTGAATTATTTTTGATTCATGAGGAGTCGATTTCGTTCAAATTTACTCATCGAATCTTTTCTCGTCTATTTTCTATTCACGACTTCCTCTGGCGAAGTTTAATAAGTAGTTCAAGAGAGAATTACGCCCACACTTTAAGAGAATGAAAAGACACATCAATTGTCTCTATTCCGGAAAATAAAGCGCTTACGGAGTCACCACCTGCAATGCATCTCTCGTTCACTACTGCAATTGCTTCCTTCCATATTGGTCTCCTCCGCGGAGATTGCGCTCCCCGGACATCTTGGAGATGTCGCCACGATTTACGATCGTCTCTTTTCCCCTTCTCATTATCCCCCTCCTGTGGTGTTATTGCAGCGCCTCTTGCGTCGATGGCTCGAATTGAAGGGGTTCTTCGAACGCTATTCTTCGAAATTAAACAACTAGAACGATCGTTTATTTTCATTGCTCGGGGTTGTGCGTTTAGATAGATTAACAAAGACATTAGAGAGGAAATTCGTGGAGCTAATCTCGTAATTTTACTGTTCGTTACTATAATTGCACGTGAAATCTTATAAATCGAAGAGTGTGTTAGTCTTTGAAAGTCTGTATATATGCATTAATCTTAGAAAGTGGAGTAAGTAAATAAGAAGGATAAATATACTTTAATGGATGACACGAACATGCCTGAAGCTTTCCGTTGATATAAGCTTTTGTTACTTATCAACTGAAAGATACGAAGAATCAGCGAACATTCTTATGTCTGAAGAAAATAGTCGAAAGACGTTTTAATCTATCGTAATAGTAATAATGATGAATGTTAATTTTATCGCCGGTGGTTATTATTTATGCTCTTTCAAATAACTGATAAAATAGTTTTAATGGAAGAGTTAACTCGAATCCGACCAACGCCATTCATCTCTACAAAAAAGTCAACGGTCTGAATTAATTCGCTTTAAATTTATTCGTACGTTTCAAAACATATTTGTACATTTGCATCGATACGTTCATCGCTCACGAACACCCACTCTCAAGTGGCCGACTAAAGGATCGACCGAACGCAGAGAAATCCTTTTCCCCTTCGCAAATCTGAGGAAGGATTCCTGGTTTATTTCCCGCCTCCGGTAGTCTCCTTTGAGGCCACAGCTTTTAGTTCCGGTTCTTTATGGGTTATTGTTTTCTAACTTGGATCGCTGATTTATTTGGATCGTGAGTTTAGATAGTTATTCATTTGGTGTGACGGTATTTCAGTGACAATGACTTACCTCAATATTGACGTAAATGACTAATTCAGCGGAAAATTTCTATGTTCCGGGATCTGAACCCGGGACTGAGTTACTTTTTAAAAATTCTCACTTAGGCTCTTGCAATAAGTGAGCTAATTCGCCTACACTTTCCACTTGCCCAAGAGAAATCATACGTGACAGAAATTATTATGTCTAACTAGCAAGGAGATCTATTGCTTGGCAACTCTACTGCTGAGCATTAGTAATCCATTCAGTGGAAGTTCGTCTCTCCGCTCGAGGACCAGCATTAACACCTCCATTTGTCCTCTCAATTGATCTGCCCGTGGAGTGTAATTCTCCGTAGATCCCATCTTTTTATTTTCCGAGGGCGATTTCCCCATCGTCACCTGTCCCTCCTTCGAAAGACTCCTTTCGAAGTCGGAATCCTCTCAGATTTCATTAATATGCGCCTTTTCGCGGTGATCTCTTTACATGCAGACGTCCTTAAGTCCTCGAAAGTGACCGCACGAGTTCCGAGGAATTTGGCTTTAGCTGTAGTACAGCCGGACTCATTAGAGGCCAAGAGGTTTCCTTCTAATTCCAGAGTAACACCCCCTGCGTTCACTATGCGTGCATTATGTATTCGATTCTTCCCCATGGTAGTTTAGCTATCGTAATAGATGTTCTACTGGTCATATTTCCATTTGCCTTTTATTTTATAAACCGAAATAGTTTTCGTATATCTGTTAAATCAGTATTTAATGAAACGAATTAAAATGATATATACCTTATTATTTGATATTTAAAAAAATTATAATGATGATTACTCAGTATTAATTTTACCGCGAGAAATAGTGAACTCTTTAAACTTCGGTGGGTTATCGTTCGGGCAAACATGTACCGGTGTATATTTCTGAAAAGTTTGGTTAAATATAGTGATTTGTGCTCAGAATATTTAAACATGTCTTAATCCTCATCGTTATTAGTGAAATGATAAAAAATATAAAGTTTATACATCAAATTTAAGATAAATGAACGCAAAAGATTTTATTCGGTCTAACTATTCATTATATATTCCGTGAAGAATATGGAATCATGTCCCGAAGGAGTAACAGTATTCAGTTTAGTACCAAAAAAAGAAATTATTCAGCACCAACAGAACTTCATCGATTGCCATAGCAACCGCTATTGGCTTTCTCTCAAAAGATCTCCGCAAAGTTACTCCGAATTCCTGAGAACTTACGGAGATAAACGCCAGCTGCCGCTAGTATCGAATACCTCGTCTAATTCCACGGCCGCTTTTTATTTCTTACTCAAGCAGATGCTCCAGTCGTGAGATATTCTCGGCAGTAAATAAACATGCATCTCCATAGTTTCGGGGTTTGATCTTCGGTTGGTCGTCGAGAAATACGATGTTTGAACCTTTGATCTTTTCGGTCGAACTAAGGATTCGATTAAATCAATCGATCATGGAAATTCTAATTCCTAATCGTATTTATTATTATTGAAAACGATAATTTCGAAGTGTCTATTCGTTTTGAATTTCTTGCGTAGTTACTTAGGATATTCTAACAGTAAAAGTTACGAATTAAATAGTCATATAAAACGATATCTATAATAAACTTGATATAATGAATGAACTAATTGTAAATGATATCTCGTCTCTTTCGGGATCATCGCAATTCTGGTCTGCAAACGGTAACTGCATCTTCTGCAGACAAATGGACCTTTCGAACATCTTTTTAGCGAATATTCTCAGTTTTTACCTTCGTAGAATAGAATGTGGGGGCTGTTCCTTTCCAAAAACGTGTTTCACTGATACACGTCACTTGGGAGTGCACACACGATGATAATAAATCGGGAGGCATCAGAGGGAGTGCACGGGTTTCCAAGGGAATTCTCTATATATTTCCCTTCTTCCACATCCTGGAATTGTATCTTCGTCCGAACTCTCTCTTTCCTTATTCACTCAAAACCTTTTTTCTATCTCCTTCATTTTCTATTATTTCTGTTTTTTTTTTACTTCTGACACTTATGAAATCTTTCTTCAATTGCCGTAAAGTTTTCAGCGATTTGTGCATCGCATTTCACTTTCTAATAACCAGTTTCGCTTTTTCATTTCTGTCACTTTCGTTTTCAGTGATACGAATTTCACACAACTTTTTAAAGAAACATTTCTGTGTATTTCATTTTCTGTTTCACTTTCAGTTTTCCAAATAACCATCATTTCCTTTTCTGATTCACAATTATATGTAATCTCTCTTCTTACATCTGATACAATCGACCATTTTCCATTTTAGTTGTTTTTTTGTATTTTCAGTATATTACCTGACATGTTAACACCCATTTCCTATAATTTTTACCCAAGATTCTTTTATTCCTAATTTTATCTTTGTGTTTGTAAGAATGTTTGAATTCTCTCCACTCTTAACACTGAATATAAATTTTGTTTACCAATTTCCTCCCAATTCGCGAATTTTTATGAATCGTTTTCACGGATGATATTCTTTCGCGAGCCCATGAATTTGGATGAACGAGTTCTATCGAAGATGTGTGTGTTGAAGTGCCTTGGAGCGGGTTTTCAGAAGCTGATAACTTGCATCTGAAAGTGTCTCATCAAGTAAATCGCTTCCAATTGGTGGTTTCCTTATCTCGTTTCATTATCAAAAATTTCCTTCCGTATAATCTGAGTGGTCGATCCTTCTCATCAAAGTATCCTGCGAAATTACAAATACAGTGGTACCTTGAGTTACGAGCAGCCCGACATACGAGTTTTTTGAGATGCGAGCTGGAGCTCGGTCCATATTTTTATTCGAGATACGAGCCCAAATTCGACATACGAGCGCAAATTCGTGTTTCCGGAGCGTCCAGCTAGTTGGTGCGCTGGGACAAACATCATCCGAGAAAATCTCTCACTCATTCGCACGTGTTACCCGCTTGATTCGAAGTGTATCTTGTGCGTGGTAATCATTTTTTCGTGATTACTGTACTTTTTTACAGTACAGAAAGTGCAGCCAAGAAGGCAGAAACAAGTGATAGTTAAATTTACGTTAATGTTAAGGTTAGTTTAAGTTTAAAGTTAAGAGCATTGTTCTAAGTATTTTCTTTTATTTGAAAGAAATAAAGTGTAGTTTTAGTTTAAAGTTACGAAAATAGTTTTAAGTTTTAAAAAAGCGTCGTTTACGCTATGTCTTATGTGTCTTGAGTGCCTACACTCCTTCCCTTCTCCTCGCCGTTCACCTTCATTAGCCGAACTTGTCCGTCACCAAAGTTGCTATTATTCTAAATAACTCTTTTATTTCTTAGCTTCATAATTTTGTTACGTATTTGTTAATTATAAATGTTTACTTGTTAATTAAAAACGTATCTTTATTCATAATTTACAATGTTTTGGGGATTTTTCATGGGTCCGGAACGGATTAATGGGATTTTCATTACTTTCAATGGTGAAAAATGATTCGAGATACGAGCAATTTGACATACGAGCAAGTTTACAGAACGAATTAAACTCTTATCTCGAGGTACCACTGTATATCGATTACAACTAATATGGCCGATGAAATGTCATTTCGAGTTATAAATGCGGATTAATTACTTCCCCGTTCGTGGAAGAGAATTCCAATAACAGACAATTCTCGCATTTTATGTCTTAATCGTTTTATGGACACTTATTTCTTAATGAAGTTTATGCAGTTTCAGTTCATAAAAAGAGAGAAAATTGAGTTCAAATATCAACGAAATCTAATTAGATATTTAAAAATATCGTTTATAAAATAATACATTTCGACCGATGATTATGCATGGGAATCCATTGAGCGATAATAGCGTAATTAATTTATCCTTCAAAAGCTCAAACCATTGCGAAACCCTTTTCTCAAATCTTATTCCACTCGCATTCCTTAATTAGCTCCTTTGGTGGCCAACATATCCCATAGTGGACTTTTTCCAAAGAGCACCTGTCTAATGAGCACTGCCGTTCTATCTCCGCCGTGTTTCTCGCAGAATATCTTGTGCCGTAATCGGTCGTTCATCTAAAAGGATCCCTTTTTTATCGACACAATTGCCAGGTCGTGAGTATTTCGCGCATGAATGGTTTTTCAGGATGGCTTTTGGTCATCGGTGGCGAAAGAAGAGGTTTCTGTGTTTGTCAGGAGGTTGAAGGTGGAAATTATGTGGGAATTCATCACAAGATATTACCTAAGTTAACTTATTCAACTCATGTTCAGATGTAAGGTCCAACTGATCCTAATCTCGCCTATTGAAGAGTGAACTAATGTTTAACCCATCAACAGTTTGAGGAGTTATCATTACTTTGGTCAAAAGTACTCATCGCAACGGGGCAACGTTAGATTGCATTAGGAATCATTTATTTACTTTATTTAAAAAGTAAATAAATTCGTCAATTCGTCAACTTACGGACTAATAGTTACTTAATAACTGAATAGGAAACAAAAAAAGTGATGTATATTTAAAGTTTAAAAAAAACATTACTTACCCCTCATTTCCTTAAATTATCTATTATACGGATCTTCCTTTTGTCATAGTATTGAACTCGAATTTGAATCTTATATCCAATTGCTCTTCGATTGTTCATCGAACTGAGGCATAACGATCGTTATCTTAATATTCATATTTATTATATATATTCTCTTGTCGCTACGAATAATCGTATCGTTTTTTACATCTTTATAATGGACATTGTATAGTCGTTAAATTATTCGAAGGACATCTTCGTTTTGTGGTTTCCGCTGCTCATTGTCTGTGTTTGAAGAAGCTGTTTGGATCAAAGGAAGATTCCAGGCGTTCATTGCTCATCACCGCGCATTGGATCGTTTAGTGGATTCAGATCACTTGTATTTATTCAATGGATCAGCTCTTGAGGAATGTGAAGACATGTTTAGTTTTCCTCATTCTTGAATGCAACGCTAAAATGTTTTGATTATTGATTTCAACGATCAGTGCGTTTTACGTTGCTCATCATGTTTGATATATTGTCTGGTTTATCGAACATTTAAGTTGTAAAAGTGTATACTGTATATAGCTCATAAACGCAATCTTTCGCATATTGCGTTGTTCAATTTCAATAACAAGAACCCAATCATCCTTCGCCGCTCATTAGTGCCTCCCTTTTTCCCGAGTCACGCCTCTCGTTTGTCATTTGTCATGCGCTTCCTTTTCCGCTGAGGATAAGTGGAGACAGCGGTGGACAAATGAAATAAATGCTTTTAACTCTTTCGATTGTGAAAATGTGTGTGATGATAGTAATTTAGGAATAGTTTGATGGAGTAATTAAATTGACATTAAAGAGAATGAATTTAGCGTTTACATCTAGGGAATTGCTTACAATTACGATGGTCCGAATTGGAATAGTTTTATTTTGAAGGGCAATATAAATATGTTAATTGGATCCATAAATTCATTCTTTGGTATGAAATTGATAATTTTAAAATAATTTTCTGATCAATAATGTAGACAAATTTTTTACGATATTTAGAAGCTGAGTATTTTAATTGCTTAAAAGTGAATAATTATTTTATTTTCATCTATATTTTCCCGTCCTTATATGCAATTCAACGAAGTTCAAATATGTTTGTGAAATAAAGTAGCTGCCAAACATTTACTGTAATTGAATACGATTTACACTCTTTCCTGTAACAACAACAGGATCGGTGTTGGATTGTGAACACTTATTTCTCGGAATTGTTTTCCTTAAGCAGCCATTTGACGGAAGGAGCGCAATCGAGGAACATCCGGGAAACGGAGGTTAACTCGACTTAATTCGACGTCCGTTGTCCCCCGCATCTGTTCAATGAGAGCACCCGAAATCTCCGTGGCGAATTCCGTCTTCGTTTCTCACGTACCTTTTCCTTTCGCGTGTGAATGGTAACCAACGCCACCCAACAATCTCTATTCATCATTCTCAACCAATTTATATCGGTGATTCCCGAAGTATCAACCCACAGGGACGAGAGCCAAAAAAACATTCAGTATGGGAAATCTCAATGATATATAAATAGTATTGCTAAGAGAAGTGTTATTCGATATGCCTCCTTATTTCTTTCGTGTTCATTCTTTCGAGGTTTTTAGAGACACAGTACAACCAATTTACGACAAACTCATGTGTACGATTCGTTTCATTCGTTCGAAATCAGATTTCCAGACGTTTTTATTTTGAGAAATACCTTCAAATCAATTAGAGAACCGTCGAAAATGGGAATTCAATTCGCATCTGTCGATTGATTGTTCTATTTAAACACTAATTGCAGTCGATTGGTATATCGTTCACCAGAACTATGCCTCCTCTTATTTCTCTTTCAACCGTCGTTTTCTGTGTACGCGACTCGAAATGTGCGGTGATATTCATGAACTCAAGGTTCGATGAATGTATTAAAAAATCGTTATGAAGTTATATTTGAACAATTTCAATTATTTTTTCGTTTGCATAGAAATAAGATGGAAATAATCTATAAAAAGTCCGTTTTTGTGATTTTCCCCTTTTGATGGAATACAAAAACAGGATTTTAAATCATATTTATGCATTTTAATCATGTATTATTCGCGAAAGGATTCTCATTCTTACGGGATATGAGCTGAAGATATATTTTCGCTTTTATTTTAATCCACTCGACAAGAAAATCGGTATAATATCCTCAGTATTTCGGTTCAAACTAATTCTGTATGCACACAAAGTCATCGAGATATTTTGAGCTTTTTCCCTCTGAATATTCCACTTTTTTTAGAGCATCCAAACTTCTCCGTGAATTCTCTAGAAAATCCGTTTGAAAATTCCGCTGAATCGGTAATGGCACCGTCATAAAACTCTCCGAAGGAAAAAAAGGCATTCGAGTGGCGCCTGCTGAGGAATCCAAAAAAAGACCTCTGTTAATGGCAAATGCAGACTCGCAAAGAATAACAAACTGACCTTTCCAATCGTCTAAGATTGCGTCTCCGTCACAAAAAAGGTTCTCTTGGCGAATCCAATCACGCTCGACTGGGACAAAAGACGATAAAATTATAAATATTGATTAGGTTGTCACGGGAATAGCCTCTGACACGAGAGGTAAACATAGCCTCGATTAAAATCAGCAGTTGGAGAGTATATTTCCTTTAACTTGATTTTCTCTGTTCCTTTTTAATCCATTACTCTTTCCTTACTCCTTAGCCACCTTTATTAAGGGAAGAATCTCTTCTATTATCATTTGAATTAATATTTAAGATGGCCTGTTGACGAGAGAATCTTTAATATTTTTATATCGTTTTTTACTGTATCTGACCTTCAAGACGCATTTTAAGTATATTTTAACGTATGATTTAAAGGTTATTTTGTCTGATTAATGACCTCTGAGTATTTTACGTTGTGATTGATTATATAAATGGGATATATTTTTGATTAATGTTCGATATCCTTCAAGTTTATCTAAATCTTATTTAATATAGGTTAAGGACGAACTTCATAGGTAGACAGTATAGGAAAGATAATTTACTATATATGTATATATATAAGTCAAATTCAGCTCCTAATAGCATGGCGTATATAAAGATTGTATTTCTTTATATTTAAAACCTGATATCGTAAAGAGAAAGAGATTCTTCTATCATTATGTCTTTATATTCTCTTATCGAGTTAGGGTTTCGTGTATGTTTTTTCATCCCATTTAAAGCAACGCCGTGTATCGGCGAACGTGAACACGGAACGTTATTAGCTCCTGCTTTTCTCGGTCCCATTTTTTCAACTCTGTATCGGCCGATAGACATTTATTACTCACATCTTGTCTTCCATCTCCTTCGCCATCCATTCTATTATATTCAACAGCGTCCGTCTAATTGGATACCACTTCTCCCGGAATAATTGCACGAACAGCTGAAAGTCTTCGTTCGATTGGCACGCGTGGCATCGAAGACGTCATGACGAAACGAGTGCATTCGAATGGAAGTGTAATTCACATGGGAAAACCTGCGGATATGAATAATTGACGGAAATTTGAGCGAATGATTTGCATAAAGGTTTTCTTTTTTCAGTTTTGATTCCGGATTATTATGTACAACTGGATAATCGAGAAAGTTCTAGGTTCTAAGTTTCAAAAAGAATTAACGACTAAAAATTACGTCTTATAATTATAAATAATAATCACGTTAAGTTTGCTGTTGTAAATATCATTTTGATTTATATATATATATATATATATATATATATATATATATATATATATATATCATACAGAAAGTTGTGTAGTCATTACTGTAAGATAATTATTAAAGACTGTACTAATGACAGTTTCATTCTTTCCGAGTATATTTATATTCATATGTTTAATTTAAGATTACTTTCTTCTACTTTTCAAATTTCATCTATTCTCATAGTGTATTTCTTTTCTAATTGCAGGTTAGTACACCAATCTGTGATCTTAAGACTAAAGGAAAAAGTCGTGTTTGCCCGAATATGGTGAGTTGCGTATAAAATACTATACTTCTATGGCTATAATATGAGTAACAGTGTCAAATGATTTGATTAGTTTGTACTATGAATTGTAATTTTGGATACGTTGTTTGTCGATTTAAAGATAAATTCGTTCATAAAATTGCAAGACGTTTCTGAATAGATATTTTTGGTGTGTATGTGGTTTAGATAAATAAATGCGGAGGAACCGTTATTTCGAAATTAGTATCGATTTTTCGCAAGGAGAAAAATTGAAAAATATAAAAAGGATTATTTCCTTATTAACTATTAATAATCTTTCCTCGTAAGAATAACCGATGGATATGTTGGGGATCTTAATGTAGAAAGTACAATGAGGGACTCGTGATCAAGAAATGTTTTGCTTTTCTGCAAAATAGAGTAGCACTCAAGTATTTCCAGAAACGGGAGACAATCTCCGAATCGTCGCCATACTTCTCTCCAATATCATTTCCCCTGTTTCCAATCAGCTGATTCCCAACGAGCGCCATCTGCACGAAACCATGAGACAGAATTATAGACATTTAAATTTGCCTTTATATTCCATCGTCGCCTTGGACCTACTGAAGATACTTTTCCAAATTTCCTTCGTTGATTTGTTTTATTTCTTCGCACGGATATTCGTAACAAATACGTATTTTTTCATCAGTTGAATACATACATACATACATTGGTCTTTATTAGGCGAAATTGGGACTAAAAAGTCCCATCTTCCATTTAACCTAAAATGTTCCAATGTTGTTGAGTTTATTTCATATCTTGCGAAAATCCATTTTCGGAGAGTTTTTTATCTTTTGAAGAATATTTTTTATAGTTTGGAATATCGTATTTACTGATTCTAACTTTTGATTAATTTTGATAATATTATTAGTGTAAATGAGCGTGCGCCTTTGTCGTGCACAAATATTTGGTATATTGTACCATATTTCCATGTGTTTCTGTTTATTTAATAGAAAACTTAGTTCAATGTGTGAAAGGTTAACGTTTGTCTAAACTTCTTAATTTTTTCTCTTCATTTTCATATCTGAAACACGATAGTTTTATCTGAATTTCTTTTCTGAAAGGTAAAGTTGTGAAAAATTAGTTATTTAGATGAAAAGTATTAATTTAAAAGTGTATCCTAAATAATGTAATAATATTTGTAATTATAGAATAATGATATTAGTTCTTAATTGAGATCAGAGATTTATCCTCGGGTATAAGTTTTATGTTTTGTTTAAGCATTTTTTGAGTCTGTAATAGCTTTTCGTCTCCAATTTTTTCTTGTTTTTTAGTGAATATGTATATGCATAGCCGCCTTTTTTGTGTCCTTTTGGATAGTGGCAGGGGCTGTAAAAAAAGTAGAGCATCTCCACAATTTTTTTTTTGCTTTAATGAATGAAAGAGACAATGATAATTAGCGATATTTCAGGAGTAAAAGGACGATATGTGTTTTACTTTACTCCGTCGAGCTATGTTTAATTTCTTCGAAACAAACCAGTAGATTCAAATGATTATGTATAAACAATCCATCCAATTGCTAAAATAATGGTTAAAACGTATTCCACTCATCTCTCAAATCACTTCGCGAACCCTTGCAATTGTGATTCTAATTGGTCCGCGAGAGGTCTAATTGCGCAGATGCCGTTATTCCCTTCGAAAGAGGCGAAATAAATACGCCCTCTATAACTCGCCTTCTTCGGACAAATGAAGATCTATGTGCGAAAGTACGGGCGATGAATAACGGCAGCAGAGGTGCATGCCGGGAAGGTTTACGATGAGTTCCTCCTTGCGTCATGCTTGGATTTTTAATTCTATTTCTTTGCTTTAGTTCAAAGAATTTGATTTTCTTTGATTTATCATAATAGCATGTCGTATATAAAGTATCATAACGGTGAGTTTGTTGAACTTGCTTTCATCAGGCGTATTGTGGGTAAAACACTATTTCGGGAATAACTGATAAATGAATAAAACCTAATTTCGAAAATGTATATTTTCTTACATTTTTGGTTGTATAGAAATGAAAATGTACAATTTTATTTCTTCTCTTCCGGTATTACTCAATAGTTACATATGATTTTGTCCCTCACCATTCTAATTAATAGATATTTTCTATAAAAATATATTTATTTTTTCGTATATGTTTCAGTCGTATGCATACGCTCATAGACGGTATTATAATCCGCGTATTTCTTTTCAATATATTACTGTCGACTGTCATTTCTCTGTCGATAACCAAGTGACGTGTTTACTGTATTCGGAGTTCGCCGAGATGAGTATCTCTTTGACGGATGTGTATTTGTAGCGAAAGGCAAAGAGGAAAGAGTAACACAATCCTTCGCTGCCTCCTAAGGCAACTGCATCCCTTTTCATCCGAGGCACTCGCGTTATCTGAATTGAATTCTTCTTTTCGAACCGTGACTATGTCGGCCATAACGATTTCGTATAAAAATGTCATTTCTGCGCTTATGTTACAAGTTGTAAGGAAAGAGGCTCTACTTCTGAATTGAGAGATTGTGTTGTAAAGTACTCTGTAAATATGGGAGTAATGAAATAGTCTACGAATGTTATTATATGATATGAGAATTGGATACTTAGGATGTAGAGACTAGCAATTCTCTATCACATACTTCTAATTTGCGAAGTATTTTTCCTTTGTTATTTCACTATATGTATCGTGTATGTTTTAGCGTCAATTAGAATTGCCTCGGATTTTGATGTTATTTACACATAATCCTTAAAGATAATTAGCAGTGAGCCTAATTGTTGCAAACTTCGAAAAAACTGGTTGTTACATATGTGGTATATTGTTGTAAATACGTGAAGCGTATGATAAGTGGTCCAAAAAGGGTTTTCTTCTGGCCACTCCACGGCGAAACAAACAACGCGTAACATCGGAAATCCGTTGAGATCCACACAAATATCGCCTCTCGTCGTTGAATACGATCATCGATCCACGGCGTCTTTGAGGAGTTGCCATTGTTTGCCCTGGTAATTACCTTCGACCCATCGGAAGGGGCAACCGTTGGTGTGAAACGCGATGGAAGTGGTGTTCGGGTTTTTATTTAATACGCTATTTTGCCCATCGTCGAGTCCACGGATCCCTCTTCCGTTGAGGGCCATTTGTCTCCCCGCTCCTAATCTGAGGGTGTTTCATATGTTCGGAAGGTTTTGTAACTAAAAGTCAGTCTCTATTTAGTTATCGGAGTGAAAATAGCGTGAATATGTCATTGCGTTCATAGTTTTTCTTATTAATATATTCTGATTTAATACTAATATTTCGTGATTTATTCTTCGAAACCCTTATTTCTGTGTTCAATTCGTTGTATCTAGTTAACATAGACTAGAAAAATATATGTTGCAATTGATACTTTCTATGTTTTACTTTGTTTTCCAATGTCTATATTTCTTGAAGTCTATGCGTTTTATCGGCCTGAAATGTATCGTTTCTATACTTAATGCTCTTTCCCAATTGATTTATTCATCACTAAATGTTACGTTTCCCTTACTTCCCTATTTTATAAGGCTCTTCAATATTCATGGAAGTTGGTTTAAGTTAGATAGAAAATATTTTAAATATTATATATACTATAAGTTCGTTATTTATGTGTTTGTTATTTACTTAACGGCTTCTTCTATGAAATCGAATAAATACTGAATGCTCTTCCAAATCTCTATGTAATGAGATTCGTAACAGTTTCTCAATGTTTATTTGGCCTCTCCACCATCCGTGCGTATTCGATCGTTGGCATCCCCTTGGCGTCTTTCATCTTTTTTATCTCTTGTACCCGTCGTCAGAAACGGCCTCTCATTATTCGCAGTTTTCGAAGGGGCGCCTTATCGTTCGCCAATGCATAGACTCTTTCGTAAAGCATCTCCAAACAAATCTATCGGAGGAAAGTGTTTTTCTTTGTCTGCCGGTGTATTTTCTAGAGGTAGAGAGGTTTTATGGGATACACATTCTTTTCCTTATGTTAGTTATATTATTTCACGGAATTAGAAAGGGTTTGTTTGCAATTAGAAGCGATTTGTTTCGTCCGAGAACGTCCTAAAAGGAGGGAAAGATATGAATTGTGTGGGTAATGACATAAATAAAGGCACCGATAGTCACTTATTAAATGGCGCCGTGAATATGTTTCTCTTTAACTAATGATCCAAGGGAAGATTTCATAGACTTGTAGATTTAATTTTTGTGATCAGAAGTGAATATGCTTTTAAATAAGATTTCTGGAGGAAATCTATTTTATAAAAAAACATGTTAATGAAGTGTTATTTGTGAAGCTCAACCAAATTTAATACATTGAGTTAATCTCGAGTGCAATCAAATGATAATAAGGTGATATTATGAAACTGAATGCTTTTTGTTCTGAATTTCGAAATTCCTTTCTTTAAGGCTTCATTTTGCTATAAAACACGCAGTAACTTATTTTTTTTAAGTTTTCATTTCCTTTTCAGTGAAATTTATAATTTTCTTGCTTTACCGTACGAAATTGAAATACGATGATCATTTTGAATTCTGTTGTTAATATTATATTATCGTAATAAATAAATAATGTATATATATTTATTTATGAAATACTTGTTTTGCTTCTTTCATTCTCATCCATTATAATATTCTCATTGCTTTACTAACAATGCTAATGAGGCCAACAATATTTTCTCGTTGCCGATCGTGTTTTGTCTTCTGTTTCCATTTTAAGGTTTCCTTCGGTGTTTTCCGAAACTTCTCCAATTCAGGGAATAGATATCCTCTTGAGTCCAAATGGCACTCCTTTCGCGATCGCCTTCGAAATTAAGACGTACTTCTAATTAACCCTTTCATCGAAGTTATTACCGTTTTTCACCTTCTTTTCATCCATTTGAGTAATTAAAGTAATTCGAATTTTCTATGTTTTTTGCTTCCTTACACTCGATTATTCATGCTTTTTATAGAAGGATTTTTGTTTTTACTCTTAGTCGGTCGTTTAATCTAGATGCTTGTTATAATTAGAAAGGGATCAGTGAAAAATATTTCATGATCTGTTAAAATATAATTCCAAAGTAAATAAGTCCTATTAAAATATATTTTCAAGGATTTGTGGCAATTTTAGTTATCTTTGCTAATAAAATATTTGTAATTATGTATTTATTAAGTTGGTTCATGAATAACCATACACTTAAATTATATCAATTACATATTTCGTATCATATTGTTTTCTATTTAATTAACTAGTAAAAAATTAATGAGATGCTAGTCAGTAGTATACATTAGTACTGATAATTAATTTTTTAAGCCTTTTAATTTATGCTTTTCCGCAGGGCTTCCTTTATCACTCATTCGAAACATTGAGACATATATATATATATATATATATATATATATATATATATATATATATATATATATATATATGTCTATGTTTTGAAATATAATTAAATAATTGTAAGCCTCATAGACTTCTGCATCATAGGAATCATCCTTCCGACTCCTGGTACACTAATGAAAACTCTGAAAATTAGGATTTTTCTTTTTATTCATTCACAATACTCGTTTTCCTCTTCTGCCCAAAGGATTTCGATTCCCTTTTCTCCGATTGGCGTTCCCTCAATTCTGAAATATTTCCCAAGAGTTAGCATATCACTCCCCGATTTCTTCTCATTTGCTCCGATGACCTCAATGGCAGCGATTCTTTTTATTCGGCCCTTGGAAATGGGATTCTTTCTTCGCTAAGTACTTTTATGGTTCCTTCGATGGGAACGCTTTTGATTATCTTCCGAAGTCGTATTTAGCGCCGTCTCACGGACATCGAGTGAAACGCGGAAATATGGACCAACTGTTTATCTTCGGTTACTGATCTTCGTAGCCACTCAAACCGTGGTTTTTCGTACGATTTGCTTCGAATGACGTCTCAATCTTCTGGTTCAGCTTTCTCTCGTTAATCAAACAAGATGTAGTGAATTGGAGAGAAATAATGTGTTCGGATCGTGCATTCAACAACGAATGCACTCTCTGTTTTGTCTCTCTTGAATGCATCGACCAATGAAGATTATTTTCATATTTGTCTCTCGTGAATAGGTTCGATCCGTTAAAATCTAAAAAATTGGTGTGATTTCAATAACGAATTATCTTTGATGTTGTATATTGGATTAAAATAAACTTGTAACACTTGTTTTTCTTATTATTATTAACTCTATTACGCGACACATTTACCTATCCCTACGGAAGCAAACCTTTCCGCGGATTAATGTTTCAAAAGTCGAGTTTTTTCGTATCTTTATTGATGCGACTCTTCTAAATTCCGTTCTCGATAGAGATGCTATTTCAGTTTCGCTTCGCTATCATTCACGACGGCGTAACCAAGACGAGAGTGAATTTCCCTCCAAATCATGTTTAATGTTTATGAGAGTTCTATGCTTCATCCATCTGCTTTCGTAATGGGATAGGAAGTGCTCCTTTTCGAAGTAGACACTTTGTTATCATAATAAGCGGCCGTCGTCGTTTTCTCTCGAATGGAACGTAGAATTTAATGGAAGAAGATTCTAGATTTGTTTTTATTTGCATTTCGCGAACTTTGTTGAAAAGTAAGAGATGAGAAATTCGTAAGTAACCGAAGGAATTCATTTCTACATAGGAAGTTAAAAAAATTCTTATGGTTGAAGAACAGTGACATTTGGAAGCGCGAATTATTCTCAGCGCTTAAGTAAACACATGAATTCGTATGTTCGTACCTCTTGACTTAGTTCTTATTGAATTTTAACATTTTCCGAATTTCGGAATTATTTATTATGTGAATCTTTTATTTTGTAAGATTTTTAAATCGGTGCTCAAAGAATTTCGTTAATACATCATTTTGTAAAATACGCATATATTAATTCTTATAATTTACAGGTGATAAAAATACGTAAAAATACTTCATACTTGTTATGAAAAGAACCTACTACACTTATAGGTGTATATATTGTAAAAGTAAAGAATTGAAACTATCGAATATAAGAAACTGTTTGTTTTATGTACGGATCCCACTGTTGTGAAACAAGAATTCCCTATACAAATATTTATCTTTAGATTCCAAAGCTAACGCACCCACAATAAACTGTCAGTTCATCGTCACATTTATTTCCTTCGACAACCAAAAATGTCTAAATAAATCTCTCGACCAATATTCATCTCTTTCATGAAATGCATTAATTGTGAATGTAATTCGTGATGTGTTTTTAAGCTGCGAAGGGAGCCAATGAGTGTACATTAATAAAAGAAATGGATCCTTGTATTGTGCTCAAGGTATAATTTTTATTCGCCGTAAGTCGAGAGGTATTCTCATTACTTCATCGTGATAAAAAAGAAGATTTGAAAATGAGTATTCTAGTTTATTGAGGTAATATTCCGCGTAAGAGCGACCCTCTTATGGTTGTGTATTATTATTCCGTCGAAAGTTAGAAAATGAGAAATTTCATCCGCGAGATTCTATTTCGCCTTTTTTCCACGTGTTTGCCGCCATTTCGATGGATTTTTCTCTCTAAGGCCTTTGGAAGGCACGAATTCCGTGGTCTCTCTGTAATTCGTTTGAGTATGCGTTTTCACGTGTATATCCCATGAGTTGTGCTGAGAGATGTTTAGGATAGTTCGTTTACCAAGAGCACGTTTTGTAGCGGTTTGTTTAATGGCGGATAGTCGACCAACGTGTTTCTCTGTGATTGATTTAAATCGGTGTTAATCTATTTTGGGCAAATCTGTGTGTACACATTTGAAGAATATAATATATAAATAATAATAGAATGTATATAATTCTTAATAGCTTTGTAATTTCGTTGAGTCTTCTTCGTTTCGTGAACTGCATAAAATAAATTAATGCAGGATAAAATCAGAGTCTATTTTAATTTTCGTTAAACGTATGCATTTAATAAAATTAAAATGCATAATTTTATCCAACTTTAATGATTAGAATTTCCATCTTCATTTTCATGTGTTACAAAGAGTTGTATCTTTAGCGGTATTTTTCATAATCTCTTTAGTTACTTTAATTTTTCCTCTCCTATTCGTAATTTTAATTCAATCACTAATCAGTTAATTTTAAGTGCCCTTTTGATTAAATCGGGACTCTTTCTTCTCTTTCTGCGTCCGATTTCATATCCCCTCTCATTCTTCGTTGGCCTTCTTCGATACCTTTTAGATTCCTCTTTTTACAAACTCCGATTCAAAACGCTGTTTGAAATCCTCTAAAAACGAGGGGAACATTTTGTGAAACTCTTGTAAAATCTGCATCTTCGTGGAATTCGTTTCTCTATGGAATCATCGTTTTCCATTTCTGATCCTAGTGTTTCTCGAGTGTCACTCAATGTTTCCACCTCAGTAAACCTCGATTATTATTTCTGCTTTTTCATTCAGTGTGTGTAGAATTTCGGTGAAATATCTCATCCGAAGGGTATGCTCATTCTTCATTTAGATTTCGTTTTAAATATGTCCCATAAATTTTACCCCTTCAAAGGAAATTGATCTGAATTCAGGATACTAATATTACTCTGGGAATCTTAATCGAACGTGAGAATTTGTTTTATTATTCGTCTAATTCATGCGAAAAATCGTCGGTGCAATGGATTGGACTTCCAATTCTGAAATGTGCGCTCTCAAAGGAAATTAGGCGCACGTTTTAAAAGGCATCGAAATCCATTACATTTTTCGCTCCGAAATCCCTCTTTTCCATCGGCTGTTTATCTTCGCTCGTTTGTTTCCTTTTGCGACCACACCTGTCCTCGGGGCAGCCTTTGATTAATGGCCCGTTGCCATGGTGACGTCGTGTTTGCGTGGGGCATCTCCCTTTCATTCCACATCCGACCGTTTTCTCTTTTCTTGCTTACATCCTCATTCTCGTAATGTTTTTATCTGATTTAAGCGCTCTTTTGTCGTAACTATTTCTATGGAGCTGTTGTGCATCATTGCTAAGTATCATCCAAACTTAAATTGCAATTAATAGTTTGTATCATTTTTACCTCTTCCATCTCAATTATCAATTCTAATCTAGTTTCCAAACTTCCATTCTATTTCTGTGTCATATGAACGACGCTCTCTGAAGAGTCCGTTTTTCATTTCCGTATATGTCTTCATTTCCCCTAAAAATCGCTCACATTAACCTACTTTCCTTTGTCTCCCCCATTTGACGACCACCACTTCCCCATTTTACTCCCTTTCCTCACCAACACCGTTCCGTTTGCTCGTCGACAATAATTCGGAAAATAATTTCCGTTTTGGTCTTTTAAAAGTTCGCTCCTCCTCAATAGAATGAGAGGTCCAAAAAACACGATCAGTACAAAATGTCGAATAAAAATATTTATACAATTTGTTTAACTGTTGTTAATTCCACCATTTATTTGATGTGATATTATATATTTATCGTCGAAAAACTTGATGAACTCAAAATTTGGGAAAAATATTTAATTAAAACAATCAGTTGTATTCGATCATATAATTGCAACAATCGCATTCAGCTGTTAATCTCTCGATGGCCTCTTTTCTGTCCTTCGTCGCATTCCTTTTAATTAATTCGGTGCTCCAGAGCAATGTTCCTAATAGTGAAGAAGTGGGCTAATTGTCGTGTTTAAATGAGTGATGGTTTAAATGCTTCACTATGGCTTTCTTTTGGAATTAGATAACTGGAAAAGTTATTTAAGTGCCAAGAAATATTCCTGTTAATCGATGTGCATCTTAAAGGTTTCATGTTCGTTATTATTATACTTTGATTGTATAAGGGATCGTTTATTATTTATTATTTTTTATACTTTCTTCAATCTACCGTTGTTTTTATTTGAGTTGTAAGTCTTGATCATTTATATTTTTCCGTATTAATATAACAGTTGTGTATTTAAATTTATTAGTTAATTATTTATAGAGACATTTCATAAATGTGTAATTATAACTCATTTTGCGATGTTTTTACATGATGGAGTGTATTTATGACTTGTAAACTTTCGTAAGCGATTTTATTAAACAATGTGGTTAACTTTGTTCAGAGAATTTCGGTTGGATAAAGTGAAATAATAATATCAGCAATACTCTCTTTAAAATGTGGTCATAGTTTTTATAAACTGTATCTGGATGACAAATGCTGTCATATGAATTCAATCGTTTGCAAAAGAAACATTTTCAAAATTACACTGATCACTGCTCGGATTGCATCAAATGCATTAATCTGACAATTCGGCATCCACACAATAATTATGGGGAAACGCATTCTGCCAAAGTTGAAAGTAATTCTTTGTTGATTAATAATAATGTTTTAAGCGAAAGGATTCCATTTCTCTGGTTTAAAACAATAATCTGCATGAAATGTCGTTTGTTCCATATTGCATTCTAAACCAGCGTTTCACTTTTCGTAAACGAAAGAAGTTAATTTAATCCGCTACGAGTTCATCAAACAAAGGCTCGGATGTTTCTGTCTCATTTCGAAATCCGTGAGGGAAAGCAATTTCATCCTCGTAAGGTACGAGGCTTTTCTCGCTATAAGTCAACTTTGTTTTTGCTTTAATCCTCTCACGAGATTTTACATTCGCCTCAAAGGAAAATGAAGTCGAATTCGTCTATAACTCGGCCTTTGTTTTAAGGACTGTCATGACTTCCAGAATTGGACGCATTAATGTTTTCTCTCGTGAATTAAAAATCTTCCTCTTTTGATGATCCCGCGTTTAACATTCATTTGTTTTCTCGGGAATTATTTCCTCTTTGGATTTGATCCATCGTTTGGATAAATAAAAGAATGTTTGAAAGCATCTATACGATCAATTACTAAAAATGCCTAAAGAACTTATCGTTGATGTTAATCCCGAAAAAAATAGGTGTAATAAATATACATATTGTTTAATGAGGTTGCTTATTTCGTTCGGTAAATTTTCCTTATTCTTACTGCTTTGAAATGCTCACATGTTAAATGTTATCATTTTCTTTCGCTCATATTTAGATATTTTTAAATTGCGTTGATATTTCACTTATAATTCATAGGATTTAACATTTTACGATTTCTCTCTTATTCCTGTATCATTATGATTTGAAATGTTACGTTGCTATCTCTGCGATATCTTATTTTTCTTCCAATTATTTACTCCCGTCTTTGATCTAATGTCTTTATCTCAACGTAATTCTGTCGTGGATCTTTAGCGAAGTGTAAATTCCGTCTTCGAAATGGGTGTTCGCTTTTCTTTCGAATCTCTCCCCTTTTTCCATCTCGTTACGGTTAGCCTTCGGCAATATTTGGGACCAGAAAAGCGTATATTTACTTCCACGTGTATGTGCATCCTCCCTTCTTCGGAAGAGGCCTTTTGTTTATCCACTCCGTCATCTGCTGGATACAGCTCACTCCAATACGGAGCTTCCCTCTGCGTCCACGAACTTACCTGGCGCCACCGTCGATTATTTTTTCTACGATATGGTAACGTCGTCCATGTTATCCCTGGAATTATCTCGGCGATTTTTTCTCTGGATGACCTTTTCGAAGGTCTTTTCGCAACGGGATGTGAACGCAGCTTTGTTTCACGAATCGGAAATTTTGTTTTTCCAGCAATATTTGTCATCCGTTGAAAGGTTTATCTCATTCTTGCTTTAATTCTTTTATTTCGAAAGATTTTTTCCTGTTCTCTCGAAGTTTTTCAATTCTCAGAAGTTGCAGTCGAGCTGTGGAATAAATACGGAAACTCAAAATCCGAGTTTATTTCTCTTCTATATTTTTGGTTTGAGAAATTGGAAGTTTGATAAAACAAAAATAACAAATTTTACGGCAGTAATTTTTTTGTAAGGTTTCCACTGGTAATTCTGCAAAATTGCTCCTTAGAATGTACGTTTATGTTCAAACGTCAAACAGCATTTGTAATCGAATAATCGCTTCAAAACTGTTCTTAATTTTTCAGAAATGAAAATTAACGACTGCTTCGATCGATTGATGGTGAAACTTTGGTCGCTACCTTTCTTTTCTCCTCTAATAACCCGTATACAAACTTCACATTCCTTACTTTATGTACTTCTCAAATTGAATTAATCACTTCGTCACCTTAATTGACCTCTTCCCATCTTCATTTGAGTGTCTCTCTGACAAAATCATTTTCCCTTCTAAAAATAGCGCACGCCAATGAATCGCGCCCGTGACACCTTAACCTTTCCTAATAAGCGTTGGAATCACACATCCTCCTCACATCCATTTACCATCTCAATAAATCCGCAAACCCTCCGGATAACACCTGCTATCAGTGTACAAAAGCCTTCTCTAATGTCGTCTCCGATGCATTTTAGTTCGATGTCTCTTGTGCTTCACTTTACTTATGTATATACTATTGCTGATGAGTCGTTTCATCTTCAGTGTAAAGAGAGATGCAGTTTTCATTTGTCTCGTTTCTTCTCAGCGATTGTGATCTTTAGATTATTTTCATCCCGATTAAAATGTATCGATTTTTCCTTTTCCATGTTTGTTTTTATTGTTTTCATCCGTAGTTTACATTCAGGTGCTCGTAAACATACGCAAGTAATGCTCCACTCCTTTTGACCTTATCAAGCTTCTTTTTCGCTTCTGTGTGTAGCAGCTGTATCATTCCTTATCTCCATTTCAAATAAGAGTTGTTCCTTCTGAATTGATGTCTGATATCAGTTTCTATGAAATGCATTCAAAATTGATCAATAAATCTTCAAAATTGAAGTGATGACTTCTCTTTTTTTCATAGCATCAAAGTTTTTTCCTCGCTTCCCTAAAGAGACTGCATTCCTTCTTTTCACGCGTTTGCAGAATCACGAATGCGAATTGCTTTTGTGGTGGTTTCTCGTGTTATCTATAAAAGAAGAAAAAAACCTCAATTCTTTTTTATTGTGAGATTGAAAGTTCTCGGTTGACAAATGTTGATGCTGTTAGCTCAATTGTTTCATTTTCGTTATAATAGTTTAAAATTATTCAATACTGTTGAAGCTATTGTTTTGGCAAAATTCTATTGAACTTTAAGTACATCAAACATCAATCTATTATTACTTTAAACATTTAATATTATATGCTGTTATTAAAGAAAACTTACCATAATAATCTCTCACGCTTGACTTAATTGTAAATAATTTCGAGATTAAACCAATCGATTAAAAGATTCAGTAAAAATGCGAAGACTTATTACTAGCGTTGACTTAATCGTGTGGTTTTTATTCATAATCGCCACCGTTTCTCGAACTTGTTTGCAACGTTTTCCCCAATTAAACGAGGCCATCACATGTGCGTATTTATGCTGAACACGATGTCGGGGAAACAGTCGCTTTATATCTGCGGAGGAATAAAACAGTGGGCGTCTGTTTCGATCATCCGCAGACATACACCGGCTAAACTGCTAGTGAATGTATTTATCATCGATACGTTTGATGTGTAGATGCTGTTTATAATTTTTATTATCCGTATCATAAAGCCGTTAGTCTTTTTGAATTGAACTGCACTGAAACTAATGTACGTTGTAAAATAAGATGAAAGATATGATTCGAAGATCCGGCACGAAGCCACCGAAAGGTGGCTCGCGGGGTATCTACATAGACATATATTGTATTATATTACATGCATTACATGGTTTATGCATTGTCAATAATTAAACTTTTAGGTGGCGATTTGGAAGGCTTTACGTATTTATTTTCCATTACAAAGGTCAACGGTTCGAGTCCCGGCTAAAAGAAAATGTTCCTGTCCGAGATAGATCTTTACGTTCTTCCGCCGTTGAGTAATTCTGACTAATTGCTCTAATTCCATTTTTGAGGGTTAGGTTACACTAATGAATATTTTCCATTATATTTAGAATACCTTCATAAGTGGTTTTCTTTTAATTGTTTTGTGGAACCAAAAATTATGTTCTCTTTAAGCATTAGATGAATTTTGATTGAAAACATAGCTGCAAAGATGGGCTCATGAAGACATTAAAAATCGCTCTCTACCTTTTGTTCGCGTTTGTTCTGCCGTCGAGCGGCATCATGGCTGCCAAGTGTGGGGGGATCAATGCATGCTGGCGCACCCTGCACACGTCATAATGGTCGGCGACACGCGTGTTAAAAAAACCGAGGAGTACGCCCATATGTCACTCGAGTCTTTCCACACGACGAGCCCGTGTCCGGTGCAGTGCGAAGGCGTTTCTTCTGCCATCTTACGCCTTCGGGAGATTGCCCAAGTACTTAGGAGGAAGTGGCTAATTTGCCCATTGTAATGTTGAATAAGGTAGCGATGCAATGGGCGGTAATTGACTCTTGGGAATTCGAACGCACAAAGTATCACATGAATAATTCTTTACGAAGAAACCAGAGTGATTAAGTTCGTCAGCTTTGACTAATTATGAAAAGTTAGGGTCTGTAATCAAATTATAATATAGATCTCACTATCGGCCAAAAGATCGACTTTTTGCATAAAATAAGTGTCATCACTTTGAAAACTGCATCATTCGAATGCGAAACAAGGTGGTCTGGAAAGAAACACTCATCGTATTCTGAGTCACATTAAATAACAAATACCGCACATATTTTAAAGAGGAAAAACTGCTTTATTTTCCATATTCCAGTTCTCATTTTACATCATTACCCCCTGCCAAACGCCGAAAGGCGCCTGGGTAAATATGTAGATGTACTTTCATTCTCTCTTTTGCTACAGAGTCTATTCGAGGCGATGAAGGAATACAGCAATTAAAGAAAGTTTTGCCTAATCGAAATTCCCTTATCACGTATTTACATGTCGAAATACTGTCCGGGTTTTACAATATTAGGGGGTAGTATTATTGGCTTTTTTTTAACGGAATAGCGTAAGGAATTATGGGATTGAAGAATTTAGATATGATCTGAAAGAAATCATAAAAAGGTTTTTGGATATTTTCGTGTTTTATAGTTGATCATTATATGTCAGTGTGTGTGAAAAATGAAGCCATTGACTTAAAAACATTGAATATAAATTGAAACCATGCTAGCGAAAGCCATCTCTTATATTTTAATGGGGTTTCCGTTTCTTTTAAATTATAATTTAAAGATATAGTGGTCTATTCTTAAAATCATTTGCTCAGAAAATGAATATTGTGGAATAAATCAAATAATGACTGTTGTATGAATTAGACGACAAAATATTCTCCATTCATTTTAGTGTTTAAACAGTCGTTTGATATTTCTTGACTTTCTTCAGTTATATTAATTTCGATGTTCTTGGTTTCAAATAGAATCTGTTCATGGCAACGATGTAATAAATTCTTAAGATTTAACACTCATAAATAGTAATATTATAATAATACGTATATATGATTGTAGTTTATAATGAGTATACTCGTATTAACTGTCTATTGTTCTTGATTTAAAGTAATTTGATTGGAATTGACTATAAATCTTATTGGTTTTCCACTTTTAAAGAAATAACCTGCATTATTTTTATAACTGCCTGAACATGTTTTTAGTGCCTCAATAATAATTTATCTCGCCTAATAAGTAGACTCAATGTGCTTTCTGTGATAGCTGCTCGTTTTCTATCGAAACTTGTTCTTTGCCATCTGTAAAATGCAGACGTCTTCGAATGAAGTCTGTGTGAGGGATGTTTTCAGCGGAGGGTCCCAAAGCCCCCCCCCTGTGAGTTCCACTTTTTCGGGCCCACGCCTTATTGATCCCGAAGAGGGGCTAATAGGGAAAGCGCCCGTGTGTTTCGGTGGCGGACGTGGAAGACACAGAGCGCTGTGTGAACGACATCTGGTGCATCCAAATTGCACTCATCTGTTTATCGTCTTAAGCGATCTTCATCTGTTTTGCGCCACGTTTAGTGCGTTTCATTCTGCCAATTGGTAGCTTTAGATGGGAATTTTCCTGGAACATAAAACATCTTTCATATATTCAGTCGGATGCTGTGTGTTAGTTAGATTGTCCTTAAAGGTGTTTCTGAGAAAGAAATATGCATTTGTTTTAAAAAATCTAATACAGTGAAACGTCATAAGATTTTGCTCTTTTTATTGCATTCTTATTTTTTTGTCTTCACACTCAATGAGTTTTACATATTATACGCAATTCTGAGTACTTGAAGGATTATCTTACAGAACAGAAATAAATAGAATATATAGAATAAATATAAATAGCTTATAGAATAAATTTGCAGTCGAATTTACAAAAAAATATTGAAAGTTACTTCGATTCGACCGTTTGAAGTATAGGAATTGGTGAAAAATGGATGGCTGAATGAAAGAAGATAATTCTGTCCATTTGAGTACTATTGAGGGAGGAGAATTATTAATATTTTCAGTTAATTATAAATTCAATATAATATGAAAAATTAGCGAATGTATGCGGGTCATAAAGTTCCTTAATTCCCGTACAGATTTCACCTGAACATAAATAATTTTTATCTCTTTCCGTGATGTTTAAAATTCAGTTAAATACGCTGGTTTTAGTGTGTTATTTCCCAGCGTATAATTCCGCGTATAATCGCGTGTTTACTTAAGATTTGGAACTTCGCCAGTTTGTTTTCTTAAACTGCTAATTTATTTTCTCCTCTGTTATCATATTCCGTATGCAAACCTTTCTTTTCCTGTGCAACTTCATTATTTCTGAAATGCAGAGGTTTTATCGGCTCTTTTAATGACAGCTTTCTTCATATTATTGAAGAGTTCGTTTCATGACATCTAATCATGTTTAGCTTTGAAGGGTTTATTCAATAAAAGACCGTTATGTTGTGTTGATTTACAATTTTACTATACACTTCGCTCTACAAACGCTCGTTTTCGGACAACTTTCTGTTTCTTTTCGTTAATCTTATTAATCTTTATAATTTTTTTGATATTTTTGGGATGATATTTTACCTCAAGAGTTTTGTTGTTTTTGGAAATCGTCTTTGATATTTAAATGCATAAGTATGTCTTTTATTTGTTTACAATTCTCTATTCATTTGCTAAACTTACCTTATATATTATAAAATTTATTATTCTATTTTTATTTATGAATGCTATCGTTCCAAATTTCACTAGATGTATATTTGAATCACATTTGCACTTCTTGTCCTCACTTATTTTGACAATAATAGGAGAACGCGAAAACAGGGAATACCGCCATAGTTCCCCATTTTTATGAATCGCCGAAATGCAGAGAACACGAGGTCACTCCAAATCCTCTTAACCACCAAATGGAGTAAGCATTTTCTTTTCAATCCTTTATCTTTTCGTTCATTTTGCAGCGAAGCGATCTTTCATCAGAAGAATCCTTTTAGACTTAATGCAGTCGCTTAGGCCTCCGTTGATATCGGACTTCTTATTTTGTTCGATAATACTTTTCGATCGAAGACTTAGTAAATTTCCCTTTCGAATTTTTAAGGGATTAATAATTGACTTTGATGTGATATTTTGTACTTACTTTTTAGAGGAAATGTTATCGGAATATTAGATCCATGCAAATTGGTATCTATAGAAGCAGATTACTTTAGACCGATTTTTTTTAGTTTCTCTATTTATAATTTAATGGAAGATTTAATTTTAAGCAAAATGTTCTTTTTATCGATTCTATTCAATAATGACTTCTTTTATTTATCCGTTGAATGTTTATTCTATTTATTCTATTAAAAATATCCACTTATTTCCTTTCGATTATAAAATTATCGATAGACGAGGAAATTAGATAAAGACGAGGATAGACGGAAATATTTACGATGCGAAGTTCGATTTTTTTCATCTGCCTTTAATTTCTCAAAAAGATGCAATTTTATTTCCTTTATCTTTTATATGATTTTATACCTTTTTGAATTATGTAAGCTAACGCGTGTCTTTCTTTTTTCAGGTGAGTACTCATTTGGGCATCTTTACCTCTCGAGTGTGGGTGAGT
Organism: Pantala flavescens; assembly: GCA_020796165.1. Lineage (NCBI taxonomy): Eukaryota > Metazoa > Arthropoda > Insecta > Odonata > Libellulidae > Pantala > Pantala flavescens. Next base: position 12,956,042 of record CM036883.1, on the reverse strand, counting down.
GGAATGCAAAGGAATTGGACTATTGAACCATTGGATCAGATTTCACTGTCTCCGATGTAATGGTCTATTTCATTTTGCGATAAATTTTTCTACGTATATCTCGTTCTCATTCAGGTCTTGTGTTGGTCGAAGCGTTAAACTCGAGTTAAAGGAGTATTTATCGATTATTTGTATCGATCGATTATAATGATTATAAAAATACTCCCACTGCTATTTATAAGCGAATGAAATGTATCCTCATATGCCTATCTGTGCCACATTCGGCGTAATTGAGTGTTTCGATGTTTCCAAGTTGGTCAAGTGGCTCCGATTCAAACCTTGGATGTGTAATCCAAGGAGTTCTTATCTCACGGTGTTTGAAAATTGACCTCCATTCGTAGTTTATATCAAGATTCTGCATTTCTAGAACCAATTTCATTCTTTTTGCAAACATTATGTAGATTTTATGACCGTGTTTTAATTTTACAAGTTTTAATTTACTAGGGTAGGCTTGTAATAACATGCATCAACTCAGGAGCTTAATATTTTACGATTTTTTATTGTTATAAGCATTAATTTTTACTGATGAAATCAAAGTGAGAAGGCGTGACTTCGCGGAATGCCATAGTAATAAAAACAACTTTGTAAATGAAATTACATCTTCAGGCAAGGAATGGTGTTTTGCTAGGGATTATATAGGTTTGTTACCCCCTCTACCGTCCCTCTCCAACAAACCTATATAATCCCTAGCAAAACACCATTCCTTGCCTGAAGATGTAATTTCATATTACGAAACCAGTCGCGAATATACCAATTTTCTGTGGAAATTTACAAAGTTGTTTTTATTATTAATTTTTACCATAAATATTGCCATTTTTAAATATTTTTAACAAACTGTTTGATGCCTTGCATCTCAATTACATATGGTTAAGGAGGAGCCAAGAAGTTATTAACTTTATTAATGCTATTTCCTGATCGAATTTGTTATATGTATCTAATAATGTTTTATCGTATTTTCTCTGCGAATGCGTTTCTCCACTATCACGCTTTGGAGGTAATATCGTTTATTTAAATTTGAATCTACAAATCACTTCTTGAATGAAAATGAATCTTGCTGAAGTAGAATTACGATAATATTGGGATTCATTTTACGTACGTTCGTATGTAAATGTCGAGTTTTCAATTGACTTATTGGACTTAATGTGGTCGTACCTTTAAATATTATTCTATAAGTTTTACATATTCGTTTGTTTTGAATTTGCTTGGTCATCACCCAATGCAGCATTGCGAATAAAGAGAGAATATTTTCGTTTGCAACGATTAGCGACGTTCGATTAAATCGAATAAATTGAGAATTCGTTCTCTTCGAATTTAGCACAAAATCGCCTGAATTATGGAATTCGTGGGCATTTTTATCTTTGGCTCTTTTTCACAAATCGTTCCATTAAAAAACCGCGACCTTCAGACGAGTTTTCTTTATGTTTTTCGAGTTCATTCCGTAGGCAATTTTGTTCTTTACTTTAAGCATTCTCTGTGAAGCGAATGCTAAAATCATTGCGATAATGCGCTCGACTGCCTTCATTTATTTAGAGCTTCTTAGCGGAGTTAGCATCCGAATCCCAAGTTACTCTTCAGAAATGTTTTTCTTCCTAACATTTGCGGCTTTCGAAACATTGTCTTTTTTCGAATGGGCACCGTTGTTTGGCTTCGCTGTTTGTCCTTTATTGTTTGTCGCTGGAGTTAGTACTACGCTCTGATTCGGCCTTTTTTCACCTCCTTTCGCTTATTGATTCATTTTCGGATCCTTTCCTTTTAAATCATAAAAGAATCTCCCACGTGAATCATTTATAAATGAATGTTCACGTTGTGATTAACTCTTTAGCTTAATGGTTAAGTCTTGGGATGATCGACTAGGCGTTTGGAGGGTCTTCCTCATTTACATATTCTCCCGCCAGTTGGCGCTCCTTTTATTCCCGCTTCTCTTAGACGAATGCGCATACGGAAGTTGTCCATCTTTGATTAGAACGAAAACTAGAAGAAAGGCGGTTAATCGTTGTTTTTTGCGATAAATGTTTATTTGGAAGCCTTGCCAAATTAGCTCTGTATCGTCTTTAATGGATATCCGGGAATTTTGAGTTTACATTTACTTGTGTAAAATGTTTCGTGTTCAAGATTTGCAATTGAAATATTTATAATTTGAATATTGGCTCAATATATCGTTGTTGTTTTTAGACTGGTGAGACCTGTGTGAAGAATTAAAAAAACTTTTCTGTTTTTGGTTATCTTCCATTCGATATCTGTAGTTTCTCTTTTGAGTTCTTTTAAACATTGCTTTGAAAATATTGTTGTTTTTCATCATCGCATAGTAGTCTATATATCGATAAAATATTGTTGTAAATTTCTTTTTATATCCTATAAGTATTGTTTAACCTTATTACTTCATTTGGTTTATCGTTATTGATTTGGCTCACTTCGCTCGCTTGTAGGAGCTACCCTTTTTAAGATTTGAATGAAGGTACTGTTGGTATCCTCTTCAAGTTTTCGTCTTATTCAAAATTGCCTTCGATGGCCACGAAGAATACGTTGGCCGTGATATAGAGCTGTTATACCTTTGGAATCGTTCGAATTTTTTCTCCAAGGGGAAATATGATGGAAGAACCAGTTCCTATTGGGGGATCTGCATGTGTCCCTTATCTGATGCATCTATTTCCCATTCATATTCACCGCTTAATCTCTGCAATCTTCTTCTCCATTCTTCGCAGACCCTCGCAGATTCAATATTCCCCAAACCCTTATTCCATCGCATTTTCATCCCCTCACCAACGCCACTTTATGATAGCGGCACATTTCCTAAACTACCACCTTTTTTCTCTAATACACACCCTCTCCATCCTTCCCAGAAACCTCCACGGCAGGGAAAAAACTTTTATTCAGACCTCCGTAGAGCCACCTCCATTTTTCCACTCACTAATTCACAGCAGCTGCCTTTCCCTTCCAAAAGGGTGCTTCGTAAGCCTCGGATCGATTCTCTCTTCTGTTTCATCACTTTTTCCACTCTCCTTTTTTCCGTGTTTTACAGACTCTCTCGTTGCACGGATTGTATTGTTGGGGACACGTTTTAGGTCAGAGTTCTAATCATTACTCGCAATGTAGACGCACCAAAGCAATTCCTCGTTGAACGTTCAAAACGAACGAAAGGGTTCATGACTTAGGTTGAATTTATCTTAGAATGATACTAAATCGTTTTCAATCGGTTTTAGTTGTTAGTAAAAGGATATTGATTACCTGATCTTTTTTAAAGGCACAGACCATATCTTTCAGGCACGCGTTGTTGATGCTTCGGGTGTATCTCTTTTTATTAATTTCCCTTTCCGTTTAAAATGGAATCTACTTTTCTTTTTCAATATTTGATCCGTTTTTAATAATAACAACTATCGGACTAACAGGATATTTTAAATGGAAGTTAAAGCTAAGTTTTGATGGATGTTCGTTTAAGTTCACCCTTTATTAGTTGTTCAATTCATGCGTATCTTTTTCTGTGGTTATTGTTTTATACATAATAAGTGGGCACGTTATTCGCATATGTTCGTTTATCTTCTTAGAATTTATTGTAAAGCGAAAATGTTGCTGTATTTGGTTAAATGCATTATAAATATAAAAATAAAATGTATTTCGAACTTCTTTTAATTTTTATTTTCAAAAGTACTTAGTACTTACTTGTACAGAACTTTACGGAGATCACATGTTGAACTTTTTGTATCAATTCTCAAAGACCAGGAGAGCGGTTCATTTCGTTGAGTCGGAAAATCCTTTTGATAAATTCGATTCCATTTATTCTTTTGTCAGTTCTTATTTCACGCTTTCGATCAAAGGGACTCTTTTTCTGGAAATAGTAATGCTTTGGTTCGAAGGTCCTTCGTAACTCTTAAAAAGTGGAAGTCGTGGTCTAAAGGGCGAGTTTATTTAATGGTGTTATCTTGCGTCTGACTGTAAACAAAATGTCGGTTTTCCATGTTCGAGACGACGTTTGTTTTATCGTAAAACTACGTAATATATCCTATGTTTAATGAAATTGGGGCGTTGCGATGGAATGAGAAACGTATATTGGATTCTTCTGCGTTAGTTTTGGCCACCCAAAGTAACTCGAGTGTTTGAGGATATGAATCGACTTTAATTGCACAGAATACTTTCCCTTTAATATCAATGTACTGTTTTTATTTTGCGAATGAATTGTGTAAATACAACAAAATGATTTATGTCCATTTTTATTCATGCAATTGCGAAAAATTTTCACCACATATAGGCAATTAAACTTATTCACTGATGAAATGAACTTTGTGTATGCATCGTTTGAACATTTACTCTTCGTTACTAACATTGTAAGATGCTTTTTTAACTTGTTGCTTAGATACTTCTTATTACGTAGATACTTCGTGTATTAGAATTGTCTCATGAACGCGTATATTACCTCACTCTTGCTGATATTACTTCACCTAATTAATTGGTTCTATTAGGAGGATTATGTTCGTGTATCAGGCTGAGCACTTTACGTAAGAAATAGTTAAATTGAAACCCGAGCAATATTATTTTGAATGTTATATAACCGGAATTTTTTATCGTGATATTCTAAATCAATGTCCCTTTAATTTCTAAGTCTATGGATTCGTCATTCAATTCAGGGTCCAAAAAGTTCTATATAATATTCGAACAGTAAAGGAAAATATGTTTGTTTCTTTTTCTGAGGCAAAATTTAATAATCCAAAGCCTTCTTTAGTAGTTGTTGATTTTCGGATTTTATTCGAAAGGCGGATTTAATGAAAACAAATCCATAACTCCGTTCCTTTAACGAGTGGCCATATTTTTTCCTTGAATCATGCTCTTTTTGTCGCTGTGGACCGAATTCCCGCACACCTTCGGAAATTAAATTGGTGTACATGCGGCATCGGTGTTTTTGTTAGCAAATGGAATCAATTTGAAGACTGCCGTCGAACAACGGAGTACTTCCGAAGTTCTTTTACGATTTGTTTTTGTTTCACGGTTCATTTGATTGCGTTATATCGTGTTTGCGATTTGTAATCGTTGATATTTATGTAAGCACGGTTTCATTTCCTGGCTCCTAAATAAAAAAATAGGTATCAAATGTAATTATTTTATTTCTACAAGTGAAGAATATATGTTTAACTCCAATTCAAACAATTGTTGGAATGCAGTGTTCAAATGTGGTTTACAATTAATCTTAACCTCCTTATCTTAAATATGTTTTGCAACTAGAAAAGAACTAATATTTCATACAAAAATTCGTTAAGGTGGAATTTCTTAGACAAATTGAAATATCATCGATTTAAAATTCCATCCTGAGTTCATATAGTAATTAGAAATAAATAATTAAAAATCATCGTAAAATAATTTAGTGTGTTTATGTGTACTCTAGTTGAAATTACTTTTCCTCTTACAGTTAAATAATTGAGCTGTAGTATTGATTCTCTATTATCTCTTTATATTGACACATCCTTTCATTGGCTGTATCGGTTAAATTTTAATCTCAATAAACGATGAAAAAGTATAATCGAAATACAAAATGATAGTCTCTGTCACGAGAATGTTTTGTTTCATGTGTTCGGAGATTTACAAAATCCCTTTGTACGCATTCGCGAATAACTGCATTCGAGCTATTAAGTTTCTTTTATTGTTTTAATGGTCTCCATGACGTCGATTCCAAAAAAATTTCGTTCCGCGAAAATGGCGAATTACTTTGTTGATATTCGGGACAAATTAAATCTTCCGATCCCAAAGCGTGAATGGGAGTCTTTTCCACTTACAGACATCCCGCTCTTTTAATACCTCGATATAATCCAAGCAAATTAAACCTTCCACAATGGAGAAATATTTATTTATTTTCGGGAAAGAATACCTCTTGCGCCGAACAATGGGATTTGGAATTCAGTTATTTCGACCGTAAGTTCCCACTTTTTTAATTATTTGCTCTTCTCTGTTATCCGTGTCTATGCTTTTCATCCCCTTCCATTTGCGCTTTCCTCATTTTTAAATGCAGGCCATACGTCAGCTTCGTAGGAGGGCTGCCTCTCGTTTTGTTTTTGCAGTTTTTACCGCCCTTCATTTTTTATTCTCCCGCCTCCATATTTCCATGAATCGATCGCCCTTTCATATTCATCGTTCTTTCGCTTTTTTACGCTCTTCTCTTTCCGGTCTTTCGATGACAGCGCCTCTCGCGGCCTTTTTATCAATTTCCGAATGGAATTTGCAATGCTCATAGTTCGTTGCTTGTTCGCTAACGGTTCGAATTTCAATGGAATCGATTCGATTGACTATGAGCAATGATTTTCGACGTGTTCTTACGTGAAGTATTCTTGATTCTTTTGAAACATTTTAACGGATGGCAACTACATTTGGAGAAATTCATGGTTAAAAGAATAATGCTCCTGAAAGAGTCATCATCTTTACTACATATACTCGCAAATATTTCTTTAGTATTAGAATTAGACCTATATATAAATCAGATGCGTCCTTTAGTATTATTTCAACCATATTTATTCGGATATTATCGGTTTATGCCAGGTTAATTATTTTTCATCTTATGATGAAGCATTTTGATGAACGATGTATTGTTTCCTCTTTAATCGAATCCGACAGAGGTTCTGATCGAGTTTAAAAAGGATTAAAAATAAAATCGTTACTCATTAGCCGACGTAGTCATGAAGTAGAAGAATCATATCCGTGAAAGTAGACTGATCGAGTTGCCCTTATTTAATGACGGCGAAGGGCCAACGTCATCCGAAGATTCGCCCCCCATTTATAAATAGGTCGCACGTGGATTGGAAAATACGATCCATTTGTGGATTGAGCCCTTCAATGGATTCTCCTCAAATATCCATTTAGAGGAGCTTTTTATTACATGTTTTAAGGAAACTAAATCATATTATGTTAACGCACTAAATTTGCACAGAACGACACTAATGTATCAGATTGGAATTCCAAAAAACATACGAACGCGGAAACTTTCAAACTGTTTTTAAACTTTATGCTCGCAAAAGAATGTTTATCTCCGGACAAACAACTACTCTGGAGCAGGAATCCCAATATTTTCTTTGATCTTAGAAGTGGTGTCGTGAAGCAAGATCGTATTAGAGGTGCATTCCTTTTTCTCCGTGAGACACGACCTACATCACGCTCACTACAGCACGCCCTCGCACAACTCGTGTTCAACGACCTGAGAAATAAATGCGTTATTTCAGAGAGAACGCGTGTCTGCGACAGCTGAAGAGGATTTGGATTATCAGAGTCAATGATCAGTGGTTGCCAACATTCGCACTTACGTGTATTATGGAGAGATTGTGCAAGATTAAAACTAAAAGTAATCAACCGAAATGTCGTCGATCATCTAATTAAAACATCAAAGAAGAGTACATTTATCTACAGTTTCCGCAGTTGACTTTATTCTGATTCCACATTAGGTCGGATCGTTTTGTCGCCAATAATAGAGGAAACATCCGTAGCATAGCAGTGCATACGCCAACTCCATACATTCCCTTCCATGGCCCTCTTGTGGACGTCCGTTCACTTCACTACATCGTTAAACGAAGAAGTCGCTCAGAAAATGATAGTGTTTTTAATTTAACGCTAATATTTTATTATCGTCTAAAAATAAGATGAAAACCCGAAGGTTGCCGATATAAAAACATTGATTTAATTTGCTCACTTAAGTCTAATAGACCAATTATAATCTATGTTTATACCATTTCCGATTGTTTCCTCGTAAGCCTTCAACAATGGGAAGCTGTCGATGTTCGTTTGTCCCTCTCTTCCTTTCACTTCCTTTCACCCTCCTTTCACTTTGCCGACAGATTGATCGTGGAGTGAGTTTTGATGGTGGTTTCAGAAGTGAAAGGGGAATAAAGTAGGAGAAGATGATGAAAGAGTTGCGGGTTTTTTTTTGTTGGTGGGGAATGAAAAGTAGGGACGGCTTATCGGGAGATGAAATTTTAGATGGGAGAGGAATTGTTATAAAAGTTTGAGAAGAGGGTTATTTTTTGCTAAGTGAGTTGGTGAAAGGATACTTATTGGTGGCTTAAGCGGGTGTTTTATTTAAAGGTAGATTTAAGGTGGAAATTGACGTGAAATCTGACCCCACGATGTTTGCTTTATCCCTCCAAAGTCCAACGAAACCGATTTTTTGCGCCACTGGATGAATAGATATTCTTGAGTCTGGTTATGTATTGAAGATGTGGATGATTGATTATTTTTAAAAGTGTATGATAATTTGTAGGACAACGGAGAAGTAGTACGTCACAGATATAATTATTACTATTTCAAACAACTTGTAGATTAATACTTCGTTAATTCGTTTTATTTCTCTTTCTCTGGAGTGAATGGTGTACTGAGTGTACTCTATAAGGCATACTATTTATGCTCCGAATTTTTGGCCCCTCAATTTGCTGAAGAAAAGTAGAAGCAAAAATTCGTAAGAGCGGGGGATGGGGTGGAAAGCATTTTACGGGTCCAAAGTGTTTCTCCACGAATCGGTAGTTCGATAAATTACGTCCGCCAATTCAATCGATTGGCACAATTTATATTAATTAATCTCGAAAATCAAAAAGCGTTGATATCTTTTTCTAAAACGGTGTTAAATAATCTAACGCTGCCTTGAAGGGAATAATTACTCTTTAAGAATATTGAAGGTATTTTGGGTGCACTGAATCGATTTTTAAAACTTTTCATGTTGATTTTTGTTTATATAAAGTCGATATGTGTTGAGATTTAAAAATTCATAAAATTTTACCTCCAAATATATTCCATCTTCAAAGATTTTGTGTCGATTCCATAGAGAAAAGCCAAAATCTGGTGGATTGCGATTTTTTTATAGAACAACAAATCAAATAAAATCCAAACAAGTTTTCAGAAATTGCAAACCGATTAATAAGGTTAAACGAATCGAAATTTTCGTCGAACTTGATTCGTTTTTCGAGTGTTCGCTACGTCATCGAATGCATTTTCCAGTTTTCTCTTTGTTTCGCCCGTTTTTGGGAGGAAAGAGAATATTCTAGATTCTCTCAGATCCGTCGTCTCGAATTTCATCGGCCAAACTTTCGGAAAACGTTGTTTATGTGATCCTTAGAATCCCCTCGTTATCGGTCTTTTTTCCGCTAATCGACGCAGTCCGCCAACCGAATCTCCCCTTTTTTGGGTTTTTATCCGTTAAACTGATGCAAATGGGCTCCACATTCCATTTTTCATTAAAAACCGCTCGGTTTACGTACGGCTTGTGTATTATTCCCTCGTGAACGCGATCTATTCGAGAGCCTATCGAAGGATTACTCCGTCACAATTACATTCTCGTGGTTATTTTATAGCTCTCGTTTATTTGTTGATATGTATTTTTGCTTATAAAAATGCGGAATCATATTAAGTATTTGCTTGGTTTTATATATTTATAGAACATTGACGAAAGAGAACACAAAAGTAGTGTTTGTTTTGTGCCGTATATCGTACTCTCATACAAATGGCGGAATTTTTATTCAGTGCATTTTAAATCTAGTGCTTCTTTCCTACATTAGTAACTTATTTACTTCCACTGATAATTGTGATTTAATTTATTCGAATGAGTGTAATTTAGAATTAATATTCTCTCGACAGTTGGTATGCAATTCAGTTGTTGAAGATTATTTTTCTAAGAATTAAATTTCAGTTCTGAAGTCAATCTCAATTGTGATTTAGATGTCATGGAATTGGTGTAAACATCAAGTTCTAAAATCATAACTAATGAGATTAATTACCCGAGATCTATTCTATATCCTATTGTTATCGGATATCTTTTTCAGAAATATCATGTATTTTGTGTAAATAGATTGTGATGATTTCTTATGCACTTCTTTGTGAGTGAATGAGTCGATAAATTCAAAGCTACGGACTAATAGAAATCAAGAGTGCTTGATATTTTCTGTATACGCACTGATAAGTGACGTCATTTAGGAAGCAGTTGGTGCCTCATGACCTTTCAGGTTCAATGTTCCAATGGATTTGGTTAGAATAGATAACATTTTAGTTCCAAAGAAGAACAGATGGCTCTCAGCTTCTCTTAGCGTAGTTTGGTAAGATTCTTACCAAATCGTCTTCAGTTTTTTATTAAACATTAATTAACATTGTATATTGTAAAGAAGAGTTTTAATTTCGAGTGTTTAAATTAGATGATCCATGCATGCATATTTATATCTTCGTGATATAAGCAAATGTGTTTTAAGTATCGTGGAATTTTATCTTTGAAGAGAAATGAGGAATTTTAATTTTTAATGAGGAATCGATTTGTTTTCATTTCTTTCGGAACTATTTTAAGTATCGAAAATTACCATAATATTTCGCATCTTGCCTTGGTCATAATAGCTTCCTCTTGGCGTCTTAATCCATCTTAATAAATTCAACGATACCTTATATTAGTGTCCCACGAAAATTGTATGCTCATCATTGGTGTATTAGGCCCCTATAAATTCGGATTCCAACGAGTTTTCCGGGAATAAAGCTCTCGACTGTGTCTAAAAGAGGCAGTTTTGATTAATACGCTTCTTAACGACATGTTTGACTGCTGGGAGGTCGTAATTCCCACCGTGAATTCAAGATTCCTACGGCGTTTTTTTTTCCTTTCTAAACTCTGAACCTTAATTCACCGTTTTTATTTCTTCGATTCGAAAAGAGTATCTTTTTCTTCGAGTTCGACTGATAAAGTATGGAAAGCCTGTTTGTTCTTGATTCGTTATAAATTGCTTTTACATTCGTGTTCGATCTTTTGGTATGGATTCATAACATCGTTCGAATGTATTGTTTTGTCTGTTTATCAGAAGTGGAAAATATACACACATTAGTATTACACAATATATTACATTTATGGCTCACTGAAGGAATATCGTGTTCAAAGATAAATTATAAGTAGGAAATCGCATTTAAGGAGATAATCATTGAGGACATATAGAGCAGTGATAGCAATTAATGCAATCTCTTCATTAATTTGCAATCGATTATTCCCTTTAATTCCTCACGATTCCTTAAGCAGGCTTTCGCGTGCGGTAAGACACGACCCCAAATCATTTATCCAGTTGCACGCGTGCTAATCTTGCAATCGACGAGGAGGGTTATCTCGGAGTCATTAAAGTCGATAATTCATTGAGGCGTGGATGTAAATAGATGCAGATTGCTATGGTTTCGAATGGAAATTGCTGGTGAATTACATTAGGCAAGGTCAATGGAATATATTATCGTTGTTGTTACGCTAATATGTAGCGATTTTCAATTCATACGAATGTTTTATCTGCTATAACTTACTTTATCTCGGTAATTTGTTTGAATTTTAAACTTATTAGATATCATGTATACGCATAATATTTCTCAACTTTTCTTAGTTTTCCTTCAGTTGGAGTTCGATTTGGCGTTGGTTCGTCAATTAAAGAAAAATACTCCAAGTGCTTCTCAAATTATCTCAAAATTGTCATATCTCATATTTTCATTGCCGCATTAAAGCATTTTTGTTCGCGATACGTCGAGATTTTTGGTCTATTAATTATTTATTTGTAATTATTTAATGTTTAAAGATGTGCTACTCTTGAACGATGTGCTCCCTTTCACTTCCATGCACTCGTTTTTATTTCGCTGCCATCGTGGAGATCTCTTTCCCAATGTCATATTTAACCTCTTGTTTTTTCCATTCACTTCGCCACCTCTTCCTTTCACTTTTAAACATTCGAGCATCCTCCTTATTTCCCCTTTCATCTCTTCGGATGCTATCCATCCCTCCGTAGATCTGACCTTTGATCTTTCGATAGTCACCTTTCGCTCTCTGCTTTCGCGTCGTCTTTTTCTCTTAAAAATGGAGAATGTTTGTTTAATTGATGTTCACAAAAACATCTCTCTAGTTGCCGAACCTATGTAATCTTTATTGTACGGATTTCTTGATGTTTAAAGGAATATTAGAAATTAATTTCAACAGTATTACATAGAGCTTATATAGAATTTATCATTAAGTCCTCCGAACAGGTCTATTCTGAATACTATATTCTCGAATAAGATAAAATTCCTCGTCCATTGCATTGGCATAAAAAGAAATGCGAGGAAATAACGCAGGGTTTATTTAATCTTCCGATGTGTGTATTACATTGGATGCTGTTTGCCTTAAACGAACTCAATCCTATAATAATCATTTGTCGTCTTTATATTGTCATTTAACTAAATTATTGGCTACCATTGTTGGAAGCAATTAGGTACCTCATACGGATGCTAATTTTACACAGTCCTGGAATATATCTCAAGATTTTCCATTCATTCGTAGTACGAGATACAATAGCGACAAATTATTTATGGAGATATTTCAATGTCTCGTTGGCGTTATTTGGATTGAAGCATTCCGCAGTTATTTAAGAAAGAACAGCTATTTACTCGCCGTTAGTTACGGCGGTAATATTCACCCGCAGCGTTCCTCGTAAATCCCTCTCAGGCTGATTTACGTTCACTTCGTGTTAATTGGTTTTGTTCCAGAGATCTTACATTCTTAGTGACGTACTTTGTCTTATTTTCATGTGTTTTTGTCATCATTCTCTATTGTTCCCATATTAATATAGTATTAGAGCTCAGTTTTTATTCGAAATTTCGCTCGCATTTGTCGGATTTAAGAGCGTTTTAATGTTTAATTTTTGCAAAATCATTCGCCTTTCGTTTAGCAGGTGGTCGTAAAGTTCCTCCTTCCAGAGGATACGTAGTTCAATGCCTCGAGAGAAGTGTATCCCTCGAAAACACGTGCAGCGCGTTCTTGCGATGCGTGAAGAACAAAAGACGAACGCTTATCGTTCGTCTATACGGAGGGTCTCTTCCGATTTCACCCTTGTTTTTCCTGCGTCATATCCTCTGACACTGTTAATGGAGTCGATACTTTATCTCCTTCAGGATATCTCTATGAACAGGATGAGCCATTCTTTTATTAACACTTTCTTGCGCATTATCAACGTACTTCTTCTATTTTTTGAGACACAATTATGTGATAAATTGGAATCGATCGAAGTTATTTAATTCTTGGTTCGAATCCCCGTTTGTATCAGACTTATTCATTCTTCGCTGTTTCTTGATTTATCCTAATCCGCGTAATTTTTCACGCGTTGTTATCCTTACCTATCCTTCGAATTAGAATTTATTTTGGTCGTTTGTAATACCTAATTTTTTTTAGTATTATATACATGGGATTTTTCGTATCAGATGTAAACTCAGAGACCGTTTCAAATTCCTTGTCTTATAATCTCTCCGTTACGACTAGTAAGAGTTCGATACACGTCTTTGTTTTCTTCAGCTCAACGACTTCCCTTTTCACTCCATTGTTTGCTTCTCTTTCATCTCGGAGAGACGCCAGCGCCCCAGTTCCGCGGTGGTGGTTTTCTCAATCACAGTTCTTATTGGAGCTTCGCTTTTTTCATCTCCACCTTCCTTTTTCAGGATTCGTTGACAAAAAGACATTCGCGTATGTATCCCGTGGAAATTCTCGCCTTCGGTGCCATTGTCGAAGATATTTCGTTTCAATTTCGGAAAATGGATAAGGACCCGTATTTGCGTCTGAACAAGAATTGATTTTGTCCTTATGAAATTCTTTTCGTTTGTTGAATGCGATTATTCTATGTGAATATATTCATTCGTATAATATATATTGACATAATAATTTTCCTCTAAAAACAATCAATAGCTTTAATATCTTTGTTTTTCAATCGTACATTACATTATTATTACAAATAGCTTTACATTATATAAGATTTGCTAAATTATTATAAAATAATGCACGTTCTTCTTTGTGTATGGAATAGTTTTATTAAAGTCAGGAAAAGACTAAGATGGCGTCGTAAACAATCGGTCGTTATCCAAACAAGTGTCCTCAAAATGGAGGAGAACTAAAAATTAACAGGAGACTTCCCTTGATTCATTGACTACCTATTTTGATATTGATATTGACTAAGGAAGAAAAAGTCGATGAAACCCGTGAAAATGGCCCAATTGAGAATTATTCTCTTTCGTAGGAAAGCTTATTCTCTCGTCCATTGGATTAATTCCTTGCGATTGATGGAACTTTGATTCTTTTGGATTCGTTAGAATGAATGGAGATCGCCTTCGGTGAAAGGGTTTGCAGCGATAGAACAGGTTGTAGGAATCCTTTTTTTTCCGTTGGGGACGTATTTCGCCGCCTCGTTAACGGTTTTTTCTTAAAGAAGACCTTTTCCGGTAAATTAATGAAGGAAATTGTGGGTGATTAGACGTTTGAGCGGCCATCGTTTGATATTTTTTCATCGATCGCTGACATCCGAAGCAATGCGTCTTCACGAATGTTTACTTCCCTCATGTTTCTTAGTTATGAACTAAATAATATACAAAATATAAATGTTCTAGACTCTAATGGAAAATAGCAAGCTAACATTTGATAGGTTAGCTTTTTATAAAGATTTAATATGGTGCTGGGAAAATGTAAAATATTTGTCTACGATACACTACAATGGCTACATTCATCACACACGTACACAGGTCTTTATTTTGGGCGGAATTATTAATTATTATAATTAAATAAATTATAATAATTATGTATAATTTAACCTGAGGTTCTGATATACTTTTATTAATGCGATGAAAACTTTGCTTGCAATAATATCCTCTTTTATGGGTTGTGAATTATCTAGCTCGAAAAATGGGAAGCTATTCATAAAAGATATAATGTGAAATCTTTGTATAGAAAACAGTAAAATTTTCAGATTCTCCAAAAGATTCTGATTCTCTAACAGTTATATTCTTCATGGATCTGCCCGCGAGGGAAAGTCCGGTTTTAACGGCTGCTTCAGATATCAATTAGAGGCAATCAATTCCTTCAATGAGTGATATAGAGTTTTCCTCTCATTGTGTTTTCTGAATTTATTTAAACGGAGAATCGATTAGCGATGAGATATCTTTAGCTATTTAAGAGGGTTGTCTCACAAGTGATTATCAGAAGTTCAATTTATTAAGTGAGCATTTGATGCCCATTTGTGTACAATTCTACATCTCAATTGATACATTTGTCGGTCGTTAGAAGTGTTTGCTAGCGGTCACCGTAGTCCATTATGACTTTATTCGATTTATCGCATTAATCCGCTTATCATCATGAATTGTTTCATTTGAGATCCATGTTGGATGGTTATCCGTTTGTGCACCCTGCATAAAATAGCTTTTTACTTTTTGATTCTTCTTTGTTATTTCCTTAGTTCATTATGTTTCCCATCTTCACTCGGTCGCTTGTTCATATTCATCGGCTGTTTGACCCAAATCTTCTGAGCCAATTGTGGTTACCATTCCAAGATAAAGTCAGGAAAACGAATAAAAGGAGTTTTGCGAACAAATCTTTAAAGTAACTGAAAGAGTAAAAATCGCACTAGACAAATGAGCGAGACAATATTCAGAGAATGTGTTTTCCGTTATTGAACTCGAATTGAATCTGCTAGTCTTCGGGGACAGGGTTTGTTCTTATTTGTTGTTTAAGGTGTATTTTATGTTTGTTATCATTTACGTATTTTGTTGTCTAATGATCTTTAATCAAACTTTAATTCGCAATTTCACATTAAAGGAATTCACGTGGGATTTGAATTTATTTTTTTTAATGTAAAACGTAATGAAAGATAACATGTAATATGGATGAAGATTATTCTGCTAAAATGGAATTGAAGAATATTTTTATTTTACCGTAACCATCGAAGAATTCGAAAATCATAGTTTTCCGCGTTAAGAAATATGTTTTATTTTTCTCTATTTTATATTTAATTGCAAGGTTTCTCTACATAATTAGCTATTTTAAAATTACAAATAAAGCAAAAATATTTAAATTGCTATCGGTATATAAGTTTTGGATGTTTGTATCATTTTAATGGGCGTTATATCAGGAAAATCTTAGCCGGTGAATTATTTAGTGCTGAAATTCGAACTTAAGGACACACTTCCGTTAGCTTAAGAATCTTCCAATTGACTGCGAATGAAATTTAGCTCGTGTAAGTAGATCCACCAATGGTTGGCGTCGAAGTCTTTTTGCATTTTAAGTCTGATTTAGATCCTAAAATAAGAGATTCGGTCGACTTATGTTTGCAGGGAGACATGTTGCCCACTCTCCTTCTCCCCTTTGGAGCTTATTTGCACAGCCACCCGCCAGATGGCCTCCATCTTAGTCAGCCTCTAAAGTGTACAGCACGTACCCTTTTTGGAATCAAATAGAATTTCGAAGGCACGCTCTCGTGACATTCAGACCTCTTTATTTTCGTTCCCCTTTTCATTTTATTTTGAGATATTTCAATCGAATATCTCTTCAGAAATACATACAAATAGATTCCTCCAAAGTTGTGCAATATCTCAAGCATTTAAACGGGATAAGTGGCTCATGGAAATATCTTCAGTAGTAGGTGTTACGTCATTAGCTATTGCTGCAACTCTCTTATTCAATTCCTAACATTTATGCATATTATGAGAGATCTGTATGAACATAATTGAGATACAATATCTCTACGTTATCTTATATTTTTATTGATCTTAAATTACATTAAGTGCAAATATATTACAAGATATAGCTGAAAGTGCATTTGCTAAAATTTAGAGGCAAGTATTAATCTTTCTTCTATAGAGATTCTTTTTTTCATTTTGAGTTATCTTGACTTCTCCAATTGAAAGAATCATACATCAAGTTCTTTTCAACATCGAAATCGAATGGAAGTGAAAAGTACTGGAAGAGTTTTTATTGTTTAGAAATAAGACAAGGAAAAATGGAATTTTTGAAGAGGGCCTTCGTAATGCTCTCTTTGGAATAGAATTGCGATTCATTCCCGTTATTTAGTTTCTCAATGATATTAATGCCCATGGATTGAGGTTGGAAATAGCATGAGTTTGAAACGTGCCTATTACGATTTTGTTGAGGATTTGAGTGCTTTATGTACCCAAATTCGTGTTTATATTCGTGTGTGTTGTCACGCATCGTCATCGGCGAATTTAACTAATGCAGTATGAGTGCCTAATTTGGCGCATGTATCCGTTCAAGATGAAATTGCAATCCCTCGAATTCATTTCCGTTTGGTCTACTTTTTTCAGCGCCTCGCGAATTATTAGAGATACATCGATCGTTGAACAGGAATATTTCCATAGCAACAGCATCACGTATCGCATTTCTTTTATTCACCCTGACCGCATTGATGCTGTATTGTTTTTGTAAACTCGCTCAAGGTGTATATTTAACGAAAAAGGAATTATTACCGAGCATCTCTTGGTCAGTGATAACATCCCTTCCACACCTTAACTCATCACATTGATCATTCCTTTTTAGCTCACTTCCGATATAATCCTACTTTCCCTTAAGTGCAAACCCGATCCCAGTTATTAATACTCCCCCGATTAATATAAGATACACTCCGAAGCGAGCGCCGCCAGTGTGTGGGGTCGCAAACTTCCCTTCAGCCGTTTGCTCTCAATTTGGGAGTTGCCCCCTCCGACCGCCACACCAATTGAATGCTTAAAGAAGGGTTAGCCATGGAGTGCATCTCATTGATGTCTTCGGGCTGCTAATTTGTGGTCCCTGCTTCCGATGCGCTTTTTCATCGATTCGAGGGATGGATAAGAGAGACGTTCGATTTAAAATGCGTCTGAGATTTAGATGACATTCATCGTGTTGCCATGGCACCATTTTTGATTCCCAGTGGAAATCAAACGTTCCGAAATAGGTTAGTTTATTCGTCCGTTTTAAATTATATCAAAGTTTTTTTCAAGGAATTGCATTTCTTGACTTATAAATAATTGTGTGAATTATTCGACCTAGAATGGCAGTTTGTTGATATTTGTACTTGAATATTCATTCTACATAGAAGAGAGATGGAGTATATTTATTAGATGGAAGAGTTCGTTGTGATAATTTTTAATGATGCATCGCAGGTGTCACTCATAGGAGATGAACCTCGACCGCTTTTTTCGCCTGACATTCATTAACTCGTGAAATTTGAGATGCGAAGTCGATATAATAAGATTGCATAAATGTCTTTTTTAAGCGTAATTTTTCCAAATGTCCAAATGGTTTAATATTGTTCCCCAATCTCATTCGATGAAGCATTTCATCGACTAATCGAAGTTCGATATTAATGCCGTCGATGGATAAATATCGATGCATCAATCGCTTTCAAATGTATCGCTTAATCGAAGACGTGTAGCAGGGTGATTGATGGTCATTGGAAGTCATCCCAAAAACGATTCATTTTTCTCTCATCTTGCGATCCGTTCGCCATAAATCAGAAACTCTTCGATTCCCAAAAATTTCAGCTATTAAATTTGCTAATTTTCAACTGCTTTGAATATTATGGAAATCTCATTCACGATTCCATTCGATATCAGAAAATAATTAAAACGAATTCATTCGAAGCGTTTTTCCGTTCGATCGATTGGAACCGAAATCAGTTTCGTTTATGATTTTGAGAGATTTTCTTTACCTTTGATCTTTTTGTTCATTTATTAATTTCTCTTTTTGTTACTCAGCAAATATTCTTATTTGTTGTCCTTCTTTCTTCATTTGCGATTGGCGATCAGTTAATCTTTGAATGTATCACTTCTAAAAGCAGAATAGGGATCTATGTAATGCACCTGAAGCGCAGAAATATCTCAAGGTGTTCTGGCGTCTAGAATATTGATATTCATCTCTCCATCTTTGTTTTTTCCTAAGAGAAATCACATTATATAATATTGCTTTTCGAAGGAGTGATTTATGTCTATTTTTTAAACTCTAATTCCGTTTTCATCGAACGCGATTTCGTTTAACTCGAAAAATTTCTGTGCACCAGATTTTTTTCATTCACGTATCAAGGTAACAGAGGTACATTTCATTTTTTCTTCTCTTTTTCCCTTAGATTTTATTTCTTCTCTTTCGAGTGTTTGTCAGCAAAGTTGGCAATGTTTGGTGACAAAATCCTAAAACGCATGTTTTGGTAATGTGTCCGTTGCACACGATTTGGTTGCTGTGTTAATTGTGAGCGTCGCTTTGTCTTCTGATCTGAGTCAATGAACTGCTTTTCTGTGATTTGATCTTAATTTGTTAAGATTAAACAGCCGACAATTTTTATGTTGGAAATTATTGATATTCTGAAGAGTATTCTTACTTTCATTGTAATTTATACCTAGTCAATCTGATTCTACTGGACTACAAATTTTTGCTTTATTAAATATTTTTATAAGAATTTGTTGCGTCAATAGCTATGCAATCTGTTCTTTCACAAAAGCATTCTTGTTAGTTACGCAGTCTGATCTTTAGCAATTGTGCTTTTCGATATCATGGATGTGCATAGAAGATGCAAGGTTAATCGTATCTTATAAATTTAGAATTACGTTCAGATTACTTAAAATACCTCTCCTTTAAAGAGTTCCTCTAATTTTCATATTGGCAAGTCATAATATTAGTAGAATGGCAATTACTTTATGTAATGAACGAATCAAGTATTTTCCCGAATCATAATTAGGTCGTATTAAGTGAAATCATTGGAGATAATCGTTGGACTTCTTAGACGCCATCCTTTGGAGAGCGTGGAAGGTTGGCACACGTGTTCTAGGGGTGAGTATCGACCGGTGGCGGCATTGATCAGGGGCGGAATGGGCGGGGCTGCCGGTGGAAATAGGTGAGAGGTTTAATGAAACTGCGAAGGCTATCGCGAATGGTTACTGTACAATTGGTAGAGGAATAATTCCCAGGGAATATTAAATTTCGACGGTTTATAAAGCTTTCGATCGTGTATAGTTATGCGGGGAAATTGAATGTTATCATTTAGGTTTGCTATTATAATCTCTCTTGCCAAAGTCGTGAGTGTCACATGTACTCTCTTAACTCCAAGCACGCGATATCTCAATGAAAGAGGTATTCCGTGTAATAGAGTGATGTGTTTACACTTCCAATTAACGGGTTGATTTATGATTCCACTGCCTCATTTCGAATACTCTCGTGTTTACTTCATTTGCGGAGTCTGTTATTTTCTCCAAAACGAAGCGTGTTTTCTCTCATCCATTGTCAGCATTTGTTCCTCGACAGATGAAGTCGTTCGCATTCCTATCGAAGACTTTTTGTCTACGGTAATAGGTGTTTTCTCTCGCGTAAATCAGAGTAGATGCTCGCAAAAGTGGCCGTTCAATTCATAGTCCCAACTCAAGTGGAATGCCCTCGAGAACGTATCTATTATTCGGAGGGATTTTTTCACCTTAACTGCGGAGTAAGTGCGGTAATTTTTTGGCCTCTGTTACTCATAACTCAAATGGTAATGATCGTGTTAAATGTGTCTTCTACTTTCGAAAGAAGAATATTGTTTCTGTTTTCTTTGGAATGAATTACTGAAAGATTTAATATGAACAAATCAGGTGAGTATTATATTATATCAGGTGAGATAGATATTTTAATTTTACTATCGGTATAATGAGTTTTATAAAATAAAAATTGTACTTTCCATTTTGAAAAGATTCTTATTGTTACTTTCCCGATGAATCTTTAAGCAAGTTTCGGCTATCGACTTTCTGAAATTTCTCTTAAAATGTACAAAATTTAGAACTATTGGAAAGTAGAAAGTAATACGAATAAAAATTTATGTAGATATATTCTCTTCGTAATTAATTTATTTTCACTTAATATTTAATTAAAATTCGCAATTCATGGGAATATTCTTGCTAAATCTTCGTGTCACGGGATTTAACCGTTCGTGTCAAATGCGTGATAATCACTGGGGAGGGACGCGTGGGAGTGAACCACTGAGAATGTGATTAATAGGATCTTCTAATTGTGGATTTCTAATGAGTCAAATGGTATTTAAACGGCATCGATCCGTTATCGGATGGATTGTAATGGCGTCGACTGCAGAGGGCGTGTCGGTGCATTTGGCCATGCAACCTTTGAGGGGAGGCGATGGTGGTCTCAAAAGGCTATTTGCGTGTTCCATGGAGGGCTTCAATTTGTTTTGAGACACCGTTTTTTTAGGGGAATTGTTTTCCGTCTCCTTAGTTCCACCGATAAGCGGTTGCAGATGATGGATATTTCATTGGTGTTTGATGGTGGGTTCTTTCATCGACGATGGGGTGTTTTTGACGATAGTCTTTTGTTATATGTGGGTTACTCTTGTGAAGTTAGTATCTATCTATGATAACTGGCTTTATTTCAATATTAATATTTTGATCTATTTTTCTCCTGTTTTTATTTTATCCTTCACCATTATATTATTTCTCCTTTATTAACATTTTATTGATTTGATTATTATTCTTAAATCCTTATTTATGTCTTCTCTACTGTTATTGGCATATTACTCAACCCTATTAATATGCCTGCTGAAATGTTACACATTCAGTTGATCAAAGACGTATGCAATTTTAATGATGTCGGATAGTATTTTTCAGAAATCAATTTTCCTTTAGTTTTAAAGAGCCTTTGTTTTCGACGCCTTATGAATGTGTTCATCCACTTTCACTTCCTCCGCAGTTTAGATCCGTTGCAACATGAACACTCTCTTCGACACATGTACGTAATCAAGCGGCTGCTGCTCAATCGATTTATTTTTCCGGTGCTAATACTTGGCCTCAGCATTAGCGCTCCGACTCTCAAACCATCATTTCTGCACATTTCCATGGCAAACGAGGGCCGCTTTCGGACGATGTTCACAGGAGCCACGTACCACCAAAATCTTCTTTCCACTCCTCGTCCATTCCAAGAGATTCGTTTCCTTATCCGTTAGACAGTTCCCGTTCACATTCGTTGCTTCAACAAGCTTTTCAAATGATCAAAATGATTAATAAACTAAAATAGTTGTGAGTGCTCTCTTGATTGTTAACGATGAACCAGCAAAATATTTGAAAGACTATCGCTGGTTACTTCCAGACTCAGAAATATTGCAGAAAAGGTGCCCCTGTTATTCCATCTGAGCTGCGCTGAATCGTAAAATGTATTCATTTTTAGTAAAATTTAATCAAACTAAAATTTATAATGGACAAATTATGTACTCAGCATAATACTCTCGTAAAATTTCTAAAGCATCGATTTAGAATTGGGAAAGTACTTTTGGCCTTTACTTGGCTGTATCCGCTGTACACTGCCATTCTTCTGCGACAGCCACCGTCAGTTTAATCGCTGCGGCGGTTAATGAATGCGCAGGACTCATCGATTGTCTCCATATTGCATAACGCCTTTTCAATGAGATGCTGACTCCAGATTTCTTTCGAGTTCATCAATAAATAGCTAATGATGCCCGTGCGTTATGTATCATTATGTTACCCATTATGGTATTTGGTAGAATTAAGTGTATTTTATAATTTTCTTTTCTTTCGGTTAGATATTGATTTCCCTTTTTTGTCAGAAATATAATTTGCTATTCCAGGCAGTTCATCTACTTGGTCACCCTTTGGGCGTGTGGCAGGGGGTGATTTTCGATCAACTTTTGTGCTCTTCTTGGAATAATCAAAGAAGGATCGAATGGAATTCAATACTATCTGAGTAATAAATAACACGCTAATAATAATATTCATATGCTATCATTTATGAAATCCCTTGTATTTGTATTGAGAGGCTTGAGTTAATATCTGTGTGGGTAGTTTTCCTGTAAAAACACTATCTCATTTATTTTTCTCTGCAATCATTTTATATTTGGGAAATTTGAAAAGAAATCCACCCTTCCCTGAAGATTTTATGATTTAAATCCTGGGAAATGATATCTTTATGTGGTTAAGCGGCCATTGCAGAGTGGCCTCTTTCCAAAGGATTTCCGAAAGCGTTGAGGATGAAGAGAAGGAAATCTTTCTCCATCCCGTCATTTATCTGTAGTGTGAGAATTTTTGCTTACTTAGTGTTAATGTGCTTTGATTTACTTTCGGTAAAAGCCATAGATTTCGTCCGGAAGTTGAGTTTTGATGCTAAAACCATGGCTTTGCTATTGTTGTAAGAGTTTAAGTTGTTGACATCAGCCAATGTTATCTAAATAAATGAATTCGTAAGAAATTCTAATGTAATTAGGAATTAACGAAAAAGCTTAGTTACTTATCGAGAAGTTAATAATTTTAATAATGAATCAATTGACATCCTTAGAAGGCGTTCGCGTTTGGAGATTCAATACGCGCACAGGAGTACATCTTTCTTCGTTGTATACATCTCCAATTGCTCGATGCCTTTTGATTCGAACTCCTTGTGTTTTTCTTTTACTTGTTTTATTGCCCGATACTCGTATCGTTTAATAAGTGCTTTCTTTTAAGAAGGAAAGATCGTTTGGACGAATGGAATATCAAAAAGTCGACGTTAGAAAATATTTTGTAGCTATTGTTTTTTTAAATCTACTGTACTTAATATTTTAACGCAAGCGGATGTAGTTTTTTCGAGATTCGCTGAAATATATTATTATGTATTCGAAAGATACTTACGAACGCCATCTTTTGGTCGTAATCAGGCGTTCCCACGACCACTCGATTCATCCACCGATCAAGTGACACGTCTGCAAATCAAAGGAATCGGGAGCCAAGCATCCATCCCAAAAAACATTTTCCCGCACAAATTCGTGCAATTTAGCCGAAGTTTTTCTCATCTTTACAATTTCCTGGATTCATAAAGTACGAGACAACTCATTCCCTGTGGAGCTCCTGAGTGCTTTGTGAAAAGCGATCGAGGAAAGACTTCAAAAAAAATCCTCCTTTCCAACCCTACCATATAACACCGTCGCTTATTTCAGTTCCCTCCCCATCCGCCGGTGGCGCTGGCGTCTGAGGAGAATGATTGATGGAAGATCGTGGCCGCAGTGGATCGAATGTATCCTTAAGAGGAGAATAAGGGACCCCTTATCTTTCCAGCAGTATGCTACCGAAGGGTATAAGTCCTTCTTTCAGAAAAATATATTAGGAAATCCTTAGCCTCTATGATATATCCCGCCTTCTGCGATCCCTTTGACAAATGTGGAGGTTTGCCCGATCGCCGCCAGGTTATGCTCCCGGCGCGCGAAATATATAACCCCTGAGGTGCGGTCTATAGCTTTCATGCGGAGCCATCTGTCATGAAAGAGTTGGCCGTGAAGAAGTGTCCCATGTTTCCCGAATATTCGATATGCTCAATATGAGAAGATGTTGCCTTGTGGAATATCATTACAATGAAATATCTTTTCGCATTATAACGCACTGAAAGATTTTTAATTATGATATGACTTAACTTTAACGAATTAGTCCTAATACACGTGACATTAGCTTTTCTTCTACCTAATGAAACTTAACGGAAGTACAGAATCGTCTTGATAACTCGTATCGTTTAGTTATATTTCTTAACTTTATTGTTCGATAGTCGATAAATATTTAAGTTTATATTTTTTTTCGATTTATTATTTACTTCGCTGTTTATGCCATTCTTCAAAGAAAAAATATCTCTGATTCGATTTGTATTCTGACTTTAAAAGAAAAAAGTAAATGTTTAACGGCTTTCAAAGCGTTCGTTCGACAAAATATGAAGCTGTAGTGAGTCAATGAAACGGAAAAATAGATAAAAACTGTTAACCAAACTTTAGATGATCGACATTTCAAAAATCAGTATGGGATATCATTCCTCACCCAGTACTGAGAAATGAGCCTTTTTCTTCATTTTCAACCTTTTGATTTCCATTGGTATCCATCCGGCTTCTTTTTATTACAGCTTTTGGCCTAATTCTCTGTGAATTGAATCCCTGCGACAGATTCCTCGGAAAATTACAAGAGTTGGAGGAATAAAATTAACTTCTGTTCACCGTAAATACCAGTTTCGCATCCTTGCGTTTGTGTAAAGACTTCGGATGATTTCGTAATAATGAACTGTATTTCTAGTAATAGTATTTACGCGAATGTTTTTATCGAGAGAAAGTTGTTTTTAGATTTCTTTAACCTTGATCTTGAACGGCAGAAATCATTGAATTAATGTCAATAGTAATATACAAAATAGTTTTAATGAACAATGGTAATAAAATATGAAATAAGAGATTTAAGGAAGGTAAGTTAAAAAGTACGGAAAAGTACTTAGTAGTAAAAAAGAAGAACCTCAGAAGTAAAATTTCGGCGTGGGGAATGAATTAATTTAGATTTAACGTTCGGAAGACGAAATGCATGCTGGGAATAAGTCCCTCCAGAAGTGTAAATAATTGCCTTCCATTCATCTCCTTTATGCCACTTCTCTAACTTTCTTACTAAGCCTTTCTTTAACTCGGATCTCTATGTCTTTCATCCAATATTTTCCTTTCCTCTAGATATTTTAACCTTTTATAGCTATTGAGGATCCCTATAATTCATTTTTCATCCTGTTTCTTTTTACTATCTTCACTATTTTTGTATCTCAACTTCTCCATGAAAAACTCCCGCATCTTATAGCGATGATTTCTTTATCTCCCATCCTCAACTGATATAACCTTTGACCATTTTTAAGTCTCTTTGCCCTCGATTTTGAAATACATCTAACATTTTGGCTTACAATTTGCTCTTCATTAGTTTTATCGTTTTTAAACTTTTTACTGTTTTGGAAGTATCTTATTTGTCGTTCTCTAATGTCGCTTCTTTGAATTTCATTATTTTTAAAGTGAACGAATAATTCATTTTGTATATTCATTTTATTTCTTTCGAGAATTTTTCTGTTGATTTATAACTTCCTGAAATACAGGATTGCACGAATTTTATAATTACATTTTCCGAATAGCAATATTAATATAAATTTAATAACTCCAATAATTTTATTTAGTTCGCTTTCAAAAATGAATGTTAGATGTTTTCGAAATTCCTTTATCCTGAATCCGAATGCAGTGGATCGAATTAAAATGTGTGAATTGGCTGTTTCTAATTGTTTTCTCCGGGAAATGTTATTTTTCCTCAGGATTGTTCTCAGGATACATTTTATCCCAATTGCCATTCATTCGTATTCGATCCACTAAATTGATTGTATTATTCCGAAGGTAATAAAGTCGAGTAGAATACCAGAATCACTTCAATTCACGTATTGGTTTGTTCAGCAAATCTTAGATACGTCCGCAAAGTTCTGTAGATTCCCTTATTCCGTGCCTTTTGGCAATTTCTGGGAGATTAAGTACTGCTACGGAAGTTTGGCGTTAGAACGGTGTAAAGCATTTTATCAGATCTCATGACTCATAATTCTCGCGATTTTTTGTGAACATAATCTCACTGCATTGCAATTCCTGACAAACATTTTTCTCGTAAGTAATTTTTTCGCACGATAATGTTGATGTTTTCTTAATTCCAAGGATTGACGCTTGTATTCTATTGTGATTGTGACATTGTGATTTAGTCATTCCGGAATTATACAAACGAACGTTGTTAAATTCTTCATTTTAAAACAATTCTTTGCCAAATTATGCAATAGCGTTGAGTTGAACGAAAAGATTTTGTAAACCGTTTGAGTAAATAGAATAGATCGTTAATATATTATAATCGAGTAATGAAGGTTTTATTAAGCTTTATACTTACTTTATCGATTTATTGTAGCAATAAACTTTCATGATTTAATCTCTATATTTTGATAGAATAGTGTTTAGTGTCAATTAATTTGTTATTAAATCACAGTCAAGTAATTGACTGCACTTGTTTACATCATGTTTGAGTCACTTTTTGTTACTTTCCTCAATTAAATTAGATGTATCTTTCTCAATGATACCCTTCATAAATACCATCAGGTACCGTTTGAATCGTCCACGTTTTTCCTTTTGTCTACACAAAACCGCAACCCCTGGGGCCCATGAGGAGGAATAATGGAGGTCTGGAATTCCAGTGTTGCCACATCCTCGCGTTTTTTCCTACTTACAAATCGTTCGGCCTGGAAAATTCCGGTACTTCAGAGAGTCCAAGTTGCCTCAAGAGCATTACCTAATTTATCATCGCAAAAAAAGTGCGGCTCTCTCTTGGAATTTATTTCCGATATCGTGTCTATTCTGTTGAGCATTTGTAAACGAATCTTTGAAGGATAGAACCGATTGTGGTATATATCTACGGATTATTAGCCATCATTACAATATTTTTAGAAAATAGGTGAAAGTATGTCGGGTTTTCGACGAATAATTCTTATCTAATTTTCACAAAATTGAGTTATAAGCGTGTTGGTGTAACTAATCAAGGGTTAACTTTCATGTAAATCAACTTTTTGAGTTCATAAAAATAAATTTTTCATTTTTTAAAATTAGAGTTTAAAATATCTACATTTATCGTTCCGGGTTTTTTTGCCTTTTCTTTGTCGAAACATAAACGTTACATATTCCATAACAAGGAAAGATGTAAAGTTTTAATTATAGTACTTTTCAACGTGTGCTTCATTTGGCAATTAATCGAATCCAATATTTCATTTGCGAGTAACTTTTCCGAATCCCTCGGAAGCGTTATTCACGTGTTCTCGACTTCATTTTCTTTCCGTTAAATATTACGTTTATTAGTGTAGAAAAACGTATAATTCCGCTCACATATCTTCGCTCTGATTGGCTTATCATCGGAGGCTACTATTTTCGGGAAATATTAATGCAACAATTTCACAGCAGATTATGAATGGAGTAATTTAGCGAAGCGTAGTTAATATCGAGGGTTTTTTTGGTGCTCTCGCAACCCGTGGATCCAATCGTAAAAATCTCTTTTAATTTACGAGTGTCCGGGTGACCACTCCATCCTTAAAATGTTATACGGTTTCGTTGTCCGCCGTCGGGAGAGTTTTTTTTTCGACCTTCAGCATCTCATCGTCCCAAGGTCCCGTCTCCTGACCTATCAATTCCATCCGAAAAAGGAGCACTTCCATCGGCGCTTTTTTCCGTGTGTGAAATACACTTCCGTTCTGTTGAATCTTCAAAATAAGAATAGATTAAATCAGATCGATAAAATCAAGCACATATATTCATTTTCAAATAGGCGAGCAGTATTTTAAAGTTACTAATATCTGAATACCTATATAATGATGCAATTGCACTCCAAATGAATAAAGTATTCCAGTAATGGAGGATTTTTCATCTCTTGTTGACGGATTGACCTCATAAATATACACACCTAAGAAACGAGCATCAAAATAACTCGAAATGCTTTTGAAGGTGTTTACAGTGGTATATGATAATATACAACCGATGGAAAATACTCTAAAAAAGTGACGGTCAACATATAAAAGTCCTCATTTGAAGACGGCATTCATTCATACCGATTCAATGTCCACGCAAATTCTCTTTTCGCTCATGGAATCCAAAACAAGTAGAATCGGCATTCGCGCGGATACGTGTTTCAGTTGTTTTTTTAATCACGCGAATGCGATTAAACGAAGTCGCGGGAATAGGGAAGTCGGCTGATTTACGACTCCCGGAATAATTCATCGCTTCTTTGTTAAGCGAAAGCTTCTTTTTGCATCCGGAAATGCGCTCGTAGATGCTGTTTTGTTTCGAGGGTTGCCATTTTGGACACTATTAATTACCTAAAATAGATTCTTTTCGGCAATTTTCGTTTGTTTCTCAATATCGCCGTTTTAAAAAGTCACTATTTTCGCTATTGTCATTTGCTCATTAGCGCTTTTTGTCTAAATATTCTCTCCGCGTGATTAGGGAAACAATTATTAGTCATATGCAACAAATTCTTAGGTCTCTGTAATGCTGTGGGCCATACAACTTAGGAAATAAAAATATATTTCGTATATTTTTATTATATTTGGTAACAATAAACGTTTTAAAGCCCGTCAGCTCATTTATTAAGATTCGGTCGATTCACATCATCGGTCATGTTGTACAGCGACGAAGATTGCATCGCCATTCTTTAAAAAACCTCTCATTAAAACCGTAATCCCTCCGCAAATTGTTATGAATGTTCTTTAAATTTAGTTTTTAGGAATAGGGCCAAACGTTTTAGCGAACCCTTAACTTCCATCGCATTATAAAAATGAGTCGAAACGTTGTAATACATGGACGAGGAAAGTATTATCTTCTTTGGCTTAATCCGTTCGTCTAATTTCCTTTAACGTTTAAGCGCCTTAAAGTGCGAAGAGGCAACTCCTCGGTGGGGAAACCGCATAAAGCACATGTGCTGTTGATGTTCGCATCCCGTTGCTATTGTCGTTGTGGTCGATTGCATTCGAGGGCTGTTTCAGAGGTCTTGTTCTACCACATCACACTCAAGCAATGAATGTTTTCACTTAAGAATCATAATGCACAGATAATTGGCCGAAACGCTCTGAAAGTTTTCTGCGAAAGAAATCCGGTGCTGAAATCTCGATCCAATTTGGAATTTTTTACGATATATTTTAGATTTTTCTTTCTCCGGACTACTTTTTGATACGCAATTTAACTTCAATTAGTCCCTTTATAATTTTTTTTTATTTAATAAGAATCATTTTTCGTATCTTTCTAACTCAAGCATTACTCGATAATGCGAAGCCAGTCGTATTTATCAATTAAAAGTGGAAAATGTACTACTCTCTTATTTATCCAATTTAATTTCCACAAAGTTACGCCTGATCATTTACATTTCAATGTACATGTATATTATCGAAAAATAATTACAAAATATCAGTATTATTATTTTTCTTATTTATTCAGATTTGGTCTATTCGACATTTGTTTCCTTCCTATTTTAATTAAATAAACGTTTTGAAACCCATTCTGAGTAACTCGCAATCCTTATTTACTGAATGTTTCTCGTCTCAGGATATTTATATCTTCAATTTAT
This sequence comes from Pantala flavescens, assembly GCA_020796165.1. Lineage (NCBI taxonomy): Eukaryota > Metazoa > Arthropoda > Insecta > Odonata > Libellulidae > Pantala > Pantala flavescens. The sequence goes on along the minus strand of CM036883.1, from coordinate 12,926,357 downwards.
ATCTTCCCCAAGAAAAATTGTCTCTCCTAATTTATTTTTTCTCCATCCAGACGATGCACTCCGCCGTCTGCAGGGGTCTCTATTTTTTTGCCTATTTCTTGTCGAGCCCTGGCGTGGATGTTGCTAGGTTACCGTCTGTTGCCTTGGTTACGGCTTTTGACGTAGAACAAGCTCTCTCAAAGTATCACGTCTTCCTTTTTCATCTTCTTTCACCAATGTTCGCTTCGTTGTCGAAGCAAATTTCTCTCCGGTACAGTATTTTATTATGCTGCGGTTTAAGTTAAAAAAATTCCAATGTATCGTGTTTGAATGGAATTATATAAAAGGTTAAAACAATTGTGAAGGAAACGAAAGATTATTCTTTGTTTACACTTTAAAATACAGTTGTGTAAAGCTGCTAAAATACAAGGCTCAAATCATATAAATTATTTATTTGTTGGTTCATACTGTATTAAACATATTATATATATTGTTAAACTGAATGTAGATAATATTTAAATGTTGTGTTAATTGAAGCTACATATATAAATATCTAAGTAAAGGAAATATGGTAATCTTTAGGATTGGTCTTATTGTGAGTGCATATTCTGAAATATCAGTTCTGTCTTTCCAGTTCTTTTCGTCGCTTAATAAGTTTCACTATTTAAATGAGGACATTAACATCTCCATTTATTTAGATTGCGAATTCACTACCGTGTTTTATTTGTTCTCGTGCAATTACCAAAATAATCCTACTAAAAAGCGTTTAATTGAAACCTTCGTTTGCTCTCGGTAATATTTTAAACCTCTCGCTATTGAATCTTATTCGGACCCCATTCCTTCTCTTTTTTATCCTGTTTTTTCAAAAATATATGAAGTTCGCGGACGGAATCGATTCGCGAATTTAATCGACGCATTTTCCACGAAACAAAAGATCCTTCGCCAATCAAGATCTCAGAAGATGACTTGATCCTCCCGCGCAGTCTCTTCTGGCTTTTTTGTTACTTCCACCTCCAACCGCCGGAGGTCTCTTCGATCGCACGAGTTGAACACACGAAAAAAGGTTCGATCCGATTGTGCTCTTTTTACCTCCCACGCCAATTACGGGTGGAAGAGGGTAATAATTTCGTTAACGGTAGCCATCGTTAATGACGTATTTATCTGTTATCATTATCCGATAGTTGTCGGCGGTGGGTCGTCTCCAATTAGTTACGACTTTTCTCCGCAGGGAGATCGGAAGCGCGTCGGTCGCTGCATGGGATGGGTGAGGTCTTCTGTGTAGACAAAAATAAAGTTTTCTCCTCTAATTTTTAGTTTGTCTTTAATTATACTTTTCTCGTCCCTTAATTATTTAATATCAATTCAGATCAATGATATTTTGCACCAATTTATCGAGATTATTGAATTAAATAGTTAATAAAGGAATTAAAAATTGAATCTGTTTATTTACAGTTTCCAGAATTTTTATTTAAAATATTAGCCAGAATACTACAATTAATTCTATTGTAAAATTTTTGCTGATTAGATAATACTCTTAATTAAATTAATAAGAGTAATAATTAATTAATTAAATTAATCTTAATAATTAATAATAAGTTTTTTATTTCGTATGTTGAGTTTACCAATTCAAATTTTAATGCTAGAATGCACCATTTAAATTTCACTGACCGTGTTTATTTCAAAAGTTTCAAGTTGATATAACAGTTTAAAAATTAGGTAATTGAATAAATAAAAGCATTTCTACGGCTGTTTCACAATCACCGCAGCGTAATCACGTTAATAATTCTGAAAGGGAATAAGATTTCATATTCAAATTGGAAGATACATTTGGTCAAAGGAAGAATTAATTTGCGGTTGGGATTTCTACAAAATGTTTTGCTTACGAGGGAAGAATTTTCGAGGTAAACAGAACTCTACGTGCGAATCCGGGCAGAAAATATCATCGCGTGTCCGCGAATAATGGTCGAGGGTTGTGATTAATGAAAGAGGGCGAAATACTGCATGCATATTTCGCGGTGAAACGTTTGCACATGCATCATCCCGCATTTTCGTTCCATGCAGTATCACACTGCGCAAGAGTTCACTTGGCCGCTGTCCGGAATAATTATGCCACAAGGTATACTCGTAGGACCACTGGCGTTCGAGCAAATCGTTCGTGGAAATAATGTGCGATTTTCGCCATAGAGAGCATTTCCGGTTGTTCTCGGACTCATTTCTTTTGAGAATTGCTTCTGGAAAAGTTATGGTTCGTCTTCATCTCTAGTTTTGTTCCTTTATAGAATACAGTTACGAGTCCTCTTCTAAAATTATTGCTATAGCTTAGATATATTTTGATGCAAAGATTTGTTTCCTATCTGCTTAGAATTGGCACTATTCGTTTTCTACGTGCATCCTCTCCATTTTGCAAAATTCAACGATATATGTTTTCACCTGTTTATTCAATTAGGCCTTATCGCAAACAAGTTCCGTTGTAGATAAGGACTTCTCGAGTATCTTATCAAGGAGATTTGATTTTATCGCCTAACAATCGTACTTCACAGTAATTTTGTCCTTCACGAGCGTTCTTTGATGATTGACATCAGCGCGTCAACTTCGCGTTATTTACTTGCCTTTTTCTTCTTTGGGTGCGCTTATGTATGAAATCACCTTCTTTCACTTTTTAAAGGGAATTTTGCTTAGAAACTGATCTCATTCATTGTTTGAGGCGATTTTCTTCTCTTTTCGCATTTTCTTCTGCTCTCCGAAGTCACTTTTTCCCGCTTTTTGTCGATTCTTCTGAGGAATCGATGGCTCTCAGACGCCGCCATTGAAATATTGCCGCTTTTTTCTCTTCGCAAGTATTAAAAGTTCCGCAGCTATTCTGTGATTGTATTTGCAGCTTTTAAAAGTTTATTTCCTAGTAATCAATGAGTTAATCGTAATTTTCATTTGTTTTCCAGTTCTGTTTTTGATTAGTTTGTTTTTGACTGATATCAAAGGAGCAATTAACACATATGACTGCAACGATATCAGGAAATGTATGGGTGATAGTTTAAGATTTTTACTGTTGTTTTGGGAAATTATTATATTATATATGATTATTATTAAGTTTTGGTGAAATGATGATGAATGAAAGTCGCTCAAAAAAGCAGTTTATTATTATCATATTTTAAATAGTTCTTTTTTATATATTGTAGCGTAAAATGACTATTTGTCCTAATTTGCTCTTGCAGAGCGTGGTGAAGCATAACGATAAGGGCTCCAAAGGTCAGAAGTTGAACAACTCGACATGTTCTCCATCGGCCACTCCAGTGCCGGGCGACGAGACGGCCGGGGGTGGATCTCCTGGGAGCATCGGTGCGAAGCCGAGGCCTCCGGACACTGGTCAACAGCAGGTAACACTCCAACGACACCTACTTTTAATGGGCATCGTCGATTCGGTTCATTTGTTGCTAATCTCGTTGACTGCTCTTTCGTTTTACAATTCTCCGGTAGAAGATTATGATATTATATATTATTGAGATTATCAGATTTATAATTGTTTTTAATAAATGCGTAATTTATGGAATCTACTACAAGACTGTTTATCACTGGGGTTAAATTAAACATTAGTGCCTCAGAAAATGATTTATTTGACACTGTTCAGTTCTTGGTGTAGAATAGGATCGATAAATCCTATTTATTGGTACAAATGACCATTATCAATAGACGTTTACGTATAATAACACGTAATCATCTTAATTAAGTCTCAATAGGCGGTCGTGTTCATATAGTGGATTTAATCCGGTATTTTCCGAGTGCCATTGACATGAGCGGAAATACCGTGATGCGATCTTTAGATAGGCTTCACCCGACAGGTCGCCTGGCCACCTTCCATTGGATCGCTATGGAGGCCTTCAAGAGGTTTTATCTTTCATTAATATTTGCATCATGCGTATGAAATAGTTCTGAAAGATTCTCATCAAAGTTGTTCTCCAGTGACCTTATAGTAACTAATCGGCGAATATTTGTTAGTAGAGTCATTTCAGTGGGTCATTCATTTGGCATCATACCAATACTCGAGGTTCATAAATGGCTGTTGACAATGAATCGTGAAAGAAGCAAAATATATCCCACCTTATCATACTTAGGGAATAAAAGCCAAAATAAAGTGCAAAAAACTTCGATTCCTTAACGTCTCGTACTGCTTTTTTAAAATCAAATTCGGTATAAAGTTCTAATTCACGCATTCAAAGGGCTTGATTTTTAGAATTGCATTACTAACGGTTATGTATCAAAATAAAAAGTTATTAGAGTTATGGTTTAATCCTTCGTGTTCATTCACCAAGTTAAAGGGCAGCTCATATTTATTATTTTCAAACACATGGATAAAAGTGTCCTTTGTTTTAAGAACATTCTCCATTATTTCAAGTGCACCATTTTTGGTCAGTCAACTCAAAATATTGTGTTTGCGTATTCCTTCCTCGTTGGAACTCCTCAATGAAAGCATCCGAACTTCTTCGGAACTACTTCTGAATACATCACCAAAACACGATGTCTCAATGTAAATGACTCATAGTGCGTTTTCCTTGTCCTCGGGTCATAAAAGCCGCGTAATTCCGAATGCGTCAACAACACAATCCGAAGGAGCAACGGTTCCTGATTGATTGCGTCGTCGGAACGGAATGCGTTTCCGTGGGACGCATTAGTCATTTGTTTTTTTTTCTCCAAAAAGCACTTCTGAATTCGTCCGTATGAATGAGCACTTTTGTTTCGGACGCACACCGAAGATGGGGCGCACCTCGCTCTTCAGATGTTCAAACTCTCCTTCAGAAGGGACTTCCTTTTTTGTTTATTCTTCTTTCCGAAAGCCGTCTTTTTGAAGCACGCGTTGTAGGATCACCTCGTCTGTTGTGTCTGCGCGGCGCGATCGTCTTCTGTTCTCGCCCTGCGAAGCGTGCGTGAGGTGGTTCAGGGTTTCCCCGCAAGATGTCGGGACTGCGTTGGGGCGAGTGGGTGCGGTGGGGAGGGGAGGGCGGTTGGGGGCGTTTGCCGCCAGGTGTCGACTCAGTCTGCGGCTGGCTTCCGCTCGAGTTATCCACGTGCTGATGACGTAATCGACTGGGCGGGAGTGCGAGTGGAGCACGAGACACGCTGCTCGTGACCACTCGTTTTCTATTGATGGATCAATCGATGAATTTTTAAGGGATATTTACGGAGGGCTACTTTGTCTTGGGTATTTTCTTTGCGGTGTTTTGTTGTCATACTATGTGTTGTGAATGGATAATGATAGAGATGTGTGTTTTAGTATCTTTATTTTGTTTTTGTTTTCGATATGATTTTGTTTCGCATCTTAATTAATAACCTAGCGAGTCAATTATAGGGCGAAATTAATATTTGTAATGAGATTGAATGTTATTATTTAATTTATTTTTCATTATCAAATTCGTAATTTCGTCCATTTCTTTCTAAGAGTTCCCCTCAAAACTATTTTAATCGCAGTATCACGATTTGAGATGCTTTTCTGTGAGGTTCTTACATGAAACTACTTTTTGCAAATACGTTCTTACATGAAACTACTTTTTGCATACTATCTTCTTATTATTATCTCATTTACCTTTTTTATTACTCGTTTATTAATCATCACCGCGTAGATGTTACTATAATTGAACTTGCCGAACCAGAATTTTTCCAACCTTAATCATTTGTTTGATAAGTTTCGGTGAAGGATTAAATAAACTTGATTCCATCTGTCAATTCCTTCATTTTCTTTTGAGTGTAGTTCTGATTCGGTGACCTTAAATGCAAAGCATTCACATTGGAAATTATTCTCGCATCAAAATAATCTATTTGAAGTGCATAGAAATCGTATAATTCACGTTTATGCCTTTAATGTTTATGTACTTTTTGTCATCGAATGTCATGTTATCTCTTCTTTTAGAGGTCCTTATCCTTTGCATCCATCGAGCCACTTTCACGTCTTATACTATGCACATTGTCTAACCGTATCGAACCGGTTAACCGTCCAAGCGTTAGAATCTCCGTCGAGAAAGTTCCAACAATGTTACGTAGTGACTTCGTGTCTGTGCAAAATCCAATTATGAACTCCCCCTCCTTCGATGACCACTTTCCTCTTCGAACGTCACAGACTTAACCGGATTTCCGGTATTCGTCGAAATCATCATCCTCTCGCGTAATTCACTAACAAGATCAACTCCCGAAGGTTCCCCTCCTTCCCGCTGGGCGTCACCCCAATTTGCTAACGCTCTTTACGAATCAATTTGCATGGAAAACGTTATCTGGCTGGGAGCCTATGTCGGCCGAATTAATTTGCATGGAAAAGTCATTTTGTGCTGCGACGCCAAAGATGAGATTCAAATTGCGTAGGTGTCGTTTGTGATTCATGGAATCGCTATGAATGTTAAGAAGGTCAAAGTCCAAGAAGAGGTCGTATTTCCTTTCAGAAAATGACCCCAAGTCTTGAATCCTCTTCTATTTATAATCGCGGGTGCTCTTCTTATTTAGTAACGGATTATTTTTCGTTTAAAGAAAATTCACCGACTTTTTGAGTTTATCGTGTTGAACGATAGGATATCAATGTTTAGAGGTTTATTTTTACTATTTCAATTCGTCATCAGAAAAATGTTCGTTTGTTACGAATAAGAAATCCTATTTTTAATATTGATTGCTCCTTAGAATCGTGGCTTTTGTTTGCTACTGACGAAGTGGAAAATTCCTATGCTGTATCATCATATTCTCTCAGTTACTAAAATGATAATTGGAACTCTACAGGAATAAACGGTGTAATATAGAATGTTCTGTTCGGATAAATGTGAGATTCAACCGATAAAACCGTTGTATTCATCGCCATCTATCCGAAGGTGGGGGAACGAGAAAAATGGGCCAATGATGGCGTGCGACGAGCGGGAATTTAAATGAACAGGTTCTCGGAATGAAATGAAGACGAGTTGCGGGATTTATTGGGAAAGAGCCATTCAGATGCCGAGTATCCTATAAGGCATACTTTTTAGGGTTCCATAAATTAGTGGAGGTTTCTGTTTATCGGAGAGAGATCTTTTTTCATCACCACTCGATCTTCAGCATCTGATTGTGGAAGTGGTTGGATGTGGTGTTGGTAGACGTGTAAGTGGGTGGTTTTGGGTGTTTCTGTCTATGGCTGTTGCCGTTTCTTGTCAGAAGGTCTATCGGAGTGTTAGCAGCGTGTTTCCGGGTGTAGATTTAGGTGGGAAGGAGTGTGGTAACAAGTGATCTGTCTTTTCTCTTCCAATCAGAGCTCTTCTGTTCACGTTGCGCCCAGAAGTTGCCTCACTCATGTGCTCCTATGTTTTTGGAATTTCTCGTGTTTATGCTTTTTTTATGGAAACTTAAACTTAGAGTTCCTTTAAAAGTTCCTGGAAAGTTCACCGGAACAATTCAAGGGTTCATTTTGAATTAGTTGTGGAATTCACGTATGTTTCTCTAGAGAATGTTATTATATGATGGAATATTTAGTATCAATACGAAGGATTACTTATACCAATCTACTACTATAATGTAAATTATCTGAATAGGCTCTTCATTTTCTCATATCTATGATTCTCTTTGAAGTCCATAAAGTCGGAGAATATTCTTATACATTTCTGTAACGTGTTTAGAAGGGGAATTGACCGTATTTCATGTTATTTGGGGAGTAAGCAATTCGTTCACCCATGAGTTGGAGTTGATGAATTTTTAAAACCGAAATTCCGAAATCATTCACTTAATTACGAAAAAGCCTCGTTTTTCCATCTGAAAATCGATGAAAACCTCAGCGTTTCACATCAATGGTAACTTTCTTCGACAACTTAATAAACCTAAAAAGGAGAAGAACCTCTTCATCCACTTTTTCCTTCCTCTTGCGATGTCCCCATACCTTCGGACAAAGGAATGCCTCTCCTAATTATTGCCTCTATTAAATTAAATCGAAATGCTGCATTTAAACTTCTTCTTATCAGTCCAACTTCTTTTCTTTCGCCATTACATACTCTTTCCAGTTTTTTCTTTTCAATTTCGGTAGTAATTAATTTTTCTTCATCACCAAATGTCTCTTTAGTCGTGTTTTTGTAGTGTTAAAAGGTAACGATGATGTCGAAAACGTTTTGCTACTATCGATTAGTAGGACTACCTGTAGGTTTTTACTACTTAAGATATCTCTATGTTCGTTTCCATCGATTTTGCTGCTTTTTTCCGTGTGATGCAGTATTTGATTTATGTTAGGAATGGCTTATTCATTTCGAGGCATACGCATTGTCTTGCTTCGATTCGAATTTCCCATCGCAGACATCGGAAGATTAATCTTCGTCATCTTTCGTATCCATAGATGGTTGCAACGCCTAACGGAACTTCCGTCAAATTTCGTAGATATTCCTTTTTTCGCCAATTATCGACTGTAGTCAGCTCCACATGCATCGGTGGACAATTATTTCTTTGGCACCGTAAACACCTGCTCATTCGATGGCTATCGTCCATTTAACGCTCGAGCGATGGCCGTCGACAGGCAATTGTTTAGCTCCGGAAATGTTCATTATTCATGGACCTCTCTCATCAGATGGACGTCGGGTCCTCTTCGGCCAGATTAGCTGCGGAACAGTAATTCTAAACTCGTTTTAAAGGTTCTGCCGTATTAATGGGATTGTTTATCCCTTGGATTAGCCTTTTCTTTGTTCAGAGGGCGATAGTGGCATAGATATGCCTTCACACCTAATGTACTGAGCTTAGTATGAGAGATTTTCTAAGGATGTAAATTCCTATGTTTAAGATTTGATTGCATTATATCCGATTTTATTATATTTGGATTGAAAAAGAAAGATAATGTATCTTACCCATTGAGTAACAGTGTATTTTCATTTCGAATACTCGTACAGACTACGAAAAGATCTACTCAATGTGTATTAGTGGTGTTGTTTAGACCTCATATATTTATTTCGTTGCTATTTTCAATTCATTGTATTCCAAATTATTACGCAGTCTTTTCAAGTTTAAACATTTCTACATCCGGTGGCAAGTACGCTGTCACCCATTTATGAGGGCTTTAGAAATCGCACCTGTTCGGTGCCAGTATTCAATCCACGTTCGCTGCTTCTTTTATTAATACACGCGTGCGTTTGCGTGCCTCTCACCTATTCGTTTCCCCGAGAAACGCAGAGGTATTTCGATTGGCGATTGTTTATGTCCTCCGACGAATACTCATACATCGGATCAGTTTCGTTTCAGATGCATTTACTTGTCCATTGTCAGTTTGTAAATAGATTGTAATCGTCATTCCGAATTTGGTCACCCTGTCGACTGTTTAGCTAACTAAACTATCTTTTTGTTAGATTAGAATGCGTCAGAAATTGTTAAGATGAAGATTCCATTATACAAATCAAAAACTCATCGGAAATTTATAAATAAAAATTTGACCGTGATGTTTATTTAACCTAAATATTCCTCTACTTCATTTACTCTTTTGTTGAATACGAAAAAAAATTCTATCGATCTTCTACCATTTTCTTTGCAGAAGCATGTATACTATCGCTATACATTCAATAACAAAGCTAATTTAACCGTATATAATGTTTAAATTTCAGTTCGAACTAATGAATAATAGAGGTATCAGGGACAATATGGGCTCTTCCCATGGAGTCGTTTGGAGTAGCTAATCCTATGTCTAGTAGCCCTTCCTCTTTATCGCCCCTAAAAAAGCCCATAACTAACCTCCCCCACACCAAAGGCAGGAAGTGAACACACGACCCAAACACGTGTACCACACCTTCATTCGGAAATAACAATGGAAGAACCGATTCATTATTTCGAAGGCGTACACCGAAAAGAGCCGTGAAAAACGCCACTCCGAGTGGACGGAAAAAGAAATTATTTTAATCGGCGTAAAATGCCGGACAAACAGCGAATGAGTTTTTGTCGATGGGATTCCTAATTAAAATTTGTTTCCTCGAATATAGAAGGGTGCGTGGAACCTCAACCCGCATCCTGGTACAAAAAGTCTCTCCCTAAGCCGTAGAGTCTAATCCAGGATAATTTCGTCACCAGAAAGCATTATAGCAGTGGTCAACACCGCCTCTTGCCCAAGCGTCGATAGCCTCAGTGTATTTGTAATGAATGATAGCAAAAATATGTACTGTACATCACAGTTGCTTCGGTAGTGGTTACCTCTGTTTTGGTAATAAATGCTGTAGACAACTACGCTTACAGCTTCTTCTCTACGAAATATTGAGCTTCCAGTTAATCTAATCCAATTCGTCGTTTGAAATTAAAAGATGATCACTTCTTTCAGATCTAAACTAACAACTATCCTCGAAAAATTCGTGTTATCAGTGATTATGGTATTTGATATCATACGGATTTTAGTATGGAATGGGTTAGGAGGGAAAAATTCCCTTACCTTGATTGACATAAGTTTCTTTGGAAGTTTACAGTTTCCTTCCTTAACTAAACAGGACCATTTTTCAGAAAATTGAACTTGTTTATATCAGACGTGTGATAAAGTTTACCTTGATCTAATTTCCATATTTTCTGTCTCATTAAAATACCCGTTTCTTTCCAGGGCTTCATTCCTATTCACAACCATCACAACATGCACCTTCACCATTCCGTGCATTCGAACCACACCAGCCAGCAGCAGAACCAGGGACAGTCGCCGCACCATCCAGGTTCCCCTCTTCGGCCCCTACACAACCACCAGCACCACACGCCGCACCATCTCCATCTCAACCACCAGCACCCGTCTTCGGCATCGAGGACCGGTGCAGAGGCTGGCCCGAGTGCGGTGGTGGCTGAGGAAGCCGGTGCCCAGAGGGCCAACGGTCCCTCGTCGCCCGGGCACCCGCACCTGCCGAGGCAACCGCCCCACGGCAGCACCCCGCTCCAGCACCCGCTCTCTAGGCTCTCCCCATCCGAGCCGCACACCCCGAACCCTCACAGGGCCTCGACACCCAACAGCACCAACAACAACGGCAGCACCAACAACAACGGGAGAGAGGATAGACACCTTAGCGACGTGAGTACATCATTGCTTTTCTTTATCTGTTGCTTATTTACCTAAGCGTATAATATGTTGTAGTATGTAGCTGTAAAAGCATTGTAGTCGGACGATTATTAAAAGCAAATTATTATTTTTTATGTAATTAAATGAGTCACCTGGGAATTAAGACCATTATCAAAGGTTCTTATTTCGATACAAATAGTCTATTTTCTAATACAATGAAAAACAACTAACTTTGAAAGACTCTAATTTGTCTTTTGGTTGATATATTCATTCATTCAATAAAAATAATTAAAATTCCTTACCTTAACACGTACATTTATATCTCTTTTTAGGTCTTTAGCTCTTTATTGGTAAGATTGAGACTGAAAAGTATCTATTTCCATTTCACCTTTTGAATATTGAGGTCGATGTACGCATCCTAGAGAATTGAAATAGTTTATCAGAAAAGTATCACTAGTTCGCGAATTTCAAATTATTAATTAGAAACAGATGTTGTAAATAACTGATATTATAGAATTCGTATTTCAAATTTGATGGTATGATTACTTAGTAGTTGTTTTCTGCGTTTATAATCATTCACAATATTGCGTTGGCACGTGTAATATAATGGCACGCACCGGTAGTGTATAAATTTCCGCATCTACTTATCGATGCCATCAATAAAGTCGCTCTCTTCATTTAGAAATATCAATCACATCGTAGTGTTTTTGAGCATTATTCACTTTGTCTTCGGATAAATTAAGTAATTCGATTTGCATTTAAATTGCCCGAATAAATCTCGTGATAACAAACCTACACCGGCATCCCGAGCATTCACTTTCTCGGATTCATTTTTTACACGCATTCCTTGTGTCCAAACTCGTTCTTTCAGATATCCCGTAGGTTTCGCGCAATTAAGTCCCAATGTTTTTCTTTCCTCTTGGGAACAAGTCGTCGACCAAATTGTCCTTCCGGGGAAATATAAGTACTCAAGAGCTCTCGAAATTGCGTATCGGAAAATCGATGGCAAATTAGAGGTTATTCCGCGAAAAAGTCTTTCTGCGATTGAGATACTCGGCAACTGGTTGGCTCCCGAGGACTCAATTCACTCGAAAGTGCTCAAACGATCTGCAATTAGTTCCAATTCGCGAGGAAAGATTGCGCCTTTTTTTGAAACGGGAGCGATCGCAATTAAACGTTTCTCCTCCGAACTAAAAGATAGACCACCTTGTGCTATTATAGTCGCGTAAATAATCTCGCTTTTCCGTAGCTCTCCATTATATCTCCGTTCATCGCCAATATAAATCACCGGAATCGACAAAAAAGTTTCAAAAAGGACGGAATTATGTCGCTACCATGTTTTGCTACATTTGCAACTTTATCTGAGGATCTCGTGGATAGATTTCCGTTTCGGGAAGGAGGCAGGTGGCTCCACCGCGGATGGAGTCGGATTTAATTATGCCTTTCAATCAACTTGTCTGACCGCTTGTTTCCGACCATAACGGCCTCTATAAATCGCCGTTGACTCGTGTTTTTCCTTTCCTATCGATTCTTTTATGGGAGTCTAATCATGCGTTTCCATCCAACCAATCTATTTATTTCCCTTATGTGACGCGCTATTCGCTTGCATCTTTCGGAAGTATGCATTCTTTGATTCTTTTTTTATCGATGCCTCTTTCTTTTACTATTTCCTGTGCTTTCTTTTGACTGATCATAATGAAATATTTTGCGATTTTGAATTATTTTTCTGAAGTTCCTAAACGTATTCAGTCAATGCTTAAAATAACTTTTTTCTGGTAAACTAAGTTGTTGTATTTCTACAAAGCTCGTATTCATTACAGTTTCTAACGCTTAAGAGATATTTTTAATATTTTATTAACTTAACGCTTAAGTTAATACATTCCTTTTTTATTTTCTCTTTCGGGAAAAAACGAGTTTTCATAAGAATACCGTTTCATATAATTTCTTTTTGTCCAGGTCCAGTCCAGATCAAACTATATTTATAACTCTGTACTTTTTCATGTATGTTAATAATGAATGTTTTTTGCAAATGAAATATTTGATATGTATTCGGAACGATCGAAAATTTTTAAAAAAACATGGTGAAACTACACAGTTACATAATAGTTCTTAGTGTCCATGTAAAATGAAGATCGCTTGTTTGTCTCGTTTAATGCTATCTAGATCATATTTTCATGAAAGAATATAGATTTTTATTCCAAGTTTATTTTCTACCAAACCTTTTTTATGTATATTTTCTTCATTTTACTCTTTTTTCGTATTAAGTTTATTATGGTCGATATTTATCTCCATTCCCCATCCTAAAATTTCGTCTTCAACCGTTTTCTACACGACCTTCCTTTCACCCGGCATTTGTCTTCCGTTAATCTTTTTAATTCAGCTGCTTTCTGTCTTCTTTTGTTTTCCTTTGGGAGTATCTGAACGATGTTGAGAAGTAGCTCATGGATTGACGGACATCTAGGATGATGGAATCTAGTTAAATAGGTGGAGTTGTTTCCGTATAAAGCAGAAGAGGCATATATTTGATGGAATGTTTGTTGAATGAATTCATTAATCTGTTTCTTGTTTATTTCCCTTTCTCAAGGCCTTAAAATAACCTCCACAAGGTAAATAAATGTTTTGACTGTTCAGGATCTGACTGTTTGGAAAAAGCCAAAATTGAAAAAGAAAGACTTGTCAATGATAAAGAAAAACTTTCGTTAAATATCTCTCCATATACATTAATCCGAACGCTACGTAAATTTATGGAAATAACCGATATGCAACGGATTTGTAAGAACTCGATGCATGTTGGGATGAAAATTACTCCTATTTTGCGAATTCATCGACGAATGTAAAAGGATCAGTTTCGGCGGATAATTTTCCTTCTTCAAAATCGTTCTTCCTTAATTACGAATAATTAAAGGTTCCGACAATTATTTCCTAGTAGAATTATTCATGATCGTGGAATAACTTACCAGTTCAGTTATATCGATCTCAAATTCAGTTAAATCTTAGTATCGATAAATGTGTGTGCACATTGTGCTTTTATGTGTAATATACAAACAACATTTCAAATGAACGTTAATTTTGTTTCGTCAACTTTAGCTCCCTTTTCTATGTTTCGGTAGAAATCACAGTTTCCCTCGAAAAAGCTTTTTTCAGACCTCTTACATCCTTATCCAGTCCAATGTCTCATTTTCCCTAAATTATTCCCTTTATCTTCTCTGCACCATTTCTCTTTCGAAAAAGTTTTATCTCTTTTCCGAATTTACGACGAAAAAGGAGAATTTGCGGACGAATAAGTTTCTCAGGAAATGGACTCCACGTGAAAGTGCTGTTAAAGTGCTTTTATTCCTCCGTTGTGTGGGCCACTTATCTCCCATTTTATATATACTTGTGTAGAACTCTAGGAACATGTTTGATAATCCAGTGTACATGATCTAAAATATTATTCCAATATAATATTTATCCTTTGTTTGAATGTCATATCCAATTATTATATCTGAATTACTGGTCCGATTTATAATTATTTAGTCTACACCTTTACAGTTTTTATTTTTTGTTTAGGAAAAAGAAAATTTAATTAATAGTAGTTTAACAAACAGAATTGATGAAATCTTAGAAATTCAATCTTTAGCGTAAGAATGGAAGTTTTTAATAAATAGCTTATATGTTAAAATTTACTAATTAAAGATAAAAAATTATTAATGTGTATTAAATTATAATATATTTATCTTCGTTCTTTATCTTTTGCCGTCAATCGGATGGAGCTTTTATGTTGAGTCCTCTCTAAATTAATTCTATACATTCTATATATTTTTTACATAGAATATTCTGTGGATTCAAATAACTCTTTTTTCCTCTTTTCGTAGGCAAGCAGCCATTCCAGCTCAGGGCAGGGATACATCGTGAGTACTCTTTCTTTCTTCTCCCATCTGCTACTTCATCCCCTTGGATTTATGTGAATTTAGCTTCACTTATTTCGGTGAAGATTTCTTATCCAAAATTTGATATTTATTTTGGTTGGGTTATCGAGGTTAATATTCCCGAGAAGAGATTTATTCGCGAAGTAGTTAAACAGCTCGATTACTGTCTACTCATCTGTGGTCCCAAGGGAGAGACGTGAGTTTTATTCGAATCAGATTTTATACGATAATTTTTTATGTTCTGCTTCTGTTATCTAATATTATTACTCAATAGTATGTGCTAATTAGTGGAGGAATATTTAGATTCAGTTAAGTATCTTTTCATTATTTAGATCACGTTTTCCGTCATCTTAAACCCCAGCTTTCGATAAATTCCACATCAGTGAGGAATTAGTCTCCGAGTGTTTTTTCGCCATCGATAATTGTGGGCATTTTACATATCCAATTACATTCAACTTCACTCTATCTTGAGATCTGTACCGTGATATGCTTTTCGTATTTCAGAGGAAATTTTGCTCATTTAAGTATTCCGTTCGGAATTAATTAATCTCGCGCTCTTTCATGTAGAAAGGACCCATTAATATTTCTTGACGTCAAGGATGTCGGTTGAAAATCAAATAAGCTGCCAAAAGAGGGAATTAGTTATAATTAAAACGTTTCCTAACGCGAGTTGGTCGTTAATTTCACGGATCGGTTCATTTACGACTTTGAGAATCGAGGGAAGTCGAAATTTTATTCCTAAAAAGCTCCTTCTATTCCAGTCGTCTCATTTAGCACCTCCTCTTTTTAGTCGCATTTCTCCCTTTAACACCTGCTCACGCTTCTCATCCATGACTACCGTGTTTTAACCTCTCGGAAGCCGCTCTTTCCATAATTTCTTAACGATTCTCGATGCGATCGATCCCTTAATCGGCCGTTTTCTCGATAAACACGTTTCGATTCGATTGAATCGATAGGTCGAATAATGGATTCCGATCTATTGCGAGTTTCGATTCGATTTTCAATCGTTTCATCGAATCATTCGGAGATTACTTAGAATCATCGGTCGTTCACTTCGAGGATAGTTTTTGTTTTTTAGTAAACAATAAATAGAAAAACGATTCCTAAATATGAATATATTAATGGTACAACTCGTCGTTGCTTTCATTCGAGATTTGAGTGGTAAACCAACGGAGTTTAATGTTGTCCTCGGATATGAAATATCGACAGTGTAGGACTACTCAACGTAATTAAAAACCCTGATCTTATGCACTACTTATCGGGAAATGCTCCGTGAAAGTGGTTGCCTCCAGAGAATGGGCACATCTCGCTCACGGTAATTGGCTTGGTTTCCGCCAGAGGGAAGTGAATCGCACACGGAAATATGTACATAAGCAGGTACCGTGTTTAATTGATCGGGTTGGATGTTCAAGTGGAAGAAACCAAATGGAATATCCTGGTAAAGTAGGGCATCGTAGTAGTTGAGCAATTGCTACTGGCTATGGGTTAAATTTGTGTCGCATTCGTTTCATAAACTGGTGTTCTATTTTTTGAATGATGAAAGTCTACTTTGAAGATTTTATGTGGTAAATTTTTCATGGAATGATAGTTTGTGCATTTCCAATGTTGCTCGTCTCCATCTAGTATTCTGGGTGTGTTAGTTGAAAGAATGGACTTCACACACATAATTTCTGCTTATTTTTAACGTTACTCTTGTATTTGTTGGTAAAAGGTCCGCTGAATCATCATCGCATGTTTTATCCCTGAATTTATTTGAGAAATATATACTCAGGTTCTTGTCTTTGTTTCACTCGCCGCCGCTCGAGGTTGGAACCTTTGAAGGCCGTTGATGACATCGGGCAACTTGTTCCTCTGCAGCATCTCTATCTTTGAATATCTCGGTTTTACGTGGAGTTTCTATTCCCTTTTCGTTGCTTTCACATTCTGTGAGGGTTTTGGTGAATGTCCGAGTTTTTCTCATCAGGTTTTAAGTGATGAGTAGTTTATACCTCCATGTGAAGAAACATAACGTAATGTCCTTTCTCTTTTGAACACTCATTTCCTGAACATATTATAAGTCCTATTTGTCGATTCGATGCTACGTAACATGGACCGATGAATGAATTTTTCTGGTTTATGTATCATTTTAATGATCTATTATGTTTTCCTTTATATTTTTCGCGATGTCTTCGTAAGAGGAAAGTATGCCGCGTGAAAAATATTTACAAGACCAGAATTCGTAGTTGAGCTAGGTCATGGAATATCAGTGTTCGATCTTCTTTCGTTTTGCTATTGTCACTCTCAGTTTATCATAAATCTCTCTCAATTTTATCCCTCCGAAGATATCTTTGCATACTAAGAGATATCTCATGATCTCTTAGAAGATTGCCCGTTGGAATAATCTTAGTGGTTGCGCGCAATTTCCTCCTGCAGAGGCGATGGGTTTTCACGCGTATATGACCAACGTGGATCAGGTTAAATGTAAACTAAACGATTTCCTCGAATGGGTTCCCATTCAATGAGAACGTTCAAAGTGAATGTTGCTTTAGCGGTATTATTTAGCGACTCTCACAGAAGGCGGTTTGTTTTTCAGAAAGAGTTTTGTCTTTTTGATCAGATATTCTACTTTTTAACTAGCATCTATATTCACGCTCATGGGAGGCTTAGAGATTTTCTCTTTGCGTCCCTGAATCATTACAGGTTTTCATCAAAAAGTGTTTTTTTTTTTCATCGTCGGTTCGAATGAATTATTAATGCCGATTCCTTTTAATTCGCACGGATCGAAATATCTCTTCCCCACATTTGTCGGTCTCTCATCGCAGAATCCGAGTGGCACACATCGACTGATATTGACGAAGGGTGAATAATTCTTCGCTGGATTGAATGGATTCGTTTTTCCAAGAGATATAGAGTGGCTTTTTCGTTTATTGGGATAAAATACGCAAAAGCTATGGATACACATTCGTTGAAAAGACGGCTTTCATCTATCTTCTTTATTGGACTCGTCTGCACGACCAAGTGATGTCATCGGAGGGCGTTTTTCATCCAAAAGTGGAGATCAAAAAGTCGATGTACCAAAAATTATACTTTTCCATTTCAACCGAAACTTTCTGCCACCTTCAATATGTTACGACGGCGAATGGAAAAGTTCCCTCCTCAAATTCCAACTCTTTCTTTTCAAATCAAATTTTTAATACTTTATTAGGGAGGACAATCTTTTGCATTTTGTTATTTCATTGCCCTCGAATTGTTTTCCCCGAAACGCTTTCTCTGTCTTTAGTCTCATTCGAAATGTTATCTTATGTTAATCAACTGAATTAATATTTTTCACGAAAAAGGAAAAGTATATGCATTCATAAGTCATGTTTGGAATGATTTACACATGGATTTATTTCTTAGTTAAGATTAAATAAATATATCGATTTTATTTTAGTGAAAAGCAGTTTCAATGAATTTAACTAAACGATTTAGTTGTCTTTTAGCAGATCCTTAAAAAGACCTTTTTCGTTTTATTTTGAAATATAAATGTAAGAGAATAAATTGTAAATAAAGCGAGTTAATCTTATTGGAGGTTATCTCTCGTTAAAATATTTTAGACAAGAGAGTAGATTATTGACTTAAGTTTTAAACATAATCTTTCTCGACAGAAAATCTATAAAATCCGGCGTGTTCTACCTTCTCTTTTCCGCGGTTTTTTAATACTTTCGTCAACATTCAAGGAGCCATTTGTCGTGCTTTTAAAGAATCGAAAGCTCTTTCGATCAATGGCGCTGCATTCGCTTCCGACGAAGGGGGAATGAGATGTTCATTTGTTGTTCCATTTCGGCGTTCATTGGATGCATCGATGGTGGTGGTCGACACATTCCTCTATCGAAGCGGATTTTTTTACGCCTTCATCTCCATCTGATTTTCCCGATGATTTGTTTTTGTTTTGCTTCGTTTCCTTTGTCTTGTGTTCCTTATTGTATTCCTTGTATATTCTCTTTCATTTTTATTTTAGATTTATTTCCTAAACAATAAGGACAATGATTGTATATACCAGTTTCCTTAAAGTTAATTAAATCGATTTTTATCTAACTACGCTCACCGGACAAGTCCGTCGGTAAGGAATTCTGTTATTCACGCATTGGACATCGATTATGACTCTTCGATATCCGATTAAAATATTATTTGCTTCAGTTTTATGAAATTTATCGAAGCGATCTTTTTTGTCAATTTATTATTTCTCAAGGACCTATTTCAATGGAAATGCGTTTTCTACTTCTCTTCCCTAACATCTTCCCTTTCACTTTATCCCTCCTTTCACTTCTCACCGCCCTCTGCAGATACAAACGCCCTAAAAGGTTGGGATTAATCAGATCCGCGCCCTTTCGCAAATAGTTAATGAGACGAGTGGACACGGGGTTTGAAAGCACGGCAGTCATTAGGAAGTGGCACGGCTAAGTGGTCGTCGTTTGATTGAAGAGGATTGGCTCCCATAAGAAAGAGGATAGATATCGTAGGACCGGTAGCTATTCCCTTTATCTCGGACGGTTGTGTGTGGTCACAGAAGAGAGATGCTTCTGTTGACTTTGTTTAAGAAATTGTCTATAGTGTGGCTACAAATCATGTTATAGCATTTCTTTTCTATAGTTTACTGTTTTTTGTTTGAGTGATACGGTGTGTGCAAGATTTATTGTTTTCTCTCGCATTTATTCGCCTTTTATGTCGGTTCATTAAATTATACTTTCGGTTACTGTCATTTATATTCTTGAGATGAATGTATTATATGATGTTAATTGTCTTGGATGATGTTTATGTCTCTTTTAAAAATTCTCTGCAGTTAGCTTTTTAGTTCTGAAGTATTATTCTATATTAATACTTCTATCTCATGAACAAAATGTAGAAATTTTTAAACAAGAATTTCGTTCTTATCTATTTTAAATAATTTAAAGAAATGTGTTTTATGAATATATTTTTCATAAATGTTATATACTTTAAATTAAAGTGAAATTATTCTAACACACCGGCAAAGTTGCCTATGAAACACCGTAGAGTAATTCCCGTTTGAGTGAATTGTTTGCGCGAAAAGGTTTTTTCCCCACTTTATTCATTTGAGAGCGAATTTACAAGTCCCCAATTTACCAACTCTAGTATCACCATTGGAAGCTAAATCGATGTTTCTCCAATCATTGTCTTTTGAAATTAAGGGCAGCAGTCCTTCGGTGTGCCAGTCATTTTCACTTATACGCTGGTGTTCTTTGCAGCAAATTTTCCCACCGGAACACCTATTTTGTTTTTTCCTTTCAAACAGCTTCTCCTCGCGTGAAAATTCTTCGCTCTTTTCACAAACTAAACGAATTTTTTTTAAACTTGGGTGAGAATTTCCGAGAAAAAATTTTAAGGGCGTGATAATTCGTTCCAGTGGAATGAAAAAGCAGTTGTCTGCAATTTGTTGTCGGCATCGTCTCTTTTTTCCTTTATCTAATCAATTCGCGGCGTTTTCATTGTGAACCGGAGCTAATAGACTCGGATTTAGTCGTTTCCTTTCATTAGTTGCGAAGGACCTTCGGCAGGTGTCGCCCTTGTTTACGATGCGTGAGATGGGAGAGAATCTCTCTCGTTAGGATGCTTCCTAATATAGGCATTTCGAGGAATGCTTAAATTTAAGAAGGAACGCGTTCACATTCGAGGAGAAAGGGATTATGGGAAGGAATTCAGAGAACGAATTGATGAGGAATTTCAAATCTCTAGTGTTCAGGGGAGTTTTCCCGGAATATGTATTCGGTTGGTTTTGGAAGCTGAGCATAGCAACACGCGTTGTTATGCACTCTTTCCGAGCATTTTACTAAAAATTACGAGGTATTTTTGTTGAATAATCAGTGAAATTATAAATATACCTTATCCAACTGAAACTAGATTTCATTGATTCGTACCTCTTCTAACATATGTATATATATATATTGCGTACCAATCCACTTTCAAGCCTCGATTTCTCAAAGTAAACGAATACAAAAAGAAGCGAAGATACTCAGCGTCTTTATGTTTATCTTTTAAGGATTGAAATTGTTTCTTTAAGATTTCGGGATCTACGGAAATTATTTCGAATTTTCAAGACGGTACTAATCTTGCGCGTTATAACTAAACCCTTAAGATATCTCTTTCATTATTACCAAAGTGAGTTTAATTATCTTTTGTGTCGAGATATTTTCAGCATTTTAGCATCATCTTTATGGAGGCAATTTGTATTGCCAACGACTCAGTGTATGCATAGATTAGATAAACTAAGCATCCCTTTTGCACGTAAAGCATTGGCGTGCCACTTAGCTTCGTTAGTATTTGCGCAGCTTTAAGGTCTCCTTCCCCATTTTCATGCAAATACCGACCATTCAAGCAAAACAGTAAAGATAGCCATCTAGTTTAACGCTTTCCTTTTACGCTTTTAGGAAGTTCACTCTCGTCGCCCTCTGTTTTAGAGCCTCCCTACGTTTCCCCCATTTATTCCCATGATCCTTTGCGGATTGACTCTTGCGGGGTTAATGCTTCGCTGGAGATAAGGGATTGACGGAGGCCTACGGATCGATCGGTTAGAGGTGCTGTGGGAATGGTTGAGTAGCTCTCCTCCATTCGTACATCTATCTCTGCGGATATGCCACCCCTTGCGCTGCTTTCTTTTGTTTTCGTATATTACTTCGAGTTAGACTACGCGATTTTCATATCCCCTGATTTTCTAGATCGTCTTATTTCCTTAAATTATACTTGTACATAAAAGAGACAATATATTTATGTATAAAAGTTATAAGTTTTATTTTTCATACAAAATAAACGACGTGAAAGACTAGGATTTGGAAATTGGATTAACTTTTGCTTTCAAAATGTTATTTCGATAGAATATCACGTTTTTCTTAG
The DNA here is from genome assembly GCA_020796165.1 of Pantala flavescens. Classification (NCBI taxonomy): domain Eukaryota; kingdom Metazoa; phylum Arthropoda; class Insecta; order Odonata; family Libellulidae; genus Pantala; species Pantala flavescens. The sequence continues at coordinate 12,904,622 of CM036883.1, read as the reverse complement.
AATACATACAAAAAATCGTGGTTGAAAACGAGAACTATCTTGTTAAATATACAGTGATTTTATTTTGTTATAAAACTGCTGCATGTTTTCAGCAGTTTGGCGTGAACATAATCGATCAATACTATCTGCATTGTGAGACCTACTTTTTCTAGGTTTCAGTTGAAAATCAAGTTTTAAATTGTGTCTAAGAGCAATAATTAAGGCTAAGTATAACTGTAGGTGCATATTATATGTATTTGCCTCGTTTCTGACATCACAGTTTGCAGCTAGAATCGGTTAAAAAGAACAGGATTTAAAAATAGAAGTTGAACGCCCTGTCGGATTTAATTCAATGCTCTAACGAAGACAGCAATTTATAAAATTGTAATATATTCACATCGATAGCTTGAGGCAGACTTGTCGGATTTAATCTGCTTTGTAACTGTGATTTTTCTATTTAATGAATCCAAAGTCCTTCCAGCTGAGCATATTACACTTGCCGACATGAAAGAACATCGAAAATTTGTCTAATGGGGCATCGAATTTAATTGAAGTGAGGAATTGAAAAACCTTTAATGAGATTTCACTCGCATTACAGATCCGTTTTTTTCCCGTTTTAGAGCATCGTTATTTATTCGAGGAGTTACTGTTAATTAGCTTATCGAAACCCGACTTGGAAACGGCCCAATTTGACGGTCGAATTTGTCGCAAAGATGGACTAATCGACATAAACCCAACCTGTTGATCTCTCGTTCATCAATCACGTATTTTAATGAGTCGATTAACATTCGAGTGGTTTAAATTCCTTTTTCAAATGCGCTAAAGTAGATATCTGAGTTTTTTCCTTTCGAATGTTCTATTCAATAACAGAGGGAATCGTTACTTTAAATCCGAAATCAGCTGTGAAAGGATTCGATAGGAATCGAGAAAGAATTGCAAATGAGTTTGTTGATTTGTCGATTGGAGTTCGTTAATAAAGGATTTTCAGTCTTCGTGGATGTCTGTGGAAATAATCAGGTAATCAATGTGAATGAATCGAGGGAAGTTAATTGGATGAACCCTTTTGAGTTCATTTATTTTTTGAGAATGAATATGATGTTCGTGATACAGGAATGTTTGGATTTTATTACAGTTTTTTTGAAACATTTCTGCTGTTAGTCGAATAATATGAGCTGTTATAATAAGATTAATTCACTAATGGACGTGATTAGTATAATCCATTTTTGATATTTACGTTTTTATAATTTATATAATACTTTAACTCATGGAGTAATTGGAAAAGTAACAACCGCAGCTATTCATGTTTAGAAGAGGGAATTTGATCTGATATTTTTAATTTCACATTGCTCATTGAAAACGTATCGATGACTGTTATTTCTTATAGTATTTATATGCTTTCTTTTTGACGTAATACCTTAGTAAAATAAAAAAGTAATGAACGATGGCCTGCAAACTCGATTCTTCTATAAAATAAACGGTGTAATTCTTTTTATCGCGTTTCTTCTTCATGTACACGGATTATTGCTGATATTCACAAGTTACTCCTTAAAGAGGGTCCTTTTCATCGATGGAGACAGTTAAAGGAGCCGATAAAAATAATAACGATAAAATGAAACGGTTTCGCACATAATTCGAGGTGTCCCTTTCCAGCGATTTATGTTTATTTCCCTTGTTTTGCGGATGCTTAACGGAAAGGAAGAGGCGTCAAGAAGAATGGCCTCCATAAACGGTAGGGTCGAATGGGGCATTTTTTCGAATGGGGCGCACGTGGTAAGAGCGAATATCTTCCTTCCGAACCATTTTCCGTTTTATCGCACTTCGAGTCCCTGAAATGCGTTCATTGGAGTTTCCATTTCCCTCCTTTTATCCCTTTACCACTTCGCTTTGACGTATCCCGTCTACGTTTGCTTCCCTTTGCGTTTATTTGTTAGGTTGTTTTGTCTACTCGATATTCAGGAGAGAGGAAGTTTTGGTTTTTCAAAGGCGGATCTTGGAAAGAAGCCATCTGCTTTCGTTGGTGGACTGATTGATGGGTTTGCGTATTTTTCCGTCCCAGTTTGTTTTGGGAACTATATGTGCGTAGGGTTAATTGTACATGGCGTCTTTTTACCGCGGAGTGATATATCTATTGGCTTAAGTGATATTTTTAACATGGTTGTCGTAGCTCAACTCAAATCTCTCAACAGTCGGAATTTAGGGGAACGGAATTCTTCTCTGAATCCATCCACGATGTCATTTAACTGTTTCGGACCTAAAATTATACCTTGGAGCATTCAAAGTGGATTGAAGATGTCACAGGAAGCATAATCATATGGTTACACAATCATGTTTGTTTTAATAGCGCTTTAAATGTCTTATTCGCGATAATTGAAGCAGTTAGTTATGGAATATCTGTTTTTGATATTCTTGCAATCTTTATAATGAATAATTTTCAATTACGCGGTTCACTTTTCTCTTTCATGCATTCTTCGCATCTTTTCAAAAACTTTTCCTCTTTTTTTGGAAGTCAATTTTACCTCCCGGTCCTGTGAGATGTTCCATTTTTCATTTCCTCTTTTGCCTTTTCATTAATCGAAGGAGAAATATCCGAGTGAATAATTGAAGTTCACATGAATAATACCCCATAATATCGATCATGTTTAGATTTAGTATCGATTGGCGATGAGGTCAAACGTCGCAGAAATCACGAACTGCGATTCGCAAACTAAGTTTGTCTCCGTCCATGCAAATCATCGCCATTCGAAATATTTCCGATCTGAGCCATTATTGGCGGAAGGATATGCTTCGGAATGGGGAATTTAATCGGGATCCATATTAATGCGGTGTAAATTATTCGGGGCTGAGATTTGCAACTGTTGAACCAGTCGTTTCATCGTGAATTGCTGATATCGGTAACAACTGATCTGCATGGATTCACCGAATATTAATCGCTTCGATTTAATTTCACTCTACTTCTTTCTTTCGAATTATGTCTTGATACATGAGACGAATTAATTTTTATTAATCAATGGAGGTTTCTCGATTGAATTTATCTTTTGAATTCGTCTCTTTTTTGTTCCTTTCTCCGATTGATCGCGGTGTAGTTCACGTTATGTCATTAGAAGAAGAATGTAAAATTGAATTCTTTTGAACATATTTCATTTCCTTACCCTCTCGTATAATATCTCAGAGTGTTTTTAAAAATATCACGTTTCGGAAATGTTTACCTGATGTGTGTTAACGTGAACTCCGATTCCGTTCAATCCTTGAGTTTGTTGGCTGCATCCATCGTTTTCTATTACATCTGAGTATTCGTTCCTTTTTATTTGGTTTGAATCCATCCAAATGATGAGGGAAAATAAAAAAGCGAAATGTTTTAAAAGGGAAGGTTCTTACGTATTCATCATAAGGTTTTTAATAATATTTTCATGTTGATATTTTTGCACATATTTAGGATTCATATTATCTTCGTGTTTTCCCCGATTACATTTTCCTTTCCACTCAGGAATTCCCCTCTCGACATCATTTTCACCAAAAAGGAGGGCTTTTAATCCGCGTAAAAATCCGTCTGCGGGAGGAAGTTTAATTTTCCGACGTTGGGTCGCTTTAATAACCCGAGGCAAATTCCTGTTACCGAGATCCGGCGCCAGATGACATCGTCGGCGAAGGGGCGGTTTTGCTTGGAAACGCTATTAAATTCATTCGGTCGGTTTCTTCCTTCGCCTATTCCTCTCTTTCGCGGTTCCCCATGGAGGGAGTCGATCTTGAGGGATGGAATCTGAGAGGCGTCAAGTGTAATTGGCAATCCTGTTTCGCCAACCAGAGGCTTAATTGAGGCATTAGGGAAGCTCCACCCACACTCCCTAAATCTCCCAATTTTCAATCCGTTTCGCTTCTCCATCTTCCATCTCCACGCTGGGGTTGTTTTCAGTCTCCACCCGTAGGGATACATTTCTTTCCCCTCGACCCGCCATGTTTTCGGTAGATGCGCATTTGTTTCGGCAGGTTCTCACATTTCCGTTCAGAGGTCGCGCTCGGCGGAGCTCTTCCGCCATCTTACCACGCGTCCGTGATTTATTTGCAGCCGAATGGCATCATAAACGCCGTTTACAGGGGCCTCTTCCAAATGTGGAGAAGACTCATAAATTTTAATTAGGATACTTCAACAAGCACGTTTTAATTCGTGCGAAGGAATAATGAATATTCGTCAGGGAGGTGTTTAAATTTCGTTCCGTTTGATCTTCCGGTCGAAATATACCAGGCGATGGATTTTATCGTTCGACTATTTCTATTTCACACTTCCTGAGTCGATTCTTTCCGGATATCGATATTTAAGCACGAGAATCGAATGAATGGTTCTCAACGTGCTATGCACACGCGAATAGGGGTGTACAACCGGGTTCAAAAACATTCCAAAAACCTTTTTGATTTACGCACGCGTTTCAAAGTTAATCAGCGCGTTTCAACGAAAGGGCTTTTTATTTTAAATGCGTGCAAGCGTAAATGAATGGGCCAATTTAGACGGAAAACACCTCCGATTCATTCTAAATTATCTCCGCTTGTATCCGCATGCATTAGTCATTCACTTTAATCCGCGTTTTAACGATTTATCCTTCGATTGTCTCTTCCCACATTGAATTAATAATTAGAAGCTGGTACTTCATCTCGGTTACCCGTAATTCGGCACAAAGTGGGCCTTAAGCCCATCTAAATAAATAATTAACAGCTCTCCTATTAGCTCTGATCCTTAGATTAATGTCTTTCCCTCTCCAATATGCACCTGCCGCCGCTCCCTTGTTATCTGCGTTTCCCTTTAACACGCGTTCTCTCCCTTTCACGCACTCCATCTCTCCCATCTTCACACATGTTTCCATTAAAACGCAGCGATGGGAACAGTCCTTTTCCCCGAATATATCAATGTCACGTTTTATTTCAGCTTTTGAATGAGCGCTTGTCGATTTATGAAGCATTGACAAAATGCTGAGTCTGCAGTCGATTCAATTCGAATTTTTCTTTCGTTCGTAACTCTTATTGGTCGTTTATTTTACCTTCTCTAAATACAACGTTACCATCATTTTTGCGTATTATTTATTCATAAGAAAACTTGAGCATTTTACGTTAATATTCAGCAGTTCACGCGAAATATTTCGTCGTCGCAAGGCATCGTTTTCAATGTTTACGATTATTTGGGCCATTCACTCTTTTGGGCGTTATCCGTTTACGTGTCCTCTTTTTCATAATCGCCCTTAAAAATTTACTTCTCTGCGTCGTAAACTCGTCTCTTCCGATCGGTGGCATTTATAACGATCGACGTTCATAATTTTCTCGCGGTTATGTATCTCTGATAAATAATTTTTTCATCGTAAAAAGTAATGGGTTCTGTTAAATCAGTCGTACAAGGCGCCAATTTTTATCGCTCCCGATTTCAGAGACCATTCGAGAGGTTATGTATTTCGGAGCTCATTGGTGGAGGCGACGTAGAGAGCGTGTTTACCGCAGGCGTGCCGCTAACACGACTACAATATCCTGGGTAATTTCGGAAAAATTGTCTCCCTTTCCTGTCGTTATATAGTTTTGAGTGGGAGAATATTCAATGGGTCATGTATAAGGTCTTCGCTCGAGAACATTCGTTCATTGCCCACCCGCTTTTACACCGGGAGCCATAAAACTTCGTTCCCTCTATATTTTAATCCCATCTTGGATTTTATGCCTCCTTCTTTACGACTCCTGCCGCGCGAGGCGCCACTGTCGCCATCTTTAAACCCTGAAATCATCTCAAAGCGGAGGTATGGTTAACGCACTCCATTACGATCTTGTGATCTCTCCTCCTGTTTCCGTCGGAGCATATGTCGCGATTGTATGCAAATGGAATTCACCTCTTCTTTGTTGAGGTATAAAATATGAAAGACAAATGAATGAATTAGGTCGAATGTTTACTTTAAGTAGGTTGTTTTATTAATTGTTTGCCCCAATAACTTCCAAGGATTCGAAATTTTATTCGAACAGGTGCTGAGTTTTCATTGAAAGGCGAGGTTACTATTTTGATAGATGATCTTATGATATATTTGTGTATATAATATTATTTTTCCCCTTATTATTATACACTATGTATTATACTTTTTGGTATTTTAAGTTTTCGCTTATCGGATGAGCAAAACAGAGAACTTCTATATCTATGTTGGTCTATACGTCATGATATTTCCTTTATCGCTCTCATACAATTCCTTATCTGTGTCACAACAACAATTGTTCTTCAGTTCATTTTACTGTTCCTCGCAACTGATTTCTTTAGTTTAGAGGAGAGAGTGGCTTAAGAGGGTTGAGGCCATAAAGTGCCTTCATTAAGCCGGAGTTGCGGGTAAATAAACGCGTAATGTAGGAGATGTTGTGGCGTTTTACGAGGGGAGTAGACGAGAGAGCCCCTAGGGAGTTCTCTTTCCTTTCACTTTCCTCTCTTTCGCCTCCCTTGTTAGTTTCCCATAATGCCACAGTTCTTTGAGCTGCTACTTTGCGCTTCGTCGAAGTATTTCTTATTCCACTCGAAATACGGGTTTTCTTTCCAATGAATGTCGTTGTAATTCTACAACGTTGTCTTTCATTTATAAAAATGAAATGCGTAGAGCTATTGACAACATATTTTTACTCGGGAATAGAACATTTATGTACACTATTCAACTGTAGCAATCGTTTTCGATGAATTACCACATGCGAATGGAGAGATATCTCACCAAGGAAATCAACTCCCATTCATTATTTCATTCTTCGAGAAAAAAGGAATCGTTTAGTTCTTACGAAGAGGCGTTTTATCGCTATTTAATTCGCTCTCCGCGTTCATTTCCTCGAGAGCTTTCTATTTTCGTAATCCTCAATTTTATCACACGTATCCCACTGGGAAATGTTTTTATTTTCTCATTTTCCCGTCAGAATCCCTCTTTTTTACTTCGTGAAATATCCCTCTCCTAATTCCACATCCTCTTTTTCCCATTCCTCCCTTTTCCATTAGTAAATTAAATCTCCTCCAGAAATTGAGCCCATTTAGAGCTTTCGTTTGTTACCCTTTTCCCATCTCCTTTATCCGCCCTCTTCTTTTGTCTCTTTCGTGTTTCCTTTTTTGCTGTACGATTCCGCATAAATGTTCATTATCGTTACTTTGTTAATTTTATTCGTTTTCCCTCTTATTGAAAATGTTCCGATCTTTTTTCTTATTCGTATTATTTAAATTTTGTAAAAGCACGGAATCGACGTTTATAACTTTTGGTTTAAGTATATACTTGTTGTTATGCATGTTTATTTAATGCACCCAATAATATAATTCCTTCCGTTATTTATGTTCAAATGGCGTGCTTCAATTGAGTTGTGACGAATTTAAGGCTAAAATTCGTGTTCTTTATTTGTATTTTTTTCTGTCGCACACATTCTAGTTTCCTTCTTCGTTTAATCCCAACGCTATCCCTTTTTCATCGACCCCAAGGGGTTTCCTCTTTCGTTTTGTTAAACCCTGTAATGGTCTCCCGCGACACATGCATCCCAGGGGAGTGGGCCCCCCTCTGGTGATTTCCCTGGCGCCGTCGCCACTTTTATTCCCCGATCGCATCCCATTAAAGGTGCGCCCGTTTCCTCAAAAAGACCATATCTTCTCCCTTCTTTAGGTCTCATTAAAAGGGTCCTTTTTCGTATCCTCAGGGGTCTTAGATATCCTCACTGAGGGTTCCAAGGGATTATAGGTCCAGCGGAAGGCGTTTATGGCGGTTCTTAGGATGCTTTCGATCAACGGACGAGGTATTAACGGTGACAATCTTTTCGTATATTTCTTTACTTTGTTTTGCTAATTGCTCCGTTTACAGTTTACGAGGTAATATCTCTCTGATTGATTTTTCACTATGAAAATCGACTTCTAGCTTGTGTTTATATTCTATGAATTTAAGTTTGTTTACAGAGGGAAAATTCTGTTAACTGAAGTTTTCCGAGCGATTTTTATTTTGATCAATGGTACTCTTATTGATACAATAAAAGTGTTTTTTTATTTGAAAAGCAAATCATAAGCGTACATCATAACTTCAAGGAAATTCGTGGAAATGTTTATTATTAGGTATTGTTTTCTATTCAAGCTTACCATTTATTATAAGAGAAAAAGTTAGAATTTTCCCTTATTCAGTGCTGAATTCTAGAGTTACGGATAAATATGTTCTAACGAGAAACGGTTTTACCTGTTTATAGATGAACCGGGATCGAATGCGTCGCTCGATTGGGATGACTTTCATCCCAATTGCCGTGTCTCTTTTGGTTAACCACATCGAAAAAAGTTTCCGAACCTCTTTGATTACCGTGCACTTTATTGGACTGCTTATGTCTGCCCACATGCTGTTGTGATTGGCGGTGAATTACCTCGATTAGAGCCTCAAAGATGCACGAACACCGCTACGGAGAGGTAATCTCTCTTGCGTTGTTTGCGAAATAATGTCGGAGATTGATATAGTGATAGTGAATACGTAATTCTAGGTGGGGATAGATTTGCATGCTAATCTTATTTATATTGCTTAACATCATCTGGGAAATATTTTGTTATTCTTTAACGGGGCGTACAATGTTCAACTGACATCGTTCTTAACTAATAGAATGTACTTCCGATTAATTTATTCTCTAGATTTTTAAGGAATAAGTTGTCTTCATCGATAGCTTTCACAATCCACGCAAGAAAGCCGAAAATAATGAAGAACACTTCGAAAATAAAATATTGGTTGATCATTGAGATTATATTTGTACTCGCGTGTTTTCGGCTGTTTCCACAACAACGAAAGCTTGTTGTGGAAATGTTTTAATAATATATATAAATATTTCAGAATCAATTACAATTTTATATTTACGTAATTTTTAAGCGAATGCTATTTTTATATAAATAACAATATTGTTAGACTTAACCACTCGCTCTTCGTGACTTCAGAGGCATTAGAATTGCCTAAGGATTTTTCTAAACGGTTTTTCCAAAATCTATTTGAGATACGTTCGTGTATTTTCACAGATCTTTATTAGCGATCGTTGTCGCCGTATGCCATCGGAGGCGTCGGTGACAAATGTTTGGAGGGACGGCGATTTCCTCTTAGAGCAGTGATTCAATTTCGTCCCAACAGATTTATCATTCGCTAAATGGAATCGAACATCCACTCCGCGTCCTCCCTGGTCAACGTCCATTTGCCGAATGAGACGGCGGTCGATGCAGGCTACGGTTCAGCACACAATCACCGACTAAGAGGGTTATTCCGTCGAGGGCGAGGTCGACCACGAGGGCTGCGTCGTGAACAGTTCTTGATGTCCGGTTCACCAGGGTCGTACACCTCTCGTATCAGAAATGCTTTCCCCCTCTTCTTCATAACCATAAAAGTTGGAGTAGTTTAACCTCACGGGTGTGTCGCTTTTCACGTATGCTTTGAGCACTCCACCGTTCGCCGCTCTTCGCTCGTATGCATATTTCATTCGCCTCATCATTCTACGGGTTTGCAGCATGTCCTCGAAGGATCTTTCCATCCTCTTTCCGTCTTAAGGAGCCACTTTCCTCGCACCTCTTTCATCTCGCCGGCTCTCGGTCGCTAATGAACTTCTCCTTCTGTCTCCCGCTTTAATGGTAGTCAAGGGAAACGTCTATTGTTTTTTTTTCTCGGATGGATAAAGTTTCGAGATAGCTTTATTGTTTATATTTCTTTGTAATCTTTGTGACTCATACCTTGGTTCAATAGATATGATATATTAATATAATAATTTATAAAACAGTGCAAATTGTTTTATAAATATAAGTAGGTAGATTTTTCATCGTTAAATAGCGGTGAGTGTTAAACCAATTTGATTTAGTTTAGGCCTAGAATTTTGAAATCAACGACATTTGTATTGAAGCGACTAAAATGAAGAAAACAGCATTCTTTCCTCTGCTAAAGTTTTAATATATTCTCATAGAAAAGCGTATTTTATCAATCGTGGTTATCTCCTAAATTAAGCCCTCCGCCTTTTCCTAATTATCAGCTTACGGCGTTCATTAACAGACATTAACATCGGTCAGATGGCGCTGATAAGGCAACTCCATAAACGGCCAAACGAAGAGCACAAAAAGAGACGACTTTCGACCGAAGAATTAATTAAAATCCGGAATCCCACTTTTTTTTGGGCGATGTTCAACGTCGCAGAGAGAAAATCTTCTCTCCTTTTTCCCATCTTCGCAGCGGTTTGTCGACGGGCCGCATGAATTATTCACTCCTTCGAAACAACAGCCGTTCGCGGAAAAGACTTTGGAAATTGAGGCTTGTGCTCTGTTTGATATTTGCGAGATTGAAATTGACCGTATTTTGCTTTATGTTTAAATTAAATTAAACATTATTAAGATTAACATTAAATGTTTCGTTCATTTCTAAGACTAGGAATGTCGTTTCATGCGTAATGAATAAATTATTTTGTTTTTATCAATGATTATGTGTAAAAGATTGGATTCTTTTTCCTGACTTCGAATTAACGATGACAACAGCGTCTTTGTTTAGCATCTAAAAAAAGCTTAAGCCTCGGTTTATATCTCATTGATACAAGTGATGAGGTCATTTATTATGAATATAAAAGGCCTTTTGATAAATACGGAATGAGGATGTACTGCTTATAGCGATTCATCATAGAGACATATTTATATGTGAGAGCAAAAATATGTGTCAAGTATTCCCTTTGAAAGTCTGATTCTTAGCATGTTTTTAATATCTTTCCTTTTCCTATCCCCCTTCTTATACAATATTAATGTTCAGAAGAACACATCAGTGTTTCTTAGGGATCCACGTCGCGAGTAGAAAGAGCGACAATTAAAAATCGCATTCTTTCAGACGAAACTTTTTTTTGTGTACACAGTCCCAACAATTTGCGGGAGAAATAATTTTCCTATTCACCTACGAATCCCATCAATACAGCCCTTGAATGTTTAATGAAGCAAACAGCCGAGTGCAGGATTTCCGCCCTTTTTTGTGTGTCAAAATGAGTCTTCTTTTGCAAGAAGCCGCAATGAATATTGATGAGTCGATTTGGAGTCATTTTGTTTGCGGGCAGCGGTGGGAAATGGATTATGAAAACGTCCTCAGCGTAACTGTTGATGGATGGCTCTTTCCAATTCGACCATCGCCACACCTGCGCCCGCCATTTCTGTTCGAATGCCATCCGAGGATGTTTCAATTTGACAGTCACAAACCGTTGGTCGTCAAGGATGCGATTCATAGTAATGATTTTGTTTCCAAAGGATTAATGTTAAAAAAATAGTTTGTAAATGATTTCTGGTTCGATTCGTTGTTGTATCTGTGGATTGACCTTTACAGAATTAAAGAATCGTTGAAAGATAGCAAATTACTTTTTTTATTCAATATTTGTAAAACTCATGAATTGAATTATTCGAAATATCGTCATTTAAAAATATATCTAAATTTAAATATTCAAATTGTATTAATGGAGTTGAAATATCATCAAAAGAAATATTTGATTTTGTAACGTATTAATAATAGTATGAATAATCGCTCTTCTCATTCTAATTAATCAATCCTGGAATCTCCTACTAATTAGTTTAATGAGGAAACATATTACTCATTTACGAACCTCTGTAAGCTTGTATCATCATGTATTTTTTCTTTCGATTATCTTTCAAGTTCAAGTATTTGGTACTTCTAAAATAAGAAGCTGCATTATTTCTATCGACATTCATCGATGTTCTTTGACTCGATGGGTGGATCCATCGAACCGCGAATCATTTTTTACGTCGTTCAGTCATTTTAGGCTTACAAATCATTCAAATGCGTTTTCCAACTGCGTGAAATCCCCAATTCCATAGTCGACTTTGAATCATCTGTAAACATCAACTCCTTTTTAAGGAAGTCTTATGTTTTCGATGCGCATCGATGTATCACTGACCCATCGATAATTCAAGAACTCGTTATTAAAAAAAAGATTGGCGTAATTGCATGGGAAATAAACATAAAAAACCCGGAGAAGGATCTCGAGTCAATCTTCGGGCCATATAACTTCCAAGGAACGGATTGTTTTCAGTCTTCTCGTGGCACTCTTTGGACGCCTCCAGTAAATCTCTCTCCAAAAGGGATCTCTTTTCAAACTCACGCCTTAACTGCACCTTTCTTTGCTGGTTTTGTTGTTTTTGTTGTCTCCATTTGCTCCGTCTTCCGTTGTTTCGGTGATTTTCCCCATTTTTACTAAGTTCTTGAGGTTTTCTTATTTTATCGTGATTGGTGGATCTAATGCTTCGAAAAGCAGGTCTATAAATAGAAAGTAATAAATAAAAATAACTGAAACTATAAAAAGTATAACAGAATTTTTTTACTAATAAGTAACAGTTACGTCGAAATATAAATCATTTGTATTCCAAATCTTTTTCATTTTCACACATTCACTATTTAGGAATCTGAATAAACAAATAAAAATACGTGCGTGGTAAAATATTTATCGAAATCTTTTCCTTTAGGATGTCTTAAAAGCGTGCTTTAATATTTTTATTGTGATGAATATGGAAATAAATGGAAATATAGCATTTTGTCTAAGAGAACTCAAGTGTTAAAGGATTTTGAGAATTTTTTTAAGTAAAAATTATGATAGTTTTATTAGTAGCTTGTTTCACTCGATAGAATTCCGAAAAGATATCTTAATGTGATAAATATCAATCTATGCGCTCCTTCGTTTTTTTTGCCAATCCCAATGCCTTTATCTCCAATTCCCATTTCCTTCGCACACTCGTGGATAATAAAACCCCGATTCATCGCTAGAACACGCACGTGCTGTCACGGGAAAGGGGACGTATGCATCGCGAGGGGTTTGTTTGCTCGCGTGCGGCCACAAGAATGATGGAGTCGTGCGTGTGGCAATTGTTGACGCGGGAATTGATGTAGCACCCAAGGGGTGCGTAACTGAAGAAATATTTATGTTGAGATTGAAAAGTTCCCTTAGGGTGTGAAATAGGGAGTTGTAGGAACCATTTATGAAGAGGGAGGTTTGTCGGGCTCGGTGATTAAAACGGTTCGCGGAAGGCGGCAATTTATGCGTCCACTTCATGACGCTTGGCTGGATTCCATTTCTAGGAAATGGGAGTGAATTTGGGTTTTATTTTGTTCTTTAGAACATTGCTATGAGTTCGCGAAGAATATTTCATTCTTGAATGAAAAATATAAACCTAAGTGCATTGTTTCAAAATTTAAGGAGTTTCTGTGATATTTCAGCTTCCTCTCACATGTTTACGCCTTAGAAATGTATTTTGAAATAAAGGTGGGTAATTATCCGATGAAATCTAAAAGTCGCTTTGGTTGAATATGAATACATTAGAATGAAACTCAGTTTCTTCTAAACATTAGAATGTTTAGAAGAAACTGAGTTTCATTACGACGCAAATATAGATACGTAAGACATTTACATTCGAATCATTATTGGACGTTTTTGTTTCACTGCGAAGTCGAGAGAACATTGTCACATTATCCGTATGCATTTCTATTAAAAGGCGAAAGAAAATGTATGATGCATAATATTTTTTATTTTTAATCCCCGTGTTTTTCGATGTTCTCCCTTTTACCTCTTCCAAATTAAAAAGGGAAGTAAATCAATCTGTGGAGAGCAGTAATAAGAGAGTTCGCAGTCGATTCATCAGTTTGTTTCCGGATTCGTTCGTTGGTCGGATCGAATGGCTATAAATTGGGTTCAAAGATCGTATTTCTAAACACGTCAGGAATGGTAAATGCCGAATACATGAAAAGTAATCGGTTCGTAAATATCAACGTAAATGTGGAAGCCTCTTCGAATGCTTCTGACGTCGCCATTTGTGGGAAGAGGCTCTTTGCGCATTCTCCAACTGAAGTGGCGAATTCCGTGACATCTTTCAGCATTTATTTTGGACGAGTTTCAATTTTTTTCGATTGATATTCATTTCCCGAGTTATTGTGTTTTTTTTATTTATTTTTTTTTCTTTATTTGTTATTAATACTGTGGAAGGAAACTGCAATTGATGTAATTGTGGCGGCGATTAATTTCGCAGCTTTTCAACAACGAATCGGCTTTCGCCATTTATCATCTTGAAAATGCCTTTGATATTTACGCTTCAATGGTTTTGAATCGTTGCTTTCGGCATTAAGGATCATAAAAAAACCACCTAATATTAAGTGTAAGGTTTTTTTAGTGTGTGATCTTCATAAATTAATTTACACCACCGGTTACCAAAATTTTTCATCCTGGTTAAAAAATTCTGAATTCAGTAATAACTTCAATGACATGATGGCTGATATGATTCCGTACGGGAATTCGTTTCTATACTTACTAGACATCGTTTTATTATTCATTATACCGATTATGCATTATACATGATTTATCCTGCGATAATATAACCCAGGGAACTTATGTAATCTAGGCATCAGCCTCTGGCAAGATATTCTCCTAGAATGCGGTATTATTCATTTTTACGTCCCCTCCTGAGCCAGAATGTTAAAAGCAAATGAATGCAGTACTCTTTTTTCTCACGGGGTCTTAATAGATAGCAGATGGTATTTCACGTCTCGTATCTTTACGATGCGCTTTTTATTACCGCGTTTCTCTTGTTTCGCCCCAGGAAAGCTTTTCTTTATTGCCACCGATGTTAAGTTTTGAAATGGCGCAGTCATCTCCGGGGAAAATCGTCATATCGTTCTAATATAAGGAGAGCAAACAGTAGTCTTCGAATGAGTCCGATAATGCAGGATATTTAAGGGACTCGAAAACGTTTTCTTGCTTTTGACGGCGATGTAAAAAAGTGATACAAGTCTCATATGCAAATTAGGTTTATCGCCGCGTTGGTTACGGCTCCAGGAACGACGGCCATATTTCTCGAGCCAAATCGCATAACCGCACTTATATAGTCTGTGAAATATTTTCTCTTCGTAGAGCGGAAATTTCTTGTATTCTTTAGTAAAATGCAATTGCGCTATAATATTTTTAACATCCTATCGTTTCGTTATTATTTGACGTTTATAAAAGCGGAATATGTTCTAAAGTTATCAGATTATTTCATAACGGTTAAGAGTTATGTAGTGTAAGTTTACAAGTAATTGGACGAATAATGTTGAGGATTGGGAATTCCGAGGTTGAATCAGAAACGTTCAGCCATCACAACTTCTCCTCGACGGAAGATTTGTTGATGATTTCATATAATCTCCTGGATATTAATTAGACTTAAAATCTCGAGAACCAGTTTCATGTAAATTATTCATATCGCGACAAGGAAATTCGAAAAGTCATAAAATCGATAAGTAATAAACGCACAAATTTATCCCTCTATAAATACATCCTTAGTTTAGGTCACATGTTTATGGATGCTTTAATAGTGTATTTCGCAAACAGCTGTTTCTACGACCCAACCGTGGAGAAATGGCGTTCATCGAAATGAATCCCATTTGTTTCCTTTTCCCATCCGATTCTTGGCTAATCCCCTGTGGTTTCGACTCCCAAAGGAGCCAATGAAGAAGTGTGGCAACTGAAGTCCCCTTCGTCATTGAGATGTCTCGGATGATATCTCTCGATCGTCCAAAAGGAAAGTGGACTTTTTTTGCCTGAATCTTCCAACCATGATGAAACGGTCTTCCTCTGAAAGAGAAGTACGATGAAGCATTGTTTGCTCTTTCAAGTGGTAGCTGTTGGTTTTCAGCCTCATGAGATTTTTAAATGCATATTTATGAGTAAGCAAATGATGTATATTTTATGATGGTGTACGAGGATTGCTTATGTTCGATGGTAGATACAAGCAATATTTAAAATTATAGTTTGTTTGATTTTTAAAATACTCCATTCCACCACTTTGTGTTCCTGATTCTATTTTAGATTTATCATTTCGCTATGATTTTAGTATGCGCCAAAGATCTATGATCTCTTTTTCATTTGAGCTGTCATCAATGGCTAATGCTTCCGAAGGAAAATTTCGTTGTCATTCAAATATTTTTCGGTCAAAAATTGAAAGTTGTTTGTCCTTTACCATTTTTCACTTCCAGAAGAGAAAAGACAAACTTCATCCTTTGCCATCATAATAATTTTCTCTCAAAATCCACGTAGATATCGGAATAAAGATCCATCCAGACATTGCCATCTTCGCAGACGTTTGCCGATCTCGGAGATGCAAAAATACACTCTCGTTGTGTGCGCTAAGTTCTTCCACGTCTTCTCATCGAAAATGCGATCGGTGTAAAAGCGAGAGGCCAAGGAAAAGATTTTATTAAGTGGCGCCGTTGAGAATCGAATAAATGAATAGCGATCTAACAGTCGATTGCAAAGGAATGAACGGTTGTTTTCCTTTCGCAAGAGTTATTCATATCGGCTGCAGGAGATCAAAAGGCATTTTGTTTTGGAATTGCATTCTATTGAGAGATTGTTTATTTTGCTGTCTCTTTTACAAAATATTGTTGTTTCAAAGGGATTTATTCATAAACACATGTGCAAGTATGAAAACAAGTGGTTCTTGGATGAAAGTTTATCAGAACTAAGAAGCAAAAGCTTTTACTTGGGGAAAACTTTGAACGGAAGTTTCTTGATTGAAGTTCTAAGATCGTTTGTCTCACAGGGGTTTAAAAATCTAATAGAGTATATATTAATACATACATTAATTAAGTTTGTGATTAATTGTATGCGAAAGAAATCTTTTTACATAAGACGTTTATAAAATAATTATGATATTCTGTAACTTCTCTGCAACTGTTACTTTTAAGTCTCTTCCGATTTCGTTCGTTTAGCGGTTGTGATTTATTCGAAAACGATGAATGGAAATGTTGCGAAAAGGAATTCTCACGACGTTTTCAAGCTCTTTTCTGTGCAAATTCGTTCCATTTCTAAGAAGTTCCTCAGAAAAATATCCCTTTTATTCTGAATATTTGCTACAAATGTGATCTTTGATGTTTACCAGTCCATTCAAATCCTTTTTGAGTAAAATTTGCTCCAAGATAAAGCTATTACTTGAGGCTGGGAAATGCTAAATGAAACATAACGGTTAATCTTTACAATTCCATTAAAAAGTTGAGTAAAAACGTAAGCTGTTGGAAATTAGGCGATGTTTGAAATACGAGCTGTCAGTAAGTAGGCATAAAAGATTTTCGTGAAAGATGTTTGCATTCTGACTGAATCTTCCGAGGAATTTCATTGTTCACCGGTTTGTGGATGTTTGTTGTGTATTTACATGTTATGTATTTCCGTTTTACTTTTAGGAAAATGTATGTGAATGAGTCGTTTCTTTCGATGATATTGCCATTTTAAAGATCATTTTAGAACATCGAATTATGGCAAAATTTCCGGTCATAACCTCTTGGTATTTAGAATGAACTTAAAGACTTCTAATTTGTGTTATGATGTGCACAGAATCGGAAAATAACTTTCTAAATATATTTCAAAAGCCCGTTCCTATTGGAACTTTGTTGAAAACGGAGGGAAGTTGCCATGGAGATGAGAAAATATGTGAATTTATTATTTAGAAAATGTTTGTTGTTCAATTGTTATTCAATCGATAAAATACATAAATGTGTTTACCAGATTTTATCTATTATTCGATCCTCGGGCGGACTAAAGAGAAAAATTCAATTATCGCGGATTTTATGTACTTGAATAACGGTATTTATAAATAACTGTATTTTACGCAGAAATGACGAATCATCATTTTTAAGGAGCGAGAGTTGATTGCAAAAATAGATATGTTTCAGGTTCGATATAATGGGTGTGCAGTTTCATAGAATGACAGGAGGTCAGAGTTTATCGCAGCAAAAGCTAAGAGGAAAGTTGATTGGATGATCTCAGTTAAAGGGAAAAGAGCGGATGAATTGCATAGATAAAAGGAGAGACAGTTTAAAAAGTAAACGGGCGATGGCATGCAATCATCTCTGTTCATATTGCTCCGTGTTATAGAATCCGACAGTTCGCGGTATAACATTTATCTATGTCATCGTTGATAGTGTCGTGGCTTTGTCTCGGTTTCGTTAGGTACAACTTCCGTTAATTAATCAACGAATACGTAAACATTTGATTATCTCAGCTTTAGTTATTTTTGCAGGATTCAAATCATATTTACTGCTTTATCGATAAACTGTCTTTTTAACATATTATTCAGTTTTTTAATAAGACGTGCCGTTCTAAATTAATTATACTTATCTAATTGTTGAAATCTAACGCCTGTACATGTTAAATATGTTTAAATGACGTTTGTCAATAATTAGATTTTCTTCACAAACGAAGTATTTTTTGATATGTTTACAGAATAATATTCGTATAGTTCTTTTGTAATATATCAAAGGAATTTTAATTTTTATTCGTTTTGAGATAAATTCCAAACTAAATAAACTCTCATTGCTAATGCAGGGAATAGAAATTAAATATTGCAATTTGAATGTTTTAGTCGGATATTTCACTTTAACTTTGTTCACACCAACTAATCCGTACGAACAACAAATGACGAACTCGGTCTAAATTTGTCTTTGTCGTTTATCCTCTTTTGTTTTCTCGGTTTTCATCCATAACTTATGAATTTTCCGTATGCGTCACTGATTGTATTCAGCATTCGTTTCACTGTTATTAATGCGGAGATCTGTTAGTCGCAGAGAATAACAGAGTGAACCTGAAGAAGGTGTCTTCCGAAAAAGATTCGATTGTAATGGATAACTCGTCGCCGATGTGTTGGCGATTCAGTGCGTGTGGATGTCTGTCGATGTGTCGAAGTCGATGTTTTCATAATTCATTAAGTGAGGAATGCGAAGGCATCTGAGAGACATTTCGGATAATGAATCCGTAGAATAACAGTCGGAGAATAAAATTGGCTGGAATTTAATCCGAGAAATGTGCATTTTCGCAGATTCCCTATGAATTCCGAATGAATAAATTTCCGCACATAGGATTTCCTGTTTACGCTACTCACGGTCTTTATTAGAGGGATTTGTCTGTCTGTTGTTTGTTTAAAGTATCCTATTTTCTTACTTATTCCAAGTGAATGCATAATCTTTCTAATGATGAGAAATATGTCATCTAATGTACGGAAGAGAAATTAAATCTAGTGATTCATAATTGTTTACAGTGATTGTTTCTTTTTTGAATAAATAGGCATTTGAATATTATACTTAGTTCATATCTTATCCTCTTTGAACTTATCACACTGCCAATGCAGAAAACCCTCATTCAAACCAGTTCTTCATTTTCATGGCGTTGAATCTATTAATTGATCCGACGAATTTAAATTACTGCCTTTCTTTGTCTTGGAAAGTGTGAATGTCTAATGTTGTTTGTGTCCATGCATCGTAATGACTCCTTCCTTATTATGCGAGTTGATGTGGAAATTTATTTCAGTTTCTGAATGTTTATGTGCTATTCATTCCACGCGTTGCGTGCTTCAAATTACACGGAAGTCATTAGAGGATGAGAAAACGTAGACAGCTTAGCGTGCTGTCTATTTGCTAGGAAGTGTCTGTGAATAGTTATAACGAACTCAGATAAGTTATTTGTTACGAAGTTCATGAAGGGAAATTCCTCCTTCTATTAAATAAATTATCCTGGATTTTTTATAAACTATCACTAATAATAATTTTTTACAAACTATAAAGTGACGGAGCGCTTGGTGTTTTACTTTTCGTTTACTACTTGTATTTTCTAGTAACGTGTTTCGTTCATGTTCATAGCGGGAGTTAGAAATTTAACCGTACTGTTCACAGTTATAATAGTTTGTCATTTTTCTTTCTTATTGTCCTATTGAAATCCATAGCCGAAGTGATTGGTATTTTATACGTAAGTTAAAGTTTATATTATATATTCTCAAGTTTTTCACCTGATTTACTTTTCCCCAACAACTTCTAGAATGGATTTCGAGAAAGAAATGATACTTAGTTCTTGAAATGTAATTACTGCAAGTTTTAGAGAAGTGAAAGCAAAAGTCGAAAATGTCCCGTTGTTTGCGGAACATCTTCATGAAAGTAACTCAAATGCAAGTCCAACAACTTCCAATATAATCAAACGATCCATTTTGGACATTTGCCAAAAAAGAAAATTCCAAACTTTTCTTTTTATTTCAATTTAGAGCATTTATATTTACCATTGTTTTATTCATATGGTTCACATCCTCCACACATATAATTTTATTACATGTTCATTTCCTTTCTATTCGTCCCACCGTTAATCTACTCATCCATTTAACACGGATCTCGCGATAGCAATTGTAAAATGTTAAGAAAGATGGTCGCACTTCCATTCGAGGAATAATTTATAGTGGGCCTCGAAACCTTTCCTTCAAACCGATATTTCCCTCTTGAGTATTACATTCCCTCGGTGAGGAGGGGATTTCGCTTTTTTCACTTCTCCATGTCCAGCGGCTCTTTTTTCCCTTTGCCTCCGCATTATGTTATGGAGGCGATAACACGTGTTGTGGGTGGAAAGGAAGAAAGATGGCGTTGCTGTGGTTCCCAAACCGGTCGCTTTGTTGGGGTTGGCGCTGAACGTTGGATTTCCAACCCGAGGGATGAAGATATGGCTGCTGCACTCCTTTTTATGGAAACTTTGTTCGTACTCGACTTTTTCACAATTTCTGTTTCGCAAGTATTTTCTTCAGCTTTCATCAATTCTCCAGGAATGTTTCAAACATATATCTCTAAAATTTTGCTTTGAAGTCAAATGTTTATTTGTGGTTTCGGTTTCCATTTATGGTTTGCCTTCCTCGTTCAACTCCAGTTTTTGAGAATATGTTTTCCTCGAAAGGTTTTTATTCGTCCAAATTCATGGTAATGCATGCGAAAGTGCGTTTCCGCGAATGACAGGAATGTGCACAATTTGCATGCCTTTGAACCGGAAGCTCAAAAATGATTCCTAAATAAAATGAATGCGGTTTACTTTTGCGTTGGTGTTCTTTTTTATCGGCGGGAATATTTAGCGAATGCGATTCTCGTTTTGCGTTCGAAATTTTGGTCATTCGCGTCGATGTTTAGATGAAGTGATGCGTTCATGATATTTCCTCGTAAATTGGAAATTTTAGCATAAATTCGGTATTTTTCTTTTGATGGTATGCATTTGTACACTTAATATGTAACTCAATTGCCAGCGTGTACTTTTTATGAATACGTGAGTAAATTATTAAAAAGATATTCCAATATCTTATTTTCACATCTAGACATTTTATGATGTACTGATTTTTGATACTTCTCTTCCACGATTTTAATGTGTTGATTTGTGGAAAACCCTCGGTTTCCATCGATTTATAGTTTATAACTTCTATTAGCGTGAAAATCAAATGGTTATCCTTTGGAGAAACTGTATTTAATTTTGCATCACTAGGGAGATCAAGAAACTGTGTTTCTTTGCGTCTCCAAGTGTGAAGTCGGTCGAGTTCCTGTCCTTTTGGTTGTGTTCTAATCCTTCGTCACTCAAGCGGTCTTCATTGAAGTGCTTCATTCGGTGCTCAAGTACCATCGATGAAGGGGTAATTGAGCCAAGTGCGTGTTTTATGAATCGTATATGAATGTGACTTACGATCGATCCAATACTTAAAATGTCTTCTTAATTTATTAATCCACTTCCACTCGTACATATGAACATTTACTCAACTTTAGTGGTTATATTTGAGGAAATTCATCGGTCGTTTTAATGATGATAATGAAATCAATATTACACGAGTATCGCTATTTATTTATTTTAGATAGAGTAAGTTTTAGTTGGAAGATTTTTCTTATTAAATGTAATATATATATTCACCACCGCCGATGTGTATTATAACGAGAGGTCATCAATTATTATTCATTCATCATGTATTTTTGAAATAAGGGTTGAGAGAATTATCCTGATTTTAAAAATTTTATTTCCCTCTTCAAAATATCTCATCCCTTCTTATGTTCAATCAGCCATTTTGCTCTATTCGCCGTATACTCAAACCCCGACCGGAAGTGACGTGAGAACACCGGAAGTTGTGAGACGTTCCGTTGGTTTTCGATCGAAGTGTGGTTTTCATGCGCATCAAGTGATTGCTCCGTTTGAGAAGATGCTCCTCATTATTTCCGAAATTTTCCACTTTAACCAGTCGTAAACTTGTCGTTATTTGTTCGATTTCTTCTTGTAGTTTGCTGCGAGGCACCAAAAATATTCTTAATTGAAGCGGAAGAATACTTTCTGATAAAATATTAGGGAGAATTCAATAACGAATAATTTGGAAGGAAATAGGCCTAAATGTTACTTTTGACTGATATTCGCATTTAAATACATTCTTATCATTCATATGGATTAAGGTATACTGTAAAGAGAATGTTTTCATAACAAAACTTTGCTTTATATAATAATCTTCAATGTTTATGAAGATACTGATTATTATTTTGCTTCAAAATAGTGACAGAGCGTTTATAAAAATTTTTCTCAGTAAAAACTTTTTGGAGGACTTCCGTTGCATTCCTAATTCTTCCATTTCATTTTCCCGTGGACCCCCGAATAAATTATTAATAGATGAATCCCAACGGAGACATAAAACACTCCGACATTCTTTTCACGATTCGGAACGCGGCATATTTATTTTTCTCTGCCGGAGATATCTCCTACGGGATCAGATACCGCTGAAAATTTCAGGAGCATATTTGTGAAATATTGAAGGGGCGCGTTTTGGGAGGGAAATCTCTGACAAAAGAATATTCCTTCTTTCCGAGGCACTTCTCTCTTTTCCTTTGGATTCGTCAATCATTCGCAAGGAGAAGTTCTTATTTTGGGTGGAAAAATGGCCACGACTCGATTTCGCCCACCGAAATGATCGGAATATCCTTTGGAAGTCTCTATTCGTGTGTGGCGTTGTATATTTCGTGTGTGTGGAGGTAAAAATAAGTAGATAACTCTTAACTTTCCATTGTTTACATCAAAATTATGGTCTTTATTTCGCCATGTGTAATGTTCCTAATTTGCTGGTTAAAGCTTAATTTATTTTTTCTCTTTAAGATTACTTTTCCCCATTTTTTCTCGCATTGGGTTTTGTTATTAAGCTATTCGATGATATCTGTAACCAACTGATTCATTTTGTTTCTTCAGATCTCCTTTATCTCCAACTGATATTTATTTCTTCGTCGTTGTTCCTATTGTTTATTTCTCTATGTTGGGATGCATGTGGAATGGGACATAAACATCACTTCTACTTCATTTTAAAGAACAACCACAATTATTAACTCTTTTGTGTTAAGTATTAAGTCAGATTTACCGTCATATCTCTCCCCATAAACATGTTCGTTGTATCGAAGATTAATTGCTACTATCTTTTCTTATAGATAACCCTGTTATTCATCTCTCTTTTCAATCACTGTTGACCCGTTGAGTGAGATTTATTTTTCTATTCATCGGATTATACTAGTATTTGGTAGGGACAATAAATATTGATTCACGTGTCCTCGTTTTATTTCTATAAACATTTTCTATTCTTGTTCTGAAACATCTCAAGGGACGGAGTCTCGGTTTCATCATCCGCGCCATATTGCTCCATTACAGAGGCCACTCGGCTACCGCAGCCGCCCTTTATAATTCACGCCGACTGCGGTGAATATTTCATGCGACGAATGCACACACGGGCTTTCATCTCCTCTGTCGCGACCATGTTCTCCCTTATCATCGGCGTATTTATTCTTCGTCTCCTGTTTGCCGTCTCGTTTGTTCTCTTCTCTTTCCTTCTTGTTTTTTGTGTCTCGATAACCTATCTAGGTTCGCGATTCGCATTCCCGTATATCGACATTTATTTCCGTTCTTGTGTTTCAACTGGTAGAACATGATCTTTTATCGTTTGTGTCTTGTTCTTTAATTGTATTAATTTATGGTACGAATCGGGTAATGTTAGATTTAAACAATAATTCATTTATATAGTTCATATACAATAGAGTCATATAATATCCATGAACGACCGATTTCAATATATTGTATTAAAGTTTCCTTTTCTTTTTTTCTCCTTTGCTTTATTATATTTTCAATCTCTTTACTTTTATAAGCTTTTTATTTCGATGGTCGATTAGCTACTCTTAGTTTATAAAGATTTTGTCGAAAATATCCTGCTTCCTCTAAAATCTGTGAAGTTAAATTTAGTCGTTAAAGTTTTTAAACTTTAACATCTTTTTTAGTGTGTAAAAGTCCTGTTCATACGATAATCAACGGTATAGATGAGATGTAAATAAGTACTTATTCAAATTCTCGTGCACTCTTCGCATGGAATAGAGCCTTACATTCTTATCGGCCTTTGTTTATGACTCTTTCCACTTTCGCCGGAGGAATCAGGAAGCCGTCCAAGAGCTCACACCTCTTTTAAGGCGTCCACGCCCCGGGATTTAATCCGTCGCAAAATTCCACCATGAATAGTGCATAAAGGGGCGTGGTGGAGTGTGGTGGAGTGGCCGTGTGTGGTGTAGTGGGTGTGAGGTGTAGTGGGTGTGTGGTGGAGTGGGACAATGGGAGTGGGGATTTCAACGCGTGAATCCGTTGGGATGACGAGTGATTAAATTATATTTTATCAGCCGATTTGAATTGTAAAGCGTTTCCAGTGATCTCCTCTCGCAAAAGGTGGTTAATAATTTTGATCTCTGAACGTTCGAGCTTTTCTGCTCATGGTTTTATTTATAAATGAGCGAATACTCGTACAAATGTTTACGTATATTGGCGATTACTGTTGACACGAATATCTCATTCGATATCATAATTGGAGTTAAAATTATTCCCGCTGCTTATGTTTGTTAATTCCTAAAATATCGCATATTTACTTCTCTAGAATGTTTTTACACTACTATGAAAAAACCTCATTTCAACATTTTGCTCATGTAATAGTATTGTATCGCGCCAAACTGATGCGAGAATTAGTATAATTTTTGCTAATTTTATTAATTCTATTATATATGGTATTCGCCGCAATCGATTTCTTCTTTCGTTTTCTGTCTTTTTTCAATATTTCCGCAAAAAAAAATTGAAAGGATGAGATTTTCAAAAACGTTATTATAAAAATATACGAGGACAAATATTTATCATTTATGCGAAATGTTATTAAGAATGTGCAGAATTATAAATGTATGTGTATATACATACACATATATGTATCAAGTATGAGCACGTGGAATTTTAGAAGCCATAGTCAAAGCGGATTTTCACAATAACCTTAATAAAGGCATTATCTAGTGGTTACATATTTTATTGCGAATTAGCCAGAAGTGTACATTAATCGAAAATAATATGCGGGAGCCATATCGAATAGCGTCCTTAATTAATATTCATTATGTAATTGGGAATGGCAAATGTGAATCCTTTTACTGCCTGTGATAGCCAATAATTTCGTTTGCCCTTAATTTTCATTAATTATCCGCATTCGATAAGTAGATAACTCAATCGAGGAAGTTAAAAATCTTTCCCAAATTCACTTGCGGTCGATACTAACCGTAATCAAGAATAGTTTAACAAACAAGACGTTTTATAACATAATGCGCCGAATGGCACCTTTTGGAATCTCATTGTAATGCCGACGTAAATTTTTAAACGTTTATTCGGAGTCCGTAATTAACTCGGTTTCGATTTAATATTTGGAGACCAAAGAGGCGTTTTAAAATTATCTATTTCTTATAGTCTCTGTAGAATCGGGGAAAATTTCGCTTTTTGTTAAATATCGAAACAGCAACATTTTCTCATATCGTGCATTTTTTGTGTGTTTTAGCATTTGTTCTAAATGAATCTTTGCATTTTGGAGTTAAACTATCTTAATATCGTACTGTATTTATTTTCTCTCATACTTGTATCGACTCTAAACAATTTAATATGTGCCATAGATAATCGTATGTTTTTTATCAATTGATTCGAAATAAAATTTCTCAAAAAGAAATCAAAAAATGGAACGATGTCGATGTTGCAATGTAAACACGTTGATTTAAGTGATCTCAAATGAATTCGAAATAACGAGGGGAAATATCACGAAGCTCTGTGCATTCATCGAAGCATCGGATGTTCGTTCTTTTCCCAAATCCCTTCAGGCGGCCTTAGTCGAGGCTTTGAACGTGTCGCATTTCGTATGCTCAAATGGAGGCTTTTATGGCGGCTGCAGAGGCGTTCGGGAGGAGTGTAAATGGAACGTTTGAGCGCTCCTTTGGTTAGGCCCACTTATGTAATGCGGCGGAGAAGTGAAGCATTTTAGGGTCGCATGTGATATTTTTGCATGTACATCCTTCCGAGTGGTCGAATTTCACCAATACTCAGTTTCACGTTGTTAATCCTCGTTTCAGAAGCTTACTCATGCATGTGCTCGTACAGTTTTCCCGTTGAAAAAGCAGTCTTAACATTTGCTGCTCATTTAGTCTTTCTTGTTTAACATAGAGTTGCTCTTATTTAAAACGTTATTTTGTCTTAAAATTTATAATATTTGGAGCATTTTCATTTTATGTGCTTCTCTATTAGTTGTTAGTTTAGAAAATAAATATGTTTATGCCAATTTCATTTACTAGTTCCTCTTTCCGGATAATTAAATCAAATACGACGTAATCTTATTTGGGATTGTTTCTAATAAGGTTTCTTATGCTTATCCTTTCTCTTATCGGAATGTTTCATTAATTCGCGCATAGTTAAAATTGTGCCATATCGCTGAATAACATTGTGATGGATCGGCTACTCTCAATACTCCATTGTATAACCTTTCGTGAACCGTGACTGACGCATGTAAATCTAAACCATTGACATAAACTCCTGTCTTTGATTGCAGTTATATAATCCGTAAATTGAGCGAGGATAGTTGAAAATTTCCCACTAATACATTTACTGATGTAAATAGACTTTGATTGAGGTAAACACGCAGCCATGCGAATATTTCTCTCGGATTTGCAGAAATAAACGCATTCGACGGATTCCATCATCAATTGCCCTAAATTTGAATAGTTTCGGTCAATTAGCCTTCGATTAAGTCTTCACTTCCTCGATTAGTGTATCGATGCTCCTCGAGTTTGTTTCATCAACACCCATGTTAATCATTTCAAAGTCGCACAATTGGCATCTGAAAGCTATTAATTGAGAAATCTATTAATAAGCGACGGTGGAAATTAATGGAGCTAATCTTCTGCTCATTGTTGCCGCTTTCAGTCGAGGCTAAATTGGAGGGCCTCTGTTTATGCGATGTGTCACATTAGTCCAAATGGAGACCCGCGCAAACGGTGGAATTTAAGGGATTAATGAGCTAATTTCAGGTGGATGAGGTGGTCCGCTACGTCCAATTTTCGACGCAAACACGAGGGCGATAACATTCTAAAATGATTTGCTTCCAATTAATTGGCTCGTTTCAGTGGTCTGCACGTCCAACCAGTATTTACTTTCCTCACTTCAAAAGTTCTCGATGGAATTCTCTCCTCGATCAAAGGTTATTTCACGCTTATTTATTCCGATTCGAATTATTCCCGATGTCGGATAGATTTTTGGGTTTAATTATCCCGCAGCGAAATTGCCGTGCGTTTTTCTGCCTCGCGTTTCCCGCCAAAGAATGCAATCGGCGGATATTCGGCAGTTGTTTGCGTCCCCAACCACCTGGAGCGCTGCCCGAGGTCGTTCGGGTCATTAAGGGGTAATTGCAGCTGTATGTATGCGTTTTGTACGTAGGCCAAAGTAGATTGATTAAAAACATGACCAAAGGCGACGGGCGCCATTTTGCTTTTGTACGCAGCTTTGGCAATTTCGTTTGGCAAATTTGCAGCGGTGTTTTGCTACGAGCGGGAAATTCGTTCGAGTAATTTGAACTATTTTCACGAGCCATCTTATTAAACGATCCTACGAATTAGTTTAAATTATAATTACCCGCTTCGTTTTGCAAGTAATTCTATAAAATTAATTTATTACAATTATTTTTGGAAAATTTTTAAAGGTATAATCTTTACAAAATACTTCTCTGGAATCATTGTATAAGTTATGAAAATACATTCTATTTTACAATTTACACTCCATAAATCTGGAAAAATAATTTTCGTGTTCAATAATATTATTTTCAAGTGTCCTTCCTCTATTTACATCGCTTGGAACGTATAATATCAGGTCTCACTGTGCGAAAAATCGAGATGCCTATCCTTCGGTCCAAATCCTCCGCATGTCGTGTACTCAGAACCGCAAGGCGTCTTCATCGGTCCTTTATTTTCTTGTTTTCGTCCCCTTTTCGTCGTAACCGCTCTTCGAGAGCAATGCGAGGCTTTCTTACGACCCCCGGAGCCACCTCCCGCGGAGAGCGCGTGACACCAATCGCATTTCATTCTCTCCCAGTGGCTTATGTCTTTTTTATCTCTTACGACTCTCCCTTCTGAGCTCATCCCGATTTTTATTTTAACGCCCATATTTTCGAGCATCCCCCTCTTAGTTCTCATTCGTTCCTTTTCCCATTTATACGCGAATTTCGTTTAGGGTTCAAAGTATCAAAATGCGTAATACGTTAAATTATGAATTAAAGTAGTTTATTCGGGAATTATAATTATGGTAAACCTTAAAGATTTATACTGCAACTAAAAACCATAAAAAATTTCTAACATATCATTCTTTTTATTCGACGAAAACCATATATATTCGTAGATTTTTACGAGTACGTAAACTTACATGTGCGTACGAAGTCGTTGTTCCTAGGTTTAGCTCGACAATGTTTTTAAGGGATCCTGATTATGAAGTATATCATGAATATCGATCAAACAGTTCGTTCTAAATATATTTACGTGGAAATATTTATTAGCAACTTTGAAAATTCATAACAACACGGTATCTTGAGACCACCTTTTATTTCCTTCGAAGGCGGGAATGGTAGTCATAAGGGGCTTTTATACATTCCCGTCCACGCATCCATTTTGCGAGGCAGTATCCGCTTAATGCGAATTTCACACATCCGAACTCTTATCGTCGTAAGGAACACTAAATTACTCGTCATTTTTATTTGCTCCATTCATCCGGGTTCAGTTTTGCTAACGAATGCGATCTTCAGTCACTGTTTGTCGTTTGTATCAGTCTTATCGAATTTTTGCCTTCTAAAATTCTGCTTTCAATTTGATTTTGTCTGTTTCAATGTCTTCTTTTTGCTTTATTTTTATTCTGGTTGCACATATTTATTCATCAAAGATGAGGGAATTGTAGCTTAGGAAATCCATTTAATACTAATTATCAAAAGATATCTCTCGAAGAAAGTATGATGACTAAATTATATTTTTGTTTCATAAAATCGAAATATTTTTAAATATATACTTATATTAATCGTATTTAATATGCATGTATTAAAAATTATTAATGAGTCACTTGAAATATTGTCTCAAATGTCAGAATACGTGTATCGTCGTATTTCTCTTTTCCATAGAATCCGCTCGAAATGTCATCAAAGACCGTAATTCGTTTTATGTTTATAATTTTCGTGGAAGTGCGCCATTTCGACGCTTTATTCAGCGAACGATGCTTTGGGAGAAACGTATCTGACAACAGCACGAGTATCTTTCATAGTGCCGTGTCTCCAAATGGGTGGCACTTCGTATAGTTGGTGTCGTGCATCCAGTTTAACGTCTGCCAGTAACGACTGTACTAAATTAAACCATAAAAGGTTTAAACACTCTGAACGTATTCCTTTTATGTTCGATGCTAGTGGTTTCGTTATCGCAATCATATTTTCCTTTTGAATTTCTCTTCTGTTCACGAAGTTATTGTATTTATGAATACAATAAACGATTAAGAAAAAACGAGGGATTAAATTTTCAGTAGATTCTACGAGAGAGCGTAAACTGTGAAGTTTTTGAATGATTTTTCTTCGTAAAAAGAAGTTTCAGCAGTAATATATATATATACATGCTTTCAAGATGCTGAAAATTTTTTAACTATACCTTTTGATTATTCTTAAATTACCTTCCGAATAGAGTAATTCAAATCTATATTTTTAGGCTATTCACCTGTATCCTTCAATCGAGCAATATTAAAAACTCAGTAGTTTTTATCCAACGATTAAATATATACGTCAAATTTTAATATAAATGCTTATTGATCTCGAGTAATTGAATACGTTGCCAACTTTGGATTGTGTTTTAACTCTATTATATCGAATTAGTACTTCACTAATGGAAACGTATATTGGACATGACGGTAAGGTTTTTAGCGGTTTTTTATCGGTAATGAACGGCCAATGTAAGGAACTTCTACATGTTATTTTGTTTTATTTATGGAAATCTTTACACCGGATTCAGGAAAGCTATCTCAGGGCCGTAATAAATTTCTCTCGAGTATTACCGACTCTAGGCATCGGAGCAAATAGACGGTGGACGGATATACGTTGTCAATATTCTCTTTTGACAAAAGCCAATTCAATTCTCACTTAATCCGATCATTCGGGTTTTACACTGTACGTTATGCGCTTTGATTTTATCGTGACCGTGTTCCGGAGGTAATTCGACGCCCGAGGCTTCCAATTGTATATTCCGTTTATCTTTACGGCCGACGAGTTCACTTGTTTTAGAAAAAGGCTCGGAGCGGATAAAATATGAAAGGCGATAAAAATTTCGGATATCGGAGCGGCATTTATATTAATACTCTCCGGCAGATTCTTTATGGCAATTTCTCGTTTTTTTACCGCTTTCCGTGTATCAAACGGCATCAAATAAGAGGTATAAAGATTTATGACTTATTTATTTAACTCCCACGCTATCTCCCGTTTCAATATAATTTTGGGGTCCGAAATATACGATCCTGGAACGTGTTCGATAAATGCTTTTTGCGGTTTTTTATCAGACGCTTTCATTCTGGATTGTGCGCGTAATTTTTTCCCATCGAATATGTATCGTTCGTTTCAGATAGAGTTATCATTCCCGTCATCTTTGTTGCCTCCATAAGCATCCATTAAAGCCGTCGAAAATTCCTTTCAGAGCCCACATCGCGTTTGATTAAAAAAATCCACGCTTCGGGTTATTCAATTTCGTCAAAGCTCCTTCAAAATGCGTCCGTTTCTTTTTTAATGCTACGTCGATAACCTACATAGGTTACGTAACCTATCGACAGTCGTTTTAATTTTTATTTGAGCTTCCACGTACGAGACCCATTTTGCCTGGATTACAAACCGTTAACGTGGGGAATACGAGGGAATTTTAATAGTCGAATTTTATTTCGTTTCGCCTCCACGGACTTAATTGAAAGGAATTATTGCGTTTCGAACAGATATCGTGAGTTGTGGTGCTTGAAGGGTTGACAAAATCCATCGGATTGTGAAGTTAAAATTGAAATACATTGAATTGTAGCTTTGTAGTTTGAAATTGATTTTATCATTCATGTTTTCTTTCGAAATTATCGTTAGATTTAGACTTATTTCGAGATACAGAGGAATATGGATACGCAGAAAGGAGGTTCACTTCCGAGGAATTTCTGTATCAAATTTGCGTTGATAAGTAAAAGTTAAATTGATATACTTAACATAGCTGAGGAAGTATAAGAGTCGTTTGAATTTCTCATTTATTGAACTTCTCTTTTGGTTTCCTTCTTTGTTTGTTGTTTATTCTGTTTTTGTCTTCGGTCATATTTGTATTTTAGATTTCGCAATATCCATTTATTTATTCTTTTATCTTGTCCATTTTGGCATCTCTTTTAATCTCTCATCCCACAACTTATTCTGCAAAAGTGTAATTCCTAAGAAATGACGCATTCGCTCACTTTCTTCGCAAACAGTCGGCGTCTCATTTGTCGAGAGATTTGCGACTTCCGTAAATAAACGCGGAGAGGAAGTCTTCGTCGCCTTTGCACCAAATGACCGAATGTTTTTATACCGTTTTCAGTGTTGTTTAAGTGTCTGGAAAATGGTCTCCAGCGTCGTAGAAGAAAGAGATGATGGAGGGGTTTTTGTTCCTCGAGGGAGAAGGGTGGGCGTTATTTTTTACGAGTGAACCCCTCTTCCCACTTTTTATACCCTCCGTAAGAAGTCTCGCTATATCTTCCTCTCTTCAAAAAGTATCCCTCCTTTTTGTTATGCGTTCAGGAGTCAAAGGCACAAGATTCATTATTCGCTTCCTCACATTTATTGGCATAAACGCAGTCGTAAACGACTCTCACACACACTTTCCTTCTTTGTGACCTCCTATTCTTCGCGTCCAGATCTCGTACCAATCAGTGTTTCTTCGGATTTGGTTTTATTTCCCCTGATCACTCTCCTCCTTGAAAGTCACTGATTCCAGTCTTTCTTACTTCTCTTTTTCCTCCGCAAATCCTTTGGCACTTCTTTTCTCCTCTTCTTTTTGACGTCTTTCGTTTATTATCCATTTCCCTGTTTTCTGGCAAATTCTCAAAATCTTTTATTAATTTAAATTTCGTTGTTTTTCCAGAATTTCTCGGAACATCATATTTCTTGTTTCCCATCCAATTGTTTTACAGATGTGAAATACATCTCCTCACTCCTCCATTTTTGCCTTTCAGTTAACCACATGTTTCACTCGAGTTATTTATTTTTTACTTTGAATTATTCTATCAGAGATCCTACGAATGTAATGATTGCATCTATTATATATTTCTCTTTAATCTTACGCATCCTCATATGCTTATGATTTCCGTTTTCTTTAACGCATCGAATTTTTTGCATCTCTATTTACACTCCTTAACAGATATTTCTGTTTCGCACATTGGCACAATGTTTTCATTTTCCTTAGACCATCGAATTATCCGCTTTACTTTCGTCTTTCTTTACGAGCCAATTTTTTCTCTCTAAAGAGCTTCATTCGCATCTCCCTTTCACTTCTTCGCTCTCCCTTTCACGTCTTCGCTCTCCCTTTCACTTCTTCGCTCTCCCTTTCACTTTTCTGCATACTTCAATTCCTTCTCTGACAAAGCGATTCCGTTTTTTACGTCATTTCCTTTCAACCCGATGCTCAAAACTGTTCACTTTACCTCATTTCTGTCACCTCTTCATTTTAATGCCGTTTGATTTCCCCACGTATCCTTTGAGCTCGTTTCCGCCTCTTTTGTTAAGCCCCTTCTCTCCTAATGGACTGTGGCTTTATTTATCTTCGAAGTATCTTTTAGGGATCTTCTAATTTGGGACTTTCCGTTGGTATTCATCCACTTCGTCCTTCCTAATTAACGACGTTTTATTTAGCTGTTTTTTGATAATGTTTTAGCAGTCTAAACATTGATTTTTTCTAAATTTATCTTTATTTCTGATAGGGTTCCTTCTTATAATACATGTATATGAATTTATAGAATTTATATTTTAAATCGCTTTTTGATTATATTTCAGCATTTCATTTCGTTCTTTCGTTTCACTCAGATGCTTCATTTTACTTATTATTAACCAAGCAATATTATTTTATTGTTTTTCAAATGTTTTTTGAACGTATTTTATCATGCGCATGGGTCACCAGCCATAGAAACAGCTTATTTATTCAACAGATGTTACTTCCTGTAATTATTATATTCCTAAACATATTTTATAGTAAATCTACGCGTATCTGAGATCGAGTTATACTTGTTCTTTCTCTTCTTCCGTAAGAGAGAATTCGCAGCTCCCTTCATAAAAAGACTTCTTTAGCCCCCGGAAATTCCTGGTCCTTCCGCGCAGGTGCTGGAAACAATAAAACTCCAACTCTATCGCCAAGAATAAACCTCTTTTTAATTCCCTCTGCTTATCTCGTTTCCTTTCTCCGCACTTTTCTGCTCTTGAAGGCTCTCGGAAAAGAAGTGCTTGTTAAGCAGTCGACTATTTTGTCTGTCACGCGGATCTCCTACTTTTCCAGAGATTATCTTTTCTATGTGTTTTTAACATATGATAACCGGTTGAATACTAAAATTGATCCTTCTATATGCTGCTAAATTTTATTGTACCGAAATGATAATATTCATTGATTTTGATCATTTGCTAATCTTTTATCTGAATCTTTATCTCGGAATGTTAACATACACTTTGGCTGCGCATTTCAACGAATCGTGTGGTGGGAGATGCCAACGATTGCATTATGGGTAATTAGAGATACGCGTCCTTAATAATTAGTGGCATTTATTTAAATGCGGATGAGGTCAACTGCGGAAAAAGCAAACGCCGAATTATCGAATTAAATTCGCGCTCAAAAAATATTTTAGTATTAATTACGTTAAATCTTTCACAATAAGGAAATAATAATTAATAAATATTAACGCGGCCGAACGCCGGGAGTAATAATTACGATGAAAAAGGTTAACAATTAATCCGGTCGCAAATCACTAATTTATGTGATTAATTAAAGCGTTGAGCGATGCGCTCTTCTTGTTTGTTATAAATTACAGCCGTTTTCGAATTATTTAATTTTAAATTGTTTTCATTTTTTCACTATGAATTGCGCGAATATCGCTCAAGCTTAACAAAAATGAAAATTAATTATAATATAACTATATGTTACTTTGGAATCATTTTCATAATGGCAGGGATTTATTAGTTCGTATGATATTAATTCTCTACTATTCTATTGCGAATGAATAAGGGGGAAATTTCTCATATACAATCAATGCTCATCAAATTAATTTTTTTATTTGTATTTCATCGGAACATAATAGATTGTGATGAACACAATGTAAGTCGTTGGCTCATTCAAAAAAAAGACGATGGATCCGGATTTATTTAGAGTTATTTCTTGTGAGACTGGTTCGCTGAAAAAAAGGTGAAAGGCGGTTTCTTGTGATACAATTCATTCTTCGCGTACACATTCGCGGTTAAAAAGTTCTCTTACCCTCCGCCGTTTACACTTTCCTTGTGTTGATGGCGGTAATGGACAAGTTATGCGAAAATATCAGTTTCATCCGTGAACCGTTGTTGATCGTCTTCTCATTAAACTCACAAAAAGTACTCTCTGAATAAAAGTACAGTCTGGCGTCAGCTTACTTCCCGATCACTTTAGCAATTCACAGACGTATTTATTTTCACCGCCTCTTAATCCTGAATACGTAGTGAGAGTATCTTTTCTTTTATCTTTTCAATTGATATTTTTCATCTCTCGATTTTGATTTCATCTTTCGATATCCGTGCGTTTTTACAAAGTTTCCCATCGGATCGTTTCACGACACGGATCGCATTAATTCTGATCATCTGCGGATTATTCTTGGAAAAAAATAAAAGAAACGCTCTTTCGGTCCACTTTTCACACAAGTTTTTCTCCTAATCTCCTGAGATCTGATTTTTCAAGATTTTCCTCTGAAAGGCGTAATCGGGTTTCGTTTCTCCGAAGCACACGATCGCGTGCTTTTTTAAGATTCGCGATTAACACGGTGACGTGTTTTCTCCTAGGAGATAGGTCGTAATCTGTATCCGATAAGTTTATAGAAAATTTAATTGAAATATCGTGTGTATATTATTTTATTCGTTTTACTACATTTATCTAATCAATGCGTACTACTCATTCGTATGTTAAATAGGCATTTTAAATAGTTCCGACGAAATTAAGTTGCGAAAATCAAGGACATAAAATGTATACGATTTATGGATTAAAAACGTAAACTTAAAGGCTTTGTAGTTAATAATGTGATGTAAGATGCTTATTGGCCTTTTTTAAACATAAACTCAATGGAAATGTTGAGTACACTAGGAAATTTATCTTTAATTTCTTGGAGTTTGAATAATCGGTAAGACTGTACATGAAATCGGCGGTCGCTGTGTATTGCAACTATTTCTTGGATATGTCGAGAAAAATTAAATAACTTATCGATTTGTCTAATCGTGAGTTAATGTCATGGTTCAATGGAACTTTTAAATACCCGTTTTCATTTGGATAAAATACGCGCTCATCTTCGTAGCAATAATGCTTTTGCTTGACAATTCGCGATCACCAATTAATGTGTTTTATCTCTTTCGAATATCGTCAAGGATGTAAATATCGGGTGAAATCAGATCGCGTTGTATCGGAAATAATTTAAAAATCAATTCTTACGGAAGAATACTGTCAATGGCATCGAAATCGCTATTTCCCCGATTTGTCTTTTGCGATCGAAGTAAATAGTGCGCCACCAATGGTTCGGAGGCGAAAGAAATGCGTTTGTGCAAATCGAAGAAATCAGTTGGGAATTTACTATTCGTGGGATTTTGGTCGGATAAGCCGTTTATTCTTGTTTCTTTAAAAGTTTTCCTTCTTTTAAAGTCTCATCCCGCGATCTAGCAATTGAAAAATGTTCATTTTGAGTCATGCGTTTTAGTTTATTAAGTCCTCTAATCTGTTTTATTTATCGGAAAAATACTGGAAGAATATCTCAGTGCTCCCTTTGTTTGGAGTAAATGAAGGATGCTCTCTGTGGTTGGAATAGTTTATAAACGCGAAGACTGTTGGGCTTACTGCTCCGTGGAGTAAGTGTACCATAGAAGTTTATTTCTTGATGTACCACGTATATTTTCTGAACATTTGTTGTGATTGTTAGATCTTGTTAAAATTATGCTTTTTTATGTTCTGTCATCGTTAATACTTTATCTTCCTTCTACGATCGTTATTTATCGACGTCCATAATAAATTCGTTGATTCCAAACTTCAGCTATCGTTTTTACATTCCCTTGGTTTTTCTTGTTTACAAAGTCTCGTGTCGTCGTCCTCTCTTTTCCATCTCAGGCAAAAAAGCCTTCTTTTCTAACCATTTCCGCTCTTTTCTTTCGGAGTATCTAGGGAATGATTTGTGGCGCTTCTCCATTGTTTTTCGTCTCCACATTCTTTGCTTTTCCCATTTTTCCAATTCTTTCCGCAAAATCCTGTGGCGATTTTTTTCCCGACATCGACGCGTATTGAGCCGTGATTGAATTACACTGCTGCGCCGGATTTGTTCTTCCTTTTCATCCCTTCATTATTCACGCGCGTTCCGCGTTTCTGAAAAGGTCGCTAATCGTCTCTCGTTTGGTTCTTTTGATGCGTTCGATATAGCTTTTGTTTGCTTCAACACCGCCATGGAATGGATGCGGCGTTGAATTAGAAAAGTTTGTTGCAGAATGTGTCCGTGCACTTTATGCAGACGTGGATTTATATTTCAAAATTGTTCTCCCCAAGTCACGTAACTAACGTATAGGAGATGAATTTGAATCTTTGCTGAAAATGCTTTTCTTGTACTTAAATTGCGATTTTTTCTTTTCTAATATTATTCAGAACAGTACAATAAAATCGATAAAAAGAATATTTTAAAACCAGTAACTTCGAAATAATGTTAAATTGAAATTGTTTTTTGAAGATGTACTATTCAAATGTGATTTAATAGAAATCATCTTAAGTGTTCATAAAACATTCTTAAAGGCCTTAAATCGTATTGAAATGTCTATTATATCCCTATTTCTATTATCGATTGGAATTGTTTTTGCGTTTGTTTTCTTCTAATTAACACAGTATAAATTTTGAGCCTTCCGTAATAACAAAACGGAATCATTTGTTATAATTCCATCTTCTGCGTACATTCCAATTCAGATCTCCAAAATGGAGTGCCAATCCATTGTCCCTCTCTTGCGGTGATATAAATGAGCTGAGGTCAAGCATTTTGGGAAGAGTTAAATGGAGCTGCAAAAAACGCCCTTTGTATCATTACAAGGGGAGGAGCGCATTCGATTCCGTCTAAGCAATTGTCTTATTTATTCGTTTGGCGGAGGAGAGGCCGATGAGAAATATTGCGATCTTTTAATCGTTCGCAGCCATTTTGTAAGAAGGTTATTGGTAAAAATACACGGCATTTAGCAATTAAAGTAGGATGCTTTTTTGAGTAATAAGTGAATGTCACCATTGTTTTGTGAAGAGTTCCATCATAAAATGAACATTAATCGACCAATATTTATTGAATTCTGCCTGTATTTTCTTCGCATCAGATTAATCAAATGGACGTGTCTAAATGATTTAAGGAAGTAATTTTATTTGCGATATAAAATAAACGTTTCTCTTTAATTTATTTGTTTGAGGGGAGGGAGATTGATATTAAAATAAGGTTGAAAGACTATAAAAATATTCGTCTGTATAAGATAAAGTTATGTTGGCATATATTTTTTTTATTTCGCTTCAAAAATTTTTTTCTTTGTTATGCGTTATTGTGAGAATGACAAACTATTAAATTAAAGTTAAATTGAAATTGATTTTTAATTATTAGAGACTTACGTTAATCAGTGAAATACCTTTTTTTTCTTCCAAATTCCTCGTTTTTTTTATTACTAACGAATTTTTAGTGAATATTTGTCTTCATCTTTACTATTTTTACTTTTCGTTTGAATGGTCTGATAATCTCTTTTGCACTATTTTTGGATGATTAATTTTCATTAGGTATTTGTTCCCAACGATTAAACCTTTTCTAATAATCTCCGTAAATATGGAACCAGTAAGAAATCGATTGTCTGGAAATGGATTCCGCGCAAAAAATGAAAACATTCGGTCCAACAAAAGGAGTGGCGATCAATCAGAAGGAAGAAGTGGTAACTGCGTCCCATTGTGTCGTAGAGAAAGAAGATGAAGAGAGAAAAATGAAGGGAATCTTTTGCGGAGAATGTGCTCGTATGGCGGTTATTCAAATTGACAAATGAGGTGAGATGTTAGCCGGATGCCCTATGAGATGAGGGTGATATTTCCTCCCCCTTTACATCTTCTTTCCTTTCTCAAATCGATAAAATTCCAGCTGAATTGTGAATCGCAAGTTAGTATTTTACGAACACCTAAATCTTAAATTAAAAAAAATCGTATTGCGTGGAAGTGAGTTGATTATTTATAACAAGTTATCAATTCACTTTAATTTGATAGATTGAAATATAATAATACTTTAATGTTCTATTACGTGGAAATATTTATATCTTTTCTTTGAGATTTCTCCACATTTATGACTAATGTTAATAATGTTTACAATTAAAAAACAAGAAATTATAAAATATTTTTTCTTAACTTATAACCATATATCAGTCTTTAAGATTTTCCTTTTAATGTAAAAATGATGCGATTTTATGAAAATAAGATGATTTATAAAACGAGATGATGTTCTCGATGAACTTCTTGTCTCGTGTCCTAGTTCTCCTTCAGTGAGTTCGCATTTTCCTCCTTTTTCTTCGTTCTTTTCTGATTCCCAACTATTCGCTTTCTTCCAAATCTTTGTTTCTCTCTGAGAATTAAATCCCCAAAGTTATTATTCTCGATTTTTTCCACTATTATGTTCCGGTTTTATATTTTACAGGGGCATTCTTCACCCGTCCGAGTGTTTTTATTCTAAATGGATACATAGGGCGGATTAAAGCATCCCCAGAGAGGTATTTTATTCGAACTCTTTTAGGCACGTGATGCATCGTGTAATTCTGTTTCCAAAGCTTCCTTTTTTACGTTGTTTCACGAGCTTTTTATTCCCGGATTTTCATTTTAAATCTCAAGTCCTCGCTTCAGACGAAAAGGAGGATCCCCGTTACGATCCTAAGTCATAAATCTTTCCCTCTGACTCTCTTATTCGAGGAAGCTTTTTAATTTCCCTCCGATCTTAATTCTTCAAATAATTTTCTCCCATTTTCGTCATTCTTTTTTTTTTCTGTTTCCCCTTCCCGCCTCCAGAGGTCTCCACTTTTCGGCTGCGGAAGGGGAGAACACTCAATATAATTGTTCATTAAATAATCATTCTTTTTTTATCCGTCGGAATCCTTTTGGCGCCCTCATCTCCTTTCACTCCCTTAATCGTTCTAGCAATCACGCTCGTTTAGTTTAATCCTTCTTTTCTCGTCGTCTTTCTGACGGAATTCGCTCCTTTTTCTTATTCTTTGCGATGCAGCCATTCCGCTCTATTCTTTTGTTTTTTTACTTTTTCGTTCCTCTTTCGTAATACTTTAGGGTTTTTATTTGTAGTACTTTTATGTTCGACACAATCCATCCGCTCTTAGAAGAGCGCTGCTTGAGTATGTCCATCCCAATGAGTGCTTTTCATCATTTATTAGGACCATTTTGTCTTAAATTGACTACGGTTATAACTAAAACAACTAATAATCATGGTTATTTACAGATCAAAAACATAAGAAAAAAGTGAAAGTATAGCTTTTAGTTAATGATTGATTAATCACCGAATGTTATAATTCGCCTACACATTAACAACTTTTACATTTTTGAAGATCATAAAATTTCCGTTTTCCCTTTTATTGAACCTTAAAATATTCCTCATCATACGGAGTCCTGTTTTTGAAAACATCCGAGGCTCTCAAACGAAATGTAAATAATACAATGAGTGTTTAGAAATGCTTTGATTGGCATATTCAAGAATTCAAAACGACGCGCATAAAACTTTCACAAAGTTCTCGGTTTCGAAAGAGTTCAATTTTTAAGATTTATGAAAGTCGAGGTTTTTGCGAAGATCCCTTTCATTTATTCCATTAAGAGTCCCCGAAGTCTAATTTCTCTTCCCTTTGTCACGACATTCGCCCCTAAATGTCTCCTTTGAGCCATCCCTTTCAAATAATCCCTTGCTCCTCTTCCTCAATCCCTGCGGTATTTTTCCCTCCTCTTTATTCCCGTAAATCCGTGGGATCCTTCGATCGATCCTTCAGATATTTCTCTCAATATCTCTTGCTTTTGATGGGTATCTTCTTGTTTAGCTCCTTGAGCCATAGATCGCCCCTACGACGACCCGTTTCATTCTGTACGACGTCTCTTTTATCTTTTGTATGGCCTCTTTCGTCTTTCTTCGTATACTCACGATCTTTGCCTTATTCCTACTTAGTATGGGAAATCGGTTTCATGGCGCGTACCCATCGACCGAGAAAGTTGAAATAACGTGATTTCAATTTATCTTTATTTCATATTGGGAGTTCATATTTTTGCCGTAGTTGCTCCACAGTTGTGACTGACGCAAGCTGTAGGTAGCTAACTTTTCCTTTTTCTCCCGTATTCATATCTGCTTTCCTTATCTTTGAGTCACGTATCACGGTTTTCGAACATTATCGCGTTTTTAACTAAGTTATGCGTAATTAGAGAATGCGGAATGAAGAACTGTTTTTAGCTCGTATCTCGGTCGCGAAAAAGATGTTTCAATGAAGCAATTTATGCTTCAACGTACTACAAATTATGGATTCGGCACATCTGTTTCTAAGTCGTATAATTGGATACCTGCTCCTTTTTGAAAACGCCTTTTGCCACGGTTCAGCCCATTCACATCTCATCCGTCAAATCTCCAACTGCCAATTCCGTTTCCAAGTGCACTTTCTCTCGCATCTATTCCCTCGCAATTTCAACTTCTGTTCTACACCTCCGCACTCCTAATCTCCATTTCTCAGTCCCATTTGACGCTCCCATCACAAGTTCTCTCAAAAGCCGACTTCGGTTTCATTCGCTGTCAAATGCGGCCTCCGTTGAGACGAAGGTTTATTGGATCTTATTTGGGATGCGCACCGGAGAGATTTTTGGTAAGAGTTACGAAATGGAAAAATCCTCGTTCACGGTATATCGATTACAAGATGAAGATAAATTTGTTAATAAGCATAATTCTATGTACGCTAAGCGAATGTTTTCTAAGTGAACTGGAGCATCATCTTTGACGCGATATTTTACTAAAGCCAAAGTTGAAACTGTAGCGAAAAGTCAATAAGCGAAAGACTAAATTTAGTAATATAAATCTATAAAAAGCGTATTCTAAGCAAATCCTCGGAAGGATAAACGGAAGAGGAACAGACTAACAGAGGCATCTCAGAAACGATGTGTCGAGGAAAATAAAAAGATTTCCTTCGCTGTGAACCCCAGAGTTTCTTTTCTTTCCACCCATATCTGATGTGGAAGACCTTCTTTTGTGCATCTTCTCAGTGCTTAACGGAAAAAATCCCTTTTTTAGCATTTTCTCTGAAGCAAACATCGCCGTGCCTTCCGTGAGAGTGTTTGCTCGGTTTGAATGTGCGGTCGGCATAAATTATTTATTTCAAAGTGTGAATAGGCCTCGAAGATTCAATGGGATCCTCGCGAAAGATTTTCGAGGGAAAGAGTAATAAAGATTTAAGTCTCAAATCTACGCTTTATTCGTATTTCCAAGATGAAGGATTGTAATAAAGTACTTTGCCATTCGGGTATTTGGATCGGTAAGTGGATGTTTTAAACGATACTCAGCTTTAACTCTCTTCATTACCTAATCAAATTGACAATGAGCTGTGAATAATGAGTAAAGGATTCTTTTGCTGTTTTTAATGCAATTCATTGTTTCCCAACCATCTATTTGTTCGATATTGAAATTCTTTTTCTTCGATTCAGCATTGAATATTTTCTTTTAACTTTCACCTATATTTTTGAGTGTTGTTACTTTTATTTAAGTGCTATTTTTTAAGCAATCATAAGCTATATTTCTACATTTTTGGGAATATTTCAAATTTATAATATCCTTATGTAAGCTGCTAAGAAGGTGGGATGAATCAGATATGAATGTGGATTTCATCGAAGGTTTATTAAGTTCTTCCCTTTTATTTATTTTCATGCCTCCCATTTTCTTTTGGAGAGCTCTTTGGAACCAGCGTTCTTCTTGTACTTGCTCGCAAAAATCAGACCCATCGCGAAAACCGCCTTCGATATCCTTATTTCGGTGGCCCGATTTTCCGCTCAACGAATCGCTTCTTTGGAAATGAAAAACTAATGATCTGTGTGTGTTTCCCAAGGAAGATGGCGTTCAAGGGATTTCCACTGAGGACGGAAAACGACCCGTTTTCTTTATGGACCCTAAGAATCCACTCGAATTTCCTCCTTTTTCACATCCATTCTCCATTTTGTCTGCTCTCATTTCTCTTTTCCTTTCGTCCTTTTCTTTTGAGATTTGTCAAAATGCGTTTTCGGTAATTATGTTTACACATCGATGTAACGGACGATTATTCATCCTCGGCGTTATGCGATGGAGGTTGCAGTAATCGTATGGGATGTTCCAATTTCTTTCGTTTAGTAGCATATAACTTTGGTCATTAAATCCTTTGATAAATTTTTCATGTAACTTCTTTTAGTTAATTCCGTAAAATGTAAACTTTATTTTTTCTTTTTCGTTGCAATATTTCGAAGATTGAAACTGGTCCCTTCATTCCTCCTCATTCAGCCCATCTTTTTCCGAGTGATTTACCCTCATTTCGTCCCCTTCTTTCGTAATAATGCAGTCCAAGCGGAAGAAAA
Source organism: Pantala flavescens (assembly GCA_020796165.1). Taxonomy (NCBI): domain Eukaryota; kingdom Metazoa; phylum Arthropoda; class Insecta; order Odonata; family Libellulidae; genus Pantala; species Pantala flavescens. The sequence continues at coordinate 12,861,636 of CM036883.1, read as the reverse complement.
GTAATGATCCAAGTGCTCTCTTTCCATGACCTCCGGAAATGCGTATGCACATCTTTGGAAGTGGAAATAATGCGGAGTTCCGTCATTTCTCAGAAGGAAGCCATTTTCCCCCAAAAGTTTTCATATTAAAGAGGCATGAGTGATTCGAAAATCGAATTTTATATCGGAGGATGGAGTGGGGAATAGTTTGTCGAAGATGTTCGTATTCTTGACTCAACGTCCGTAATAGGGTATTATTTTATTTCTGGATCTCGCCTCTACGTTTTATATTATCTTTTGGTATTGCGTTTTGAAAAGAGTTTGGGAAGGAGGATATATTTATTTGATTCGATGGAATCCCTTTTCGTATCTTTTCGATCTACAATATCAGGTCGCCTAATTTTTGGGAGAAGTTGTCATCTGAGTTTTTGTCGATTCGCTCTCTCATTTCGATCTTTTTGTGTTTACTTCTTTCCCGATTACCTCGAGTGGTGTGGTTTATTTTAACAGTTCTACGGAACCTTTTGCGAGCATAAAGAACATATTTTTTGTAACATTTCAATTGAGTATTATTCGTATTGGATCCAACTCATTCATTTCCCGTTTTTCACTCTTCTATATAAGCTTTACGCTTATCATTTGCCTTTCAATATTTCACCCATCTTCTCTTTGTGTTCTCAACTTTTACCACATTTCTTCGTTAGATTTTCACTCTCATTTCGATTTCCTTTACCTCAGAACCACTTCACTCGTCTCCTTTCTTTTGTACATTCTCTCAATTTCAAGTGAAATCCATTTAAATTAATGCCACACTTTTTAATGATTAGTTCTTGAAGTGTCTAATCATCTGTTTCCTTATATAACTCTTTGTTACTATTTAATATTTATTATTATATATTTTCCCATCTCAATCAATTTTTGATTGTAAACTTCGTGAACTATTCGTCTATTATTTTATTCCTGTTTAAAGTGAAACATTTTTCTAAACGTTGTTTTATATCATCTTATACTCGTCTAGTATTTTACTTGCTTTGACGTACTCTTAATATCCTCAAACAGTGTTATTATGATGAATTGAAGTCAATTTGACTCGGGATAAATAAAATTCTTTTTAAAGACAGTTATCCAGACTCGGAATTATCTTTCGTAGCGATCATCTGTTTCTCTTTACCACTTTCCAAATACCCTCCAAACGCCCACTTTTTTCGCTCCCCTTCTTTGGCCAAAGATGCGGTGCCGAGAAAATAGATTTCTTGTCTCGGATTCCCTCCACCAATCTTCGTTCCCAGAAGAGGAAGTTCCATTACGCTCTTTCCCATCCATTCATCGCACTCTTCTCATTTGTCCAATCGCTCCTCGACTTTATTTCCATTTTATTTGGCGTTCTTCTCTCGGTTCGTGTGTTCCTAGAGATCTGATGTACCTTTTTAACCATTCCGCACTTCCACCGCCTCTCATTTCCTCTTCTTCTCCGACCACATTTCAGATGATGATATCCGTTTGAGATATTTTCCCTCAAATTCAGGTTCGCTCTCTTTCATTCGTGCATCCGTTGGTCCGAACTCGTATATATCTTCGTAGGAACACTGATTTATGTTTTAGATTTTCTTTTTTGATTTTATTGTCGGTGTTTATTTTGTCGCTTTTGTCATTGCATTCACAGGCAGTATTATAATTGATAAATAATAATTTTTTAGTCATAGAAAGGTTTTTATTTATTAAATAAATTTAAACAATTATAATAATAATTTTAATCGTCTTTATTTTCATTACCATTTTTATTTAAATAATTTGTAATATTTCACAAGTTCAAATTGAGAAATGAAGATTATTTATTTTTTATAAGATAATCCGATTTCGTAAATCTTTATCGTTGTATCCCACTCGAAGTTTTTCTATCAGATTTCCTCCGGTTTTTTTAATTAAATATGAGAAGGATTTTTCAATGTACCCTCAGTGTTCGGCATTTCAACGCATCACTTCGTTTCGTGACAATTAGGTCGCATTTACACGTCCTTTTTTCCGAAAGCACAGCTTTATTTCGTCTTTCCGTAGTCGCCGCCATTTTAAGCCTCAGTGGACACCAAAGGCATTTCCTCTTTTTTTCACCGCTTTTTTCTTCGCAATTTCTCATCCGCTTTTCCCCGTTTTTACTCGATGCGGTTTCCTTCCCTCGGGAATATATCGCTCCTTTGTGATAAGCCCCTCGGAAGAGGTCGATCCGCCTCGATTCCCTCCTCTATATATTTTTTACTCCATTGGTTCACACTCATTACTTCGGTCGCTTATCCGCCCACAAGATCCTGCCAAATGTTCGAAATAAAAGAGACCCAAAACAACTTCGTAAGTTTTACCTTCTACGGGTTGTGGATGGAAATGGAAAATATATTTATAGTGGAGTACTTGATTATGTCTCAGTTGTTAATTATGTTGGTTTTCCTTATTATTAAATTTTCGAGGTGTGAAGTAGAAAAATGTCGGGTAACTAGAAGAAGTCGACCGAATGCTTATAGTTGTCTCTTTTTATTCAATTATTTGTCTATTACTTAGGAAATGCATTTTAAAATAAAGATGGCTCGCATTAATTGATTTAACTATTTGATATCTTTATGCGGTATTTTTACGGATGAAAACTTGTAGAAAAGCAGAAGAGAAAAACTTAAGAAGTAAATATTAGGATTTAAAAAAGAAAACTGAAAGATTATTGGAATTAAAATACAAGTGGAGTTTCGAAAGTAGGGGATTTATATAAATGAGCATAAATATTCAATAAATGAAACAATTATATGATGGAAAAAATAAGTGTAAAAAGAGGAATTTTTTTCGGTGACAAATTCGCGTTTCAACTTAACGCGTCACGAGGAGTTCGAAACACTATAATCATGAGAATGAATCAGAATAATTGACTCTTGAGAAGTACATAATGTGGAGAGAGGTGAGGAGCGCATAAATGTGCGAGGAAACGTATTCTCTTTGTTTACAAGGAACTAGTGCGTCGCGAAGAAGAATGAAGTATTGATTGTCGTTTGTTCCGCCAGGAGGCGGTAGGGTTTTGTGGCCTCTGTTTGTGATGAGTGGAGGACGGTCTCTGAGGCTTATTATCCTTTAGTCCCTCTCCTAGTTTGTGGCCAAGAGATGGGTCTACTTAATTTCAACCTTCTTCCACTCCCCAAGTGCTAGTTATCCCCTTCTATTTTATTATATCTCTCGTGTTTTGTTCTGTGTGCGCTCACAATCATCTCGCCTCCGATTGAAATTCTCCATTTATCTCTTCTTTGCAAACTCCGTTCGCTGCGTTGTTAGCTTTCGGAATGCGAAGTCAGAAAAATTAGGAATCGGTGAAAATTTTGATTTCTTTGTGGCTTCCGAAGAAGTTTATTCGTCATTTAAGATTTATATTTTAAGCATTCCTCTGTGCGATAGACTTTGTTATTTGACCTTCCACTCAAAATGTACAAAATGTTAGTTTGACCTTAGATTACTTTTAGCGTTCGTCACAAAAAACTCTCGAATTTGTTGAGATCGCGGAATCGCCTAAAAAAGCCCAAAACCTTAAGATGGAGTCTCAACTATAATTTCGATCTAATTTTATGGTATACATCTATCATTTGAATCTACTTGAAATATAAATTTCAAATAATAAAAACAAAAGAGACTCATCGGTTTTAAAATATCTAGCTATAAAATTTCCTCTTCAAGATAATTTAATGAAATGTGCCACAAATTCACTTCGTTACGTAATAATATAGTTTTTTTGCGTCGCAATTGCATCATTTTGTCAATTATCGACGTCACATTAAAATTATATGCTAAGGAATGCATACAAACTCGGTGTATACTCGCAGAACTATAAAAAATTTGCTCTTTCGAAATTGCCTATCGTCTCCCACTTTCATTTTCCAATCTCTTTTTTACCACTCCGTCCTTTTGTGACATGTTCTCTTCAAATTTCCACTCCTCTAATTTTCTGTTTATTTCCCTCTTTTGCCCTTCCGCTGATGTCCCGGAGGGAAGGCAATCGAGTGGGTTTCGCGAGGGATTTACGACACATCTGCCCGATTGGCTCACTGGCCCTTTGTAACAAATCTCAGTTTATCCTGTTCTTATGGACCCTTCTGTAGTTTTTCTGATCATCTGTTACCTTCTGTCGGTTGCTGCAATTTCACCCTTTGAAGGTGATCTTGAGTTTTTTTATCATTAGAGATGCTTAATCGTAGACCTGCACTTACTGCACAGGTGGTAGCATTGCAAGTGGAACGTAGTTTTTCTTTTACTAAGAGTTCTATCAAAATACTGTTCTAAAAAAATCCCATTGCTTTTTAAAGGAATCGGAAGTAAGATTTTGTGAATGTTGTTGTTACCATACTTAGCGTTTAATAAAAATTGTCCGTTTGATTCGAAGACCAAATATAATTACGTAATTTTCAACAGCCGAGGCAATACGAAGAAGGGAACAGTTTTAATTTGACATTCAAGGAAAGTCAACCTCAGTCCCGTCAATCGAAATATTTGTGAACTAATAATATTTAGAACATTTGTTGAGAACATTTAAACGGGAGAAGCGTATGTAATTAAAAGGAAAAAAATGGGGAAAACCGGGGAATAAGATATTTGCTTTCAGAGCCACGCTGATGAGTGAAAAGTTAAAAGGTTTCGTTCTTAATCAGTGGACTTCTTTGCTGAAGTCCATCTGCTCATTCAAATGCATTCGTTTTTCCTCGATACACAGGAATTTGGAAGAACTACGAGAATTCCGAGCGGTCGAGAGTTTTAATTAAAAATGAATTCCGCGAAAAGGGAATTACCGCTTCATTGCGGAAAATATGAGAAGTTTTCGGGGATAATAACCCAAGGAAACCTTTTCCTCTTAGGCTGATTACTCATCTGCTGTTAATATGCTTCTCTTTATTTGAGTGTATTACCGCTTGAGGAATGGAAATTAATATTTCGACCTCATAATTAAATCCACTTCTTTTCCACGAATTGTTTTCGATGCTCGAATTCCGTTGTGTTTTCACCGTAGCTATTTTTTCCGTTATTATTTCAGAAATGATATTCCACTGAAGATACACGCATCTTGTATCCCCTTGAGCTCCTGCAACCGATATATAATGACTGTCGAGTGGGTTGCGTGAGTTGCAGGCGACAACGACTTCAATATATGTAATAACATTATTTACGACTCTCACCGATCATTGATTTTGGAGTTATTTTTGTTGAATATGTCACAATCTTTATCGATAAAGTTTAATAATGTATACTATGTTCAGTTGCATTTTAAGACGAATCAAAATTTTTGAATAAATTGTAACGCCGGCATTATAGTGTGAAATATAAAATAGTATTATATTAGAATGTAAAAAATAATACGATTGTTTATATATTGTGCATTAATTATATAATCTGATTCCAAAACAAACAAAAATGTTATTTTAAAAGATTTTTTAACTATAGTTGACCTCGAAATTTATCACAAGTTCATACCTACTGAAGCTCACCATTCCAGTGGTTTTTCTTTGCTCGGATGTATGATGTAAATATTAAGATAACTTGTTTTGATTCTTCAAAGGAAAGTTCGAATATTAGGGAAGAAATATGGTCACAGTTCGTTTCGCACCGTTTTCTGGTGGCCCTTCTCCTTTAGAAAGACAAATGCGAGCTAATGAGATGGGAGGCTTTCACTAAAAAGCTACTTCCCTTTGTAAATGCGTTTTTTTATTATTTTCGCTTTTTGTCTTTTCGAAGTGTATTTTCCATTTGTTTCGTCTCTGTTTGCACCTTCGCACTCAGAATCGCCGAGTGTTACACCTGCGATTCAATGGGATTTTTATTTCGCCCTTTTTCTTAACCGAACGACTTGTGTTCTCGTTATCTACGTGTTAACCTCTTTTTTATATTTTACACTGCGTTTAATTTTCTGTCTCTTCTTTTTCGTTATGATATTTCTGAGAATTTATATTTCGTGTTTGTGAAAGAGAGAATAAATTAAATTAATTCCGCGTAAGATATTGGTCATACGAAAAGATCAATCATCAAAGTAAAATTCTTATATCCTCTATTGATGGATATATCCTTATAATTATAATATGATTGTTTATGTATTTATATGTGATCTAGACGTTCGATATTTGCGTTTATGTGGAATGAATTATCTAATTAACCCAGTTGTAGTTTCCAAAGTTCCATTTGAAACGTAATTTTTCTAACGCTCCTTCGACTGACGAAATAATTGCATTGCACTTCTTTATTCCATCGTAAATTGTAATCGAAAACAGTGGATTTCTTCTCTTATTGAAAACGGAATCCTTGATTCTGTTCCTTCTCAAAATTTTTCACGCGGTGGTGTCGCTTATTCACAAACACTCCATTTCGTTTGCTCCAAGTTTTTCTTTGAGTCTCTGTTTGCGTGAAATAGATAAAGGGTCGTGGATTGACTCGAGGATATCTTCGCCCACAGGAGATCTTCGCTGTGTACACCCTCGATTCCAGTGGGTACCCTGTGGCGTAATTCCTGCGGGGATCCCTTGGGCCCCCCTTCGATACCACCCCTCCCGCTACAATTATGAGTCCCCGGTGTAATTTGGAGACAGGGCTTTCCCTGTTTTCCCCTTTATGAAAAAGGGGAGTTGGGTTTAAAACCCCTCCACTATGCACACCCCTTATAAGTTGATTTTTTGTTCTAAATGCTATTAGGAGCGAATTCAACTACCCCGAAACACGTTTTTTCGTTGGCTTTGGTGATTCATAAGTAGGGTGAACTTATAAACCGGCCCGGATGGTTTTAGGGAGATGGTCTATTGTGTTTGCCGTGTGCATATACGTGTTTTGAGAGGGGGTCGAACCTTTGGATCCTTTCCTGCGGTCAAGGGAAGCATTTAGGTGCGTTTTATTGTTGTGAAAGTTTCGGGTTCCAATTCATCGTCTGTTCTGTTTCCGGAATCGCGTGCGATTCATTGTCAGCGGCTAATCGGAAAATGGCCCCTTCACGAGTTGGTGAAGATGATTCGCATGCCCTGACATCTCCACAATGGTGCAATCATTGCATGCGATCGACAGTTACCAAACAAAGGGTTCTTTATTTGGAGTAATTGTTTGCTTTGGTCGCAGAGTTTGAAATCGTGATGAAACATGCTTTGGAAGAGAGGTTTCTCTCTGTTGAAAGATTATTTCATAAATATCTCATCATATATGTATCCTCCTAAGATTCGGTATTCGACAATCTTCTTTTATAAAACATTGCGTCGTTTTTAGCGGTTGAATGTTCACAACCTTTTCTGTTATTCGTAGAAGTTTCGTCTTTTTTCATTTGAGCGACTGAACCTTATTTTTGTATTTGTTTTGTATCGAAATTTAAAGAAGCGTTCTGAGGAAAGTGCGTAATTTTGTCAGCTCTTTTTAGCACTTAAATTACAACATTTTCAGGCTCCTAATAAGTTTGCGTTCTATTACTACCTCCCAAAACGATATGTTTGGTATTGTATCGTGCTTGTAATATTTTATCCATACCGAGGTTCTTTCATTAAACTTTCTTGATTCTTCCCTCTTTTAGGGCTTATTCTTCCTCTGTTTACATTCCTCTCCTTCCAATCAAAATGCGAGACTTCCCTTTCGTTACATCCCAACCGCAACCCTCCCTCGAGGTGCTCCATCATTTCCTAACTCATCACCACCCAATCGCTTCATTCTTTTTTCCGCCCCATTTGTTCCAGTGGGTGCATTATAATGTCCTCCCGTCGCAGAGGTTTCCACTTTGTACTCCAAACAAACATCCATTCATATTCATAAAATCGCAAAAAGGGCTGAGGAAGTGTCTCCCTCTTTTTTAATGTGCGTGTCGCGTTTCACTTTCAAAGCTCCCTATTTATTATTTCGCTTCTCCCGAATATATTTAGCCACCCCAGTCTCTTTATGTCCCCCGCATTTTCCATACGCCGCTCTTTTTCCCCTCCTCATAGACTCTTCCCTGATCCGCTAATCCCATTTGCTTACTCCCACATTTATCCTCTCTTGTTTTATGCTCCCTTTTAACCGGTCTTCCACACCTCTCTAGTCCCCTAATTTTTCTCTCCTCCAAACACGCTGCAGGGCTCGAATTAAATTTTATTCCTCTTTATTCTAACATCCCGTGTACCCATCGTATACTCTTCATTTGCGAGGAAAATTCCCGAATAACTTTTTTCACCTTTATGCATGTTCTACCGCATTCGTTAGAGTATTTTTAATCAGAGCAGCGTTTCTCTTGGTGCGGCTTTTTCTGATTTATTGTAAGTTAATGAAAATAATGTGGCGGTGTGCTCCCAAGGTCTTCCATTAAAAAGATGAAGGAGGTGGGGTTTAGCTGTTGACGGCTTCTTCCCCATCTAGACGTTCGTCATTAGAGGGCTTTTTCTCAATTCGAGTCGAAAAGCTTGTTCTCGTCGCGTTAAGAAGTTTTTGCCGACTGTTTCCATGGCGAGTGCTATATACAGCGGATTTTCCTGAAGACGGGAAACCATGTTCTCGATCAAGTCTTCCTTAGCTCGTTCGAAAATTCAGCATCCAGTTTTAGACGTATATTTCAACGAAGTGAATTTTATTGGTTAATTATTGTTAATAAAAGGCCACCGATCCGGAGTGTTTTCTCTTGTGATGTGCTTTTCTTTATGTCGTCGTTTGATTGAGGATGGTTAGGAATCGACTGTGAAAGTATTAGATCGTCAAGTGATTAATATTTAAAGGGCCTTAAATTGAAGATCGAATTTTATTACAGAAAATGTATGCAAACGATCGTAGAAGTGATTTTTTGTGCGTTCCACTTACGACATAGATTATATCATTACACTGTTGATGAAGACTCACTCCGGTCAATCACCGCAGAAATTAGAAGACCTATTGTCTGATTGAATACAAACTTATCCATAAATTCTCCTGTTTCCTTAGCATATTATGAAAAATGTTTACCCCGCGCGAATATCTATGCATTAAAACGTAGTTAGATGTGGATCTAAAAAAATTGATATCATGGGTTAAAATATCTGTGATGTTTTCTCGTATTTATTTTCTCATTATATATATTATGGTGGATTCACAGCATGTCAGACCAACCGGAAATGTAGACGCCTGTGTTATCGAGTCGTGGGTTTGATTTTTCTTCCTCAAAGCGACATCCACTCCACGTGTATCCTGTCATTTGCGTTACAAACAATTTGCTCGTCCGTCGACGAACAAAAAGTGGACAACTAAATTGTGTTCGACAGGAGGTTTGATGGTCTTTGAGAAAGGCAACATAAAGTCCATTGAATGAGGGAGAACGCAGAAGATTCTGTCACCCGAACTATTTATCTCCGTGTCATTCATCTGTGAGCGTCGGTCGGCAGCGCACAATGGCGGCAATCCCTGGCCCTCTTCCGCACATTTTATTCTCCGCGCTCCCCTTCTCCGCAGACCGCGTCATTGCCCTTCTTCCCCTTCTCACAATGACTCTTCATCATTCATGCTCTTCGATTTTGCCTTTTCTGTGTTTTATTACAATTATCTCAGTGTGTTGAATGTTATTTGGTGTTCACATCGTTTTCTTAGTGGCTTACGTGTGAATGCGTGTTTCTGAACATGTTTCCATGGCAATCGGTGTTTTCCGTACGCTTAAGATGCGTTTCTATGGAACAGATGCTCTTTGCACAAATTGTTGGAAAAAGGAAACATTGGAGAGCATCGGATCTTAATGCTTCTTTAATAACTTTTTGAGAAAATTAGTCGACTTTTCCCTGAAACGGATTGATTATGATAGATGTGTTTATTTTGAACTTGTAAATTACTTACCGTAACCTATTTATACACTGTGGTCTTTAGTCAGTTTACTTTCACGAGTTACACTTTCACGAATTTATGCTGTTTAGGGGAAGCGTTTTAAGTCTTATTCAGATTTTCAGCTTTATTAACTTCCAATTTTTAACTCCAATGTAAAGGACTATGATTTTTCCCTTAAGTAGCGAATGTATTGTTTAAAATTGGAAATTAAAGTATTAAACAAGTTTTAATGTCCATGTCGCTGATAAATGCAGATCATAGAATACCCGCCTTTATCAACTATAGTCTTCGTCTCACCCCGAACTGGCAATTCGTGCGCTTGTCCCAACACGCGTTTCTCTTCCCTACTTGAATAAGTGATAATGTTTATCGAGCGTCCTCTTCAATGGCTCAATCCCTCGTGTCCATTTGTATCCTTCTCTCGGAAATTGACCCCCCTTTCCGTTTTTCCCTCGTGGAAAATATCGCGCCAGTTTCCTCCACCGCGGCGCTTCGGTCGCTGTTTGCTCTTCGCCATGTTGTTTTTCGCATGGTTCGTCGCATGTTTCCAAGGAGACTTTTATTTTCTTCATCGTTGCAAATTTAATGTAACGAATTGTTTACTCATGTTCTGGTTGTGGTATTCTATGGCTCACAACCTCAGAAAAATACGCGTGATTTCGCTCGCTAGAGTGCGTTGTGTATTATGAATGTTTAGGATAAGATGTTTTTCGAGCGATAGCTGTGATATTGTATGGGTCATTTAATAGTATACTCAATGTTTGTTTTAAAAATTTATCTGCATCCTAAATTTACTTAAAGCTCTTCTATTTACCAAAAATACCTTAGTCGACATTTAAGTAGCTTTAATTGCAGGAATTAAGTAAATTGAGATATAATTGCACGTAATAATTATTTTTATAATAATGGTGATAATATATTTATAAATTCGCTGAATCGCCGCTTACTTCAGCTGCATTAATTACCAGTCATCTTCAAATTATTCCTCGCTCCTGTAGTAAATGTAGTAACCTGGCGTCACAATGAAACAGCTGTCAATTAGAATTAATTAAGGAGGAACAATGCTCAATGAGTTAATAATGAATGGGTGCGTTTCCCAGCAAACATCGCCTTCATCCCTTTATCAGGCATTAACGCGAGGGAACGAGCTTTTATAATTAAGAGGAGGCAATTACACATGAATGGAAGCAAGAAGGGGAAGCCGCTGGGATTTTCTTCTTCTTCGCAGAACACGTTCACTCCTCCACCCATTGTCCTCTCAATTATCCTCAAGATCCTAGTCTCCCTCAACTACGCCATTGTCAACTCCCTCCAACAGTGGCTCGGGAGAGTTTCAAAAATCTTTTTTAAATATTCGTGTTTACCTGTTCGTAACCCAATTCGTACGTCTAATATATTTTTGAAAAGATTTCGACGGGAATTTCAATCAAAAATAATCCGCTGTAAATTCATTGTCCATTCACACATTATTGTCCCATTTTCAGCCATTTAAACCTCCAAAGTCGTTTTTCTTCATTCTCGTGTCACATCTGAACTATCGTCGCGAAAGGACAGACTTATTATTTATCTTCATTCTTTTTTCACTGCCTAATTTACAACGCATCTTTCTCGACATTCTCTATAGTCTAAAGAACGCGTTGTTATTACATAGGGGCATTTTTATTCCCTTCATCCCACTCTCCTCTGGGGCGAATTTCCTCCGAGTTCTTCGTTTTTCATTCCGATGGAGCATTTTTTTCCGTTCCCTTGGGGTGTTTGGGGGGGAGCCCGCGAAGGGGAACTAGATGGATGGTTCTTTTCGGAGGGTGGTTATTTCCTTTTAGATCTCCTCTTTGACATGCACGTCACTCATTTCGCTTCCCGTATCATCTTCCCGATTTCTCTCCGATATTCTTTTTCTTGTTTCCACCGAAAGTGACTGTCCTCTTAATTCTCGTATTTTCTCTCATAGGGTTTCAGATGTCTCTGCTTTTGAGAATACAAACCGAAGATGTCGTTTCCTTAATTTATCGTCGATTTTTTAGTATTTCTCGATGTTATTCTAAATAAAAGTGTGGCAATGTTAAACATTGGATGATTTTCACAAGTTTTAACGTAAAAATTGGTTTGTTTATTATCTCAAGTTATATCTGAACAATTAATATTCACTCGCTTCAATTCACTATATCTCTTTACACTGTTAAACTCGTTGCATTTTTGGCTTAAGGATGAAAAGCTGTTCTCGAACATTGTTTAACATCATTGCCTGTATAAATTGAACCGGAATTTTCAAATTCCCAAAGGGAAATATCCATTCGAACACTTTCCTATTTAATCCCCATTTCAGTTCTCAAAACCTCTCTTCTGCTTATTAATTCGGGGTTTTCCGACGAATCCTCATTTGGGAATATCGCAACCATTCAATTCCACTCATTTAAATTCATCGTCTTATCGTAAACATCTCCCAACTTTCCATATTCTCTTCACTCCCCATTCACAATGTCAATCTCCGTGGCTTATCCGTGTGCGGCTTAAGAATCCCTCCTCAGGGATTTGCGAAGGGGCTTTTTATGCCGCCTTCCGGAGAATGGATGGAGGCCACATCTCAAAATGGGGCTTAATCTCGCCCATAATGCACTTTGTTTTCAGTGGCATTCAATCGATGCGCGACTGTTTTCATCGGATGCGTCAAAGGAACGCTTTGGAGGCGATTTTTTCTTTTTTCGTAGAAGTGCTCCTTTGGGAGAATTCGTCTCGAAGATGACTCAAATCTTTGAAGGTTGTCTTGAATGAAACTGCTTTGTCTTAATTTGACACTTTGATGTTTCTAATCGCGGTTGTTCTTTTGTTCAGGACGATAATTAAGCATTTATGTATTGATCAAGATTAAATCTCTAAGGATAGAGTTAAACTGTTGTGAAAATTAGCACGCAATTCTTAGCAGAATCCTATTAAATTTATTAAACGTAATTACATTCTCATAAGTTGATGTCTCTTAGCATTTGCATCCTAAGACTATCCGTTCCCTTGAGATAACTAAATTACCGCAACGGACAAGTCGTCCGTTTCCTTAGGCGTTGGCCATCTGTCAAAACGTGTCATTGGACTCAGCAGCTGTTCGAAAAGGAGCGTGCCTCCCCAACACGCGACCCGAAGAGGTTTTAGAATCACGTCCGGCTAATTCCCCTCCCTATACGGCCGGTTCTTGCAGCAATTGGGATCAACATGTTCCCCATCTGCTTAATCTACTCTCTTTCTACGAAGGATTCGTAACTTTATGCGTACGAGATTTTAGTTTGGGTTTATTCTTAGAAGCCTTTTATCGTTTACTCTGTTCCTTTAAATTTTTATTTTCAAATTTCTGTGCATGTGTTTCCGAATTAATGAATCGAATTTGTTATATTTATAGTTTTATTTCAACGACATCATAAGTTATCCTTCGTGATCCATTAAAAATTTTATATTTTACCGTTTAGCGTTTAATAAATAACTACTATTTAACTATAGCTGAACGCAGAACATTTTATATTTATTCTGCATATTTTCGAACTTTGTTTTTTGTTCTATTTTAAGATACAAATCTAATCTTATACGGATTTTAATCGAATCCATGCATTCCTCTTTTCCTATATTTCACTCTATTTCTCATTCATAGTTCTTCGTCATCCCCGAGTTGTTTAACGCGATCTACGAGGGAGATAAGCCTCTGTTAACAGCTCCGATATTCAATTATCGAAGGGAGGTGATGCTGTAAAAACGGTCCACTTAGCATCTGAACGAATGTGCCGAGAGAGTCGTTGGTTAGGGAATGGTCGAAGGATATTTCGAGTGGTTGACCAGGAATGGTTTTGGGATCTTTCTGAATGTTTTTAGTAACTCTACAATTATTCATCGTATCGCCTTTATTATGCAGACTGTGCATCGCATATGATCGAGTTTTCATCGGTTAAACCGTTGGTACCCTGAAACGTCTTTTATGTTCAATAAAATAACTGAAGAATAAAGTTTCGTGGGTTTGTCGGTAAGTAACGGACACTGAAAGAAAAGAAAATAGCAAGAATCCGTTCACAATATGTAGCTCAAGCCTTTATACTTTTATTCTTTGTATTAGTTAAAGAGACTAATGTTCCGAGTGGGTGGAAGTTATTAAAAAACTCTTTTATTATAAATGTATTTTTTTCATATCCTTCGTCAGAATGCATCTTGTGCCATTCTCCCCATCGTCTCCTTCATATCTTCGTTTTGTCTTCAATTGCGGATCATCTTTCTCATTTTCCTATTCCCATAATCTGCGCGTCTCCTTTCATCCTCTTTATCTTTTATATCCCTTTTACTATTTTCCCTTCGCAGTCCCTTTTCTCGTCAAACTCAGTGAGTGTCCTCGAGAGACGAACAAGTGCGAGATTTCTTGTCGAGGAAAGTTGTCTCGCGTTTAGATGAAGTGGGGATTCGATACATCGGGTTGCATTTAGAGATTATTTTTCTTAAAACATTGTAATTGAGTGCTATTTTGGAGATGGAATTTCCAGAGTTTAGTGTCGAATGAAGCAAATGTATCCGTTCATTTCTTAGCTTCTCTTTACATTTGTTACCTTTGATTTTTTACTTCGTTGGAGTATTCTTATTAAGTATTCTTCGTAGATTAAAATCATTGTAGAAATTATTTAAAATTTAGATCGACTCATTGCACGGTCATTTATTTAGTACTATACAGTAATTTATGTTTGGAATTGTTTTTAACTTAAGTCCAATTGGATATTTGACTCTTGGTTACAAATAATTCATTTTCATCCTTGTAATTATTCATGTAATCATTCACTTCAATATCTTTTGATTCCGTTTATCTGTTTCGAACTGATGTACAAAGCTATAATGAGTAAGTGAAAATAATGCATTATGAGAAAAACTTGAGTCATTTTCATAATTTGGTTCAAAATCAATTTCACCAATAATCTTCTTTTTGTGGTATTCGTCCATCTTCTCATTGGTCCCCGAAGTCATTCATCCGATCACAGCAACTCAACTGTTTGGAAGATTCGATCTGTTTAGCGTTCACTTGTGCGAGAAAACAAAATCCATTCGCACTCTTTTTGGATTTCGGAGCCAATAAAAGGGGTCTTTTAAAAATGATTTAATCTGATAAGTGGAGGCAGCAAACGGGATGTCGTCCCCTTCGCTCCTCTTACAGTCGATTCATCAGAACGAGTAATTCAACCAAATTCACGCCTCTTCCCCTGTCAACCGCTCATTCTACTCATCTTTGTTTCCTCTGTGGATTCTTCTTTAGCACAGTGTTCGCTTTCTCATCGTCGAGATTTATTCCAGTTGACAGTTTTGCGATTATGGATTATTTTAATGTGGAGGTTTGCCGAATGAGTCGCAGAGGTAAAGAATTGGTTTTGCAGAGATAAGTGTTCTTTTAGCACAGAAGTGTACGTTCTCAAGGCAATGGATTGCCTTTGATAGCCTCGGAAATAATTTTTACCATAGTTCGATCGAATAGTGTAAATATTCTTTATCTTTAACCTCTGTCCATTTCATAAGTCTCGACTCTTGAGGAAGCCCTCACTTCCCTCTTTTGATCGATGACATCCGAAAAAAGGAAGTCATCTGCAGAACGCCTTTTTTGTTAGGCGACAGATCCTTTTCCGTCTACGCGTGGCTGCCCTCACTTCCATTACTCATTCCCATTTATCCTCTACAAACCATCCACTCCTTAATCGCACTCTATTAGTTCGCATTCAGATTTTTTGTCTTTTTTGAATTCCTCGAAGATGTTGAGCTGCGGATTTTAGTGATGTTCGGGGGAATGTTGCCTTCGTGTTTATGGTCCGGGAGTTATGCCCCCGAGATATCGCGAGGAAGATGATGAGGGATGGTTGATGATTACATTCAGTGAATAGATAATCGTAATTTATTCGCCAGTTGCCGAAGTAACATTTGCTGAGAGTACCCCATTTTTACGAAAGGAAGTTTTAAAAAATGTACAAAAACGTATACTAATATTTTATCGATTTCAATGTCGATGATAGTTCTGAAGCAAGATATTCTTCGTGACTCGAAAATAGATTTTGTTTAAGTATTCCAAAATGATGTACATGCCGCTTTCGTTTCTGCTTTTAAATGAGGCATGATAAGAAACGTTGGTCCTTGACCGCTTTCATTCATTATGAGCGGTGAATCCAAAAAATTGAATGTAGAAATGTACTCGTTGCGAGTAAACGAGCGACAGCTTCCTATTCTTTGTCGAAACCATGTCAAGAATCATTAGTCCGCCCACTGCTGCCAAATGCCTTCGTTTGTCTTAATGATCATCTTCCCTACAAAGGTGCCCCAAATTATTATATCTTCCAGAAACAACCGCTCGATTAACAGTTTCACGGTTTCATTTTGGTTTTCCTGTTTTGCTTTCAATTCATCATTGCTTCAAGTTTTTCTCACATTCGTACTCCTTTGGTTTGATGCTCATCTTTTCATTGTGGATACTCGAATATGGTGATTTAGAGTGTAAAGGTAAAGTAGAAATAAAGAACAAGGTCTAGTTCCTTATATTTGAAACTACAACTATGTAACCTAATTCGCGGAAATTGCTAATATATAGATTAAGCTGTAAATTGATGAATACTTCTAATTCCATCGATACGTCATCGTCCTCGAGTCCCACTTTCCAAATGACCAATTTATTGCTTATGAAAATCGCGTATAAAAACACGCGAATGACAGGAGTACAATCGAGAAAACATTGCGAGAAAATAAAAATTTGATTTCGTCCGAACGCGGAAACCAAAATCTTTTTTTTACCTACCTGTCAGATTAACTAGTTGTATCTCGGATTTGAGTAATTTTTTTGGATGTCTCTCTTTGTGTGTCTGCAAATGTATAGCAGTTATCATCGTCTGTGTTTTCGCCAAATGATCCGGTTCTTCCTTTATTTGATAATCTTCATTGTACTCATTATTAAACAGAATTATCCCGCGCATTTAATTAACTCCCATGTTTAGAAGGATTAAAATTCGACCACTGCCCATGTTCTTTATGAAGAATATTTGGTGAAAGGATTCCACGGATATGTTTTATGGAATGATGATTCGTGAATTGAAATGAAACGGTGATATTTGCTGTAAATAGAGCATTTCTACGTTTAACTGAATAGAGTCGATCGGGTAGAAGTAATGTGATAAATGTAGACAATGAAAATTACGAATTTTCCCTCAAACCCAATAAATTTGTTGCGTAATATACTTCTGAAATATCCAACCCGCATTGCTGAAATTATGACCTAGATACGTATGTCTGTATTTTGGAATAAAATGCTTTTTACTCAGCTGTAAACTCTCCTTGGAATGTTCTTTTTCGGTTGTATTCACATTGATAGGAGTTAAATTGATAAAAACTAACCTAAATGACCGATATTCCAGATATAATTGATATTTGATGTTATTTGTATTAAATGTAATACAAGATATTTTGTGCTCGTTGAACGTGACGATTCGTGGGTTCACCATCGAGCTCTTTGTTCAATGAAAAACAGTTCTTTCTGGTAAACCCGTCGGTTATGATCGTTAAATCTTTCCACTTTATTCAAATTAATTTCGGCGTTGCATGTTGATGGCACACACCAAGAGATCGCATTCACCTGCGAATCCTGGATCAGGTGTTATATTTCGTTAAATTTACGAGGGATGTTTTATTCATCGCCTAATTATTCTCGGAGCAAACAACGCCCCTTCGTCAAAAAAGAGACGCTCATCAAAGATGCACGAATCTTGGTTTATTTCGTCGAAACTAAATTGGGATTCATTTATCGCGACGCGTGATTTGATAAAACTTCAATTTAGTAGAAAAATAGTAGACCATTTTCGTCTCCATTTTATGTTGCAACTTTCTCTGCTTTTTTATCTCCTGAAGTTCATCTTCCCTTTTTCTTCTTCCTCCTTGTTCTTCATCCATTGCCGATGTTTACAATAATGCATATAACTCCCCGATTTCTTATACTTGTCAAATGCATGTGTTACAGATCATATTTGCCCATTTTTATGCCATTCTATAATCCTTATTTGTATGAATCTCAGAGTAAAATTTGATGTTTTCCTTGTGCATATATTTTTGTGAAATTTGTTTTCTGTTTCGGTAAGTACCTCTTTTTAAGTGTATGAGTGCATAAACCACTAGAGTGAATACTTTGTGTTAAATTGCTATGTTTTTTGCTAAATTTGTGTTAATTTTGGTTTTTTGTTTATTTCTCCGAAGTTATTCGTGACTCTTAAGTTAACAATTCGTATCGTTTCCAAATCTTTTGTGTTTAGTGCTTCAGCGAAATCGGATCTGGGACTAGGAATCGCAATTAACGGATCACGTCTTCGTCCCTTTCTTATTTTTCCATCTATTTGATCTTTGTGATGTTGCATACCACTTGTTCATTTATCGCCTTCCATTGGCCCCTTCATCCGGGGATTTCGCTATTTACACAAACAGAAGTTCACAGCGACAGTGGGATTCGGTTGTTATGCGCGACGCGTTCCTCCTCCGACTTCACTGTCCAAGGGATATCTGAATAAATATCCATGGGATGTATTACCCATCCACCAGTACATCGATACATATCGATTACTATCATCCTATTCCTTTTGGATTCAGTATTTTTACATTTAAATAGTATATATTCTTCTTATAATATTTGTCAATGTAGAATATTTTTAATCGAGTAATCCGTCACCATTTGTAAGATTGTGTAATCGATATATTTGACCATATCGATTAGAAAAGGGTGTCTCTTCTCTGTGATATATATTTTATTTTTTCGCATCAAATGTAGTATTTGTTTTGTTTCCAAATCAGACATTAATTTTTTTTCTTTTTTTCTTTTTTGCAGTGTGATAGTGAGAGTGAAGACGACAAGGTGAGTTTTCCGGCGGTTTTTCGTTTTTACTTTAGATTTTTGAGTTCACATAAATTCATTTATCTTTCTTATGATTTTCTCTGCTTTTGACACCCATTTCGCGTTATTTAAGGTTTTCTCATCAAAGCAACAAATGTATGCGAATCAGATGGAATTATTGACGTTGAGTAATTTATTTGCAATGAAATGCAATATTGGGAAGAGAGTTAATTGAAAATAACGTTTCAAATTCTCTGTTGCAAATTTTATGAGACATTTATGCTTAAATCAATAAATAAAAATCGTCAATTAATAAAATTATTATTAATGAAACATTCGCAGAAGTTAAAATTGAATAGCTTTTATAGTTACTTCTATGTGTTTATCTTCTATTTAATTTTATTAGACCAATCAATAGGATTTAACTTGTTACAACTTAATGTCGACATAAAATATTTAAAATCATATCACTTTTCCTTAGACATTTGTTTATAAAGTATTTATTGTCTTTTTTCTATTAAAGATCTCTTACCTTATTTCGATTTTCTATTTTCCTTCGAATCCTCTTTGACGTTAGTGACCTCGGAAAAAAAACTCCAAAATTCCATTAGAGTCTGCTCAAACAACTTTCCATCATTTAGCGATGGTGCTGCTAAGTGCGGAAGCACCAAGAACCTTCCTCTCCGCAGACGGCTCTTTCCTTCCCAGATTGTTGCGATAGTGTTTTGTTACAAACGGGTGATCATCTGAAATCCCTTCTCCGAGAGGCATTCGTGCCGAACTGTAATAAATTGGTTTTTGTGCGCTCTTCCTCTTCCATTGCCTCTCTTCACTTGTTTCCTCAAACGCCTTTTCATGTCAGTCTCGCTGTTTATCCTCAAGTGTTTGCTGGTATTTTAACGAACCATTTGGTTTATTAATTAGCTTAATCTGTAGTTTCGTTTCGTTGTGTCCGTATCACTGCCGTTTAATTAAAACGTTAGACTAAGTAGATTTATCTAACAATAGATTAATTTGTGTTAACTATTATCGCTTAAATCAGCTGTGTCGTTGGTGAAGTACTCATACAGGATATCGATTACTCATTTAGGATCGGTAGCAGTTCTGAAAAAGTCTTGCAGCTTTTATATCCTAGTAAATTTTAAAAATAAAATATTCAACATGATATTTCTGTGAAGACTACAAATAGGCACCAAATGGTAGTCGTACCATAGAAAATGAATAACTTCCTAATATTCACCCAAATCGAGAGGGAAACCCCCCAAAAACCTCTCGAAGGAAGAGCAAATGTTTTTTGAATGTTAAAGAAAATTGTATTATGTTCAATTCATGATTTTCAAAATATTAGAACCTCAAAGATATCATATATCCAGAGGGATCAAAAGCCTTATCTAAAAACACGATATGACTTCTTTCGTATCCTACTCATGGGAGGAACTCCTTAAGAATGGTTAATAGGGAATTCATTCTTCGTGATTTTCAAGGAATAGAATCCTCGTTGGCGATTAGGTTTGTTCCTTAACTCAATCCATGTTTCTATCGATCCTTTGATTTTTCCAGGAAAGCGATTCATTTTTCGCATCTTTTTTCCACTCTTCGCTTCGAGAAGTTGATGTTTGTGTTCGAATAATCGGTTTTCTTTTTACGTCGTAATTGATGACGTGCGCGGAATCTCTTTCTAAGTTGATTTATAGAAATGAATGTGGTGGTAGAGATGTTTAAGATGATTCGAATGGGGGAGTGCGTTTTGGAAGGAAACCTTTGTATTCACTAGATTATTAGAAGCAAATGTAGAAAGAAAATGATTAGGTTCAAACATCACTTTGCTACGTATATTTATAACGTTAATTTTTAGGAGTGTGCAATCATTTTAATGCTTACTTAACTTCAGCGATATAATATTTATAATTGGTTTTTAATGTGAATATAAATTCCCGCTTTAGATTATTCCTCGTTAAAATTTCTTGGTAAGCTACCGAACCATATGAATTATTTTATTTATGAGAGGATTCAGGAAAACGAGTGTATCTCCAAAAGAGACGGAAAGGGTCTTGTTTTGTATTCGAAGCATCTCAGTTTCGTGGCTCAAATCCGATTAGTGGCAATTTCAAAAACGCCGTCGGGGAATCCAATCACGGCAACCAGAAAAAAGTGCCGTAACAACCATCTGCTTCCGCTTTCCGTTTTTGTTTCTCCCTTTGCCATTGGATCCTTTCTTCGCGGCTTTTTTCGAAAGGAAAAAAATGAAAGGCGGATAGCGTCGAGAGGTCGGCCATCATCCCTCTTCCACAAAAGAGGGCAGAACCAATGTTTTTTCAGTGGATGTTATCCACACCTCTTTCCTCGCTCCGAAGAGATCGCCTTCCTCAGACGGTTTTCACCTGCGTCGAGTGGATTAAGTGCTCATTTGCGATCAGCTGTTTCGCTCGATCCGCCGTTGGACGGAGGGATACCGGTTTCTGATTACTTCCGAATAAGTTGGCGTTATTTTGAGATGATGATCGCTTTTTAATTCATATTATTCTTACATTAACTATTTATAAACTTATTAGATTCTTATTTACGGGTAAACCCAGTGGTAATATCTTTCTATGGAAGAATCATCTACAGTTGATTTAAGTTATGCAAAAATCAAACCTTCGTAATAATAGCGAATTACATCCAAAAAAGGCTCACCGTGTTCATCAAAATCAGCAATGAAAGTATCCATTCGATTATTCTAATGACCGATTCGAGTTGACGTATTCTGACTCTTTATTATCCTTTCTCATAGTTAACCGTATTTAATTTTACAATTTATTGAAAACTTTATTCTTTCTTAACATTATAGAATTAAGTAAAAATGATTCGTATTATCCATTTTATATTTCTGTTTTCATCCTTCCTCCGTGAACAAATGAAAGGATTCAGTCGCATATCCCTAATGTGACATGCATCTGTTTAATATTTCGCTACATGTAATGAGGTATACGTATTGGAAAGTATTTCAGCTCCCCTTTTTAGGGCATAAATCAGAATATCGCCTTTGGGAGAGATAGCGAAATGCAGTAAGCGACCGAAAATCGCTCTCGGAAATCGTTCGGAAAGACATTTTTCTCTTCTTTATCGGCCGTCATAAAACAGCGGGGTCAGGAAACCCCGGAGTCCAAGGTTCGAACCCCATCAGTTACCGGTCGTAAATAAAAGCATTCCACATCGCCCTCCAGGATTAGCCTCAAAGCCGACATAAAAGCCACGTCAAGAGGCATGAAATAAATGATCCATTAAGTCGTGTAATGCGCCTCCTTCTTAGGGCGTTCTCAGCACGCGCCCTTATCTTTCCTCCGTTAATCCACTGGAACGCCCCATTGAGCCCATCCTCCCTTCGTGCTTTTGCTTTCTCCTCTTCCTTCAGAGATTCCTTTTTCTTCCTATCTTTCAATTCTTTAGTAATTCTTCACATTCACGTTTTCAAAATATAAACTTTTTCCCCCGAACTTCTTTGTTCTTATTTTTCTTTTATATATTGTATAATTCTGTACGCAAAATTCTCTTATCAAAATTAACTGCAAATTTGAAGAAAAACTATTATTTTGATATTGGGATGAATATTATCCGTCAAACAACATTGTTTGACGACTAATTTTTTTAAAACCGTATCAACTATTCTAAGTTAAATGTACAATGTTACTCTGTTCTGTTTTCACTTTAACCCATTAATTTTTCTCCGTGAGAATTTTTCGTCTGCGTCGAATAGGCGATAGACAGTTAGTAAACAGTACCATAATCCAAATAGTTTAATGTTTCTGGCTTTTCACTGCAGATGCATGCATTATTTTAGTCCCAGAAGTAGGTCTTGTTCACTTAATTTATCGTTATAATCATACGGTTTTTAATAATTGAAAGTGCAACGTCGTTAGCAACGATGTTGCCAACACATTTAAATGTTGTCTACAGGAGATTTAATTCTCTCAAACCGATGTCAACCGATCGGCGTAGATATCCCTCAGTTCCACAATCGTTCGAAAGGAAGTCCCAAATTCTTCAGGACTTTCCAGTTAACACCTCTTCCCTATCTTCCTTTCCCCACACATATTTTCCCTTTATCGCCTCTTTTCAGGGCGAATGGAGATGGTCGACGAAGATAAATACGTCCCTTTCCCCTTCATTTTTTGCGACTTTTGTTCGCCCGTGATTTTTTCCAACCTTCGATTTTATCCTTTCACACGATTCTTGGCTCTCCGTGGGTATCACCCAAGGGTTTATTAATAGGGAGATAGCTTTTCATCTTCATGCACCCTACTAATGTTATTATGTGTGGCAAACTAACTTTTCATGGGATTTCTATTGAGGGTCCACTTATAAGGAGAACTCAGTTTGTCCGTTTTATTGTCCCTTTTTCTTATCGCCTTCTGTTGCGGCACAAGTAGTCCGTTACAATCCTCTTTTTTTGCATCCGTTTGTTCCCCCTCGTATTCGAGGCCTCTCCGTTTCCCATTCTTCTTTTGGCTTCTTTTTCCTTCGTCGCTTTCCTCGTTTTTTATTCCTCTTCGCGTAACCCTCCGTCCGCTACTTAATCTCGCGCATACGATTTTATATCAAAAAATGATTTATTGCGAAAGAACTCTTTTTTCCCCTCCTCACAAATTTAATTACGACGAGAATCCGAAGAAAATAAAAACGAGTGATGTGATTATTAATAAGTGAAAATATGTCTGGATGTGGATTAATGGGGCTGAAGGGAATGAGGGGTTGAAAGAGAGGAGGAAAATTGACGGCGTTTTACTCCGAGTCCCTGTTTTTTCATCCCTCTCGAGCCAATCTTAAGGTAACCGGTTAATTTCCACATCTTTATGGTTAACTTCTCTTTATTTCGCTTTTAATTTATTTTAGTTTCATTCCATCAGAGTGGAAATATATCCAGGGCGTCGTTGGAATCTTTTTTGCTATATCTCTGCTCCCGTTTCTGATAAACTTTCTCTTCTCCTTTGTCCCTTTTATCCTCTTCATCTAACCTCCGCCCGAAGTTTCCCGCTGGTGATTTCTATCTCTTTGAATGTCTCCGGTTGTTTCCTTTTTAATTTTTCCTCTTTTTTATACTCCCGTCTACTCGGTGATTTATTTTCCTTCCCTTTGTTTATTTAGCGGTGTTTATTTTATCTTCGCCCTACTTTCGACGTTCTTTCAAAACTGCCTCTGCTTTTGACCTCCGAATTCCGCCGTTTGTTTTCGCTCCCCGTAATTTAAGGTTTCCTTTTCGGTTATTTTTATCCCCCGTTTGCATTTGGCCGCCCCTCTCCACTGTTACTCGTATTTCGCCTTATGTTTCTTTCCTTTGGAAGGAAACTTCCGATTCCTCGGCTCTTTCTGACCCTTTTTCATGCTTTTACGATGTATCTCCAGCATTTCTAACTTCGTGAGTTTTATTATCGCCGCGATTCGTTTTATTTTAGTCCCATTCGCAACATTCGTGGAATTCCTCAAGGCTTCGTAATAGGCCCCACTGTTTTCTCTTCCACTTTCGTAATATTCTTATTTTTTACATTTCTTCTGCTTCCCTAATAAAATCTCGCACCGTGGCAGCTCCTAATTCCCTTCTCACAATCCTCTTTTCGTGTATAAACTTCGCCGTAACCTACACGTTTTATTTTTTTCCATCTTTTTCATTTGGAGGTCTTATTCCCTGAGCGATTTTGGAGACATGTGATTGAGCATTAAAAATTATGTTCTTAGTCTATGAAAACTTAAAGTTTTCACCTTCATTATATGATAACATTATTTTTAGTATTTTTTTATGGTAAAATTTAGGTTTTTTCGCGCATAATTGTTTTCTTTGCTAGGTATCGAAGAAGTGATTTCCTCATAATTTACCCATTTCTAATTAATTTCTGTTAATAATTCAACCATTCATACCGTCCTTAGTCATAATGCATTTAACACATGTAGAAAATTTCTGAGAAAATAACCATTTTACCATTCAAGGTAATAAAAGATTAGTTAAATTACGAGGTAATCACCTTTTCCCTTATTATTCTCAGATTTCATAACAATAAACAGTTATTTTCATCCTGATCTTTTATTTTGCTAGTGCAAACTTTTTCACCTACTTCTTGAGCTATTCTCTTCTTCTCTGATTTCTATCATTTTCATTGTGACTTTTTATCTTTGTTCGTTTCTTCTATTTTCCACTCAATTCCTATTTATCTTCCGCCTCTCCTTTGTGCCTTTTCCGCTCTCCATTGTTTATCTCCCCATTTTATTGTGTCGCCCGAAGGCATCCCAAGATATGGATCCGCATTTATTCCCTTTTCCCACGAATCTGCTATTTTTAATGCGCCCATTTTTCCCTTTGTCAGAGGGAAGTGTTTCTTGGAGATTCTCATCTATGCGAAAATGTCGTTTTGGATGTTCATCACTCTCTTATGATTCGAGTATTTTTTATGTTGAATCCAATGGAAGTAATTCGAAGTTCGTATGTTTAGATTTTGTATGAGAAATCTTGAAATTAAAGAATTGAAGTAAGATTTCATCCGTTATCTAATTTCCCAAAATTAATCTTTTGTTTATCTGTTAACCGCATTTCTATCCATCGTCACGCGTTGAATACTTTTCCAAGGCACTCGATTTCACTGCTCACTTTTTATCCTGGGTGATTCATCACAAGCCTTTAAAATCCTAACGATTGCGATAGAAATGATACTCGAAGAAAGGTCGTTTGGCACCTGCAGCACCGCGCAAATCGAGTTCCTTTTAAAAGGCGCGATTTCCTCCGACGATAACAGTGGAAGAGCGTTTTTCTCGAAGGTGTCGGAATATCAAGACTCATCTGCCATCTGCAGAAACGGCAGAGGGATCCGTTCCTAGGAGACTCGGTCCGCCAAGACGAGATTATCTTGTTTGAGATGTTCCGTGAAATTTTATCTCGGGTTTTTAAGATGCGTGTGCGGTCTAAAAAGTGGTCCTAAATTCTTTTTGTTCTTGAGGACTTCCTTTATCGTGTTTATACGTCCCTTTGTCTTCCAAGAGCTCTTTTGTCTTATGGGAATATTTTTTTTACGCTTTTCATTTGATGTTCTGCTATTTGGCCGATCCACGACGCCTTCCTCCATGTCACGCCATTTTTTTTCTTCCCCTTCATATCAGTAGATGTTCGCAAAGAGAAGAAATTACTATGAGTAGCTAGTATTAGAGTCTCCTTTCTCGATGTCTAATTTATGCTTCTTTTTAAATCATATAATATATATGATCATTTATCAAATCAAGATCAGTTTGATTTATTTCAAGATCAATTTGATTATAAACCCCTACTTTATACAATAGTATTCTCCTTTTTTGTTTGTACCTCATTGTCATTTATGCTAATTTAACACAATTATGTTTGTTTGACATTGTTAAAGTATATTTTATGTATTATTTGTTTTGTTTATTTTCCTCTATTATTAATTAGTTCTGAAATTTAATGTTATAATAAGCTATTGATTATTTTCATTTTTTCTTATAAATAAATATTTTGAGTATAACTGATAATTCTGATCTTATTTTCATAGATTTTAGGCTTTATCTCATGTCTGCATATCATCGTAAAAATCAAATATATTTTTCATGAAATACATCTGTATTTCCTTTACTCGTCATTTTTACGAATTTTGCCTTCCACCTGAGATGTTCGATCTATTTCATCTCATTTCCCTCTTCGGCTTCGCACTTTGTTTTCCCTATCGCTTTAGCCGGCTTTTCGTCGCTTATTTGACATCGTTACCTATTAATATTAACGGACGCTAACGGAATATCTTTTCGCGTTTTCCGATTCACCTGCAAATTAAAACCGATTTCTAAGAATATCTGGAGCCATTTCTTTGTACACCTTAAAATGGAACCCGAGTTTCAGCCTTTAAAGCGTTACGCAGAGAATTGCTAAAGAAAAGACGAGGATTTTTAAGGCGGAACTATATTCGTTCCAAGGCTTTCCCATTTTGTGGGTTAGACTTTTCATCTCAAAGGATGAAAGGATCATCTTCGGTCTCCCAGTCTTCGATGGATTCAGAATTCTCCTTTTCCTTACTCCCTCATCGTTCTCCAACGCGTCGGCCCCTTGAAAAGGATCGTTTTGAATTTTGACTTCAGCAGGCATCACATTTTTTGGTTCAGTATAGGTGATCAACTCTTCTTTAAATTTATTTGAAAGTAATTATTTGGCACCCATCGGTCGTACTTTTGTTTTCAATGCTCTCAATATGAAATGCTTTACAATTATCTTTCTCCATTAATTTTTTAAATCTTTTCCATCTCTTGCTGCATCGATAATAACATATTTCTTAGTTCAGTACCAGTGAAGTATAGTAGAACATCTTCGGATTTAAAAATCATTGTATTTCTTTTTATGATCATTTTATCGCATTTAGATGAACTCTCGTATTCTTGAAGATTTATAAGTAGAAATAGCTGTAGTAATAGTATTGTCTGATGTGTAATCACTTCTAATCTACCTTTTCTTTTGATTGATCTTATTATTGCTGTAGATGAAAAGTCCTTCAGAATAACTTCTGTGTATAGCTCATCCTTTTTTGAAAAGAAACAATTAAATTGAATGTAAGGTATTTATCATCTCTATCGATGAAGTAAACGCATCGACATATTCTTAGCTCTAAGAATCATGCAATTTTCTAATTATTTATACAGAATTTTCATATGAAACCGTTTTCCCGCGATTCCTTCGCAACGCATAAAATTGCGTATATTATTCGTCCTCTTCCGGAATAAAGCCAATGTCTTTACTCGCAAAGGAAGTTTGCTTTTAGCCTTTCACGTAGAATCATATCCATTTTATTTTACACTCGCCATAAAGCCATCCTGACCAGGTTCAAGATAGGTTATTATTCTTTTCACGACCAGCATAAACACAGGAGAAAAGAACAAATATCACGTATTTCGTAATCTCGTTTACCAAAGCTTTTGGATTTTTATACGCTTTTAAAGATTCGGTGTGTTTTTATGTGGTCTTACTGAACGGAATAACTGTCCCCCGAACATCCGAAACCCCTTCAGTCTGCCGTCGTTTCCTTCCGATTTGTTGAATTTCCCTCTCATCTGTCTCTTTACCATCTCCTTGCCTCCTTTCGTTTTGTCAGTTCTTCGAATCTCGTTCTATGAGTGTCTTGAAACTGTTTAATGGAAGGAAATATTACCGGCAGAGACAAATTCTTATTGCTTTAGATGTGAATATGAATCAGATACATTTGTTGGTGTTCTGTATTGATAAAGTATATATTTTAAATTCCCTAGGATTAGTTGTTGCGAGTAAATATTCTCCTTAAAAGTTAATTACTATATTTTAACATAAAGTAAATCGTAAGAGAATTTAGTTCTAATTAAATGAAGTTTTCAACGTTTCACAAGGTCAAGAAGGTATAACGAACGTTGTTCATAATTGCCAGGAGTCCTGAGACATTGGTTTTCACTTTAAGATGAATGAATATGTCTATTTCCAATCCAAAAGGTGTCAATTTCTCGGCTCACGATAAAATGAAAGTATTTTTCGGTTTCATTTCGGATCCCAAGTTTCATTTCCTCCATTCGTTTCGCTCTTTTATTTTCGATACTCTTTTGTTTCCGTATCGTGTGAGTTTTCCCGATATTTTCTTTTCTTTCGGGTCTCAATATTCCGGTCGTTGAATTTTATATCATCTTCTCTTTCAAGATGCTGCCTCTCTTTTTTTCCTTTTTTTGTTTCCTTTTAACAGTTACCTTTGATCCTCTTTTATATCTTTTCATCCATTTTCACCTCATTTCGCTAAAACCTTCGTTTTTATTAGTTTCCTTTCGCCTCTCGTATTTTTCTCTTCCATTCCAAATCTCACGAGATCTTCGTATACACCCTGAGGATGGATGTTCGCCACCTGAGTCCATTCAAGTCTGTCTTGATGGGGTCCTTCCCCTGAGAATAATGCTCTCATTGAATTCGGACCATCTGAGCCCTCGATTCTTTTTA
Organism: Pantala flavescens; assembly: GCA_020796165.1. Taxonomy (NCBI): domain Eukaryota; kingdom Metazoa; phylum Arthropoda; class Insecta; order Odonata; family Libellulidae; genus Pantala; species Pantala flavescens. The sequence continues at coordinate 12,833,047 of CM036883.1, read as the reverse complement.
TCAGCGACACCACTAATCGAATGAGAAACTTTAGAGAGATGATGTTGTTCATTCGATGTGTGCTGTTTTTGTTTATCGTAATCACGAAACGACAAAATCGGAAATAAATTGTAAAAAATCATTATAATCACATAATAATCTCTTCATAATGCATTTTTGTTGGTTGGCGTTCATCGTAAGAAGGTTCGAATCCTATTCATGACTCCATTTTTGGTACGTAATGATAGATAGTTCGATCGCTTTTAATGAAAGAGATATTTCCGTCGATGCGAAGGCATCAAACATTGACGACAGATTTCCATGGATTCGGAGCTTCAATTTCCACCGTTGATTTGTTGCAATTTCAATAGGTGGAAAGAGTAAATGTACGATTGGAAATGCTTTAATTCATAACTTTAGATAACGAAAGAGCGAATAATATTTTATGTCGCTAATAAAACAGATTCCATGGATATTGAACACGCATTTACAAAATTCGATAATTCGATTGAACACACAATGAATCTGAAAACGTGATCTGCTAAAGCCAATTAATTGATGCTTCGTCTTTTGATCTGAAAAGGAGCGCTTCTTTCCAATTCGTCCAATTCGTAATGGTCATCATCGGATTTCCCTTTTTTGAAATCCGTCGGAAATAATTCCCATAAATCGAAGCTGCCCAAACTACACGTAATGGATTCGTAATAAGCTTTTACTGTTTTAGTATCGTAATTTCTCGTGCTTCATCCGACCGTTTTGCCATCTGCAATCGGATTCAATTATTTTCTTTGCCGAAACTACGTTTTCCTTTCTCTTAATGGATATTTGGGAATTTTCCTTTTCACCGATTATTACTCGTCATATTTCCATTAACAAAGCGGTGCCTTTGCTAACTTTAGTAACTGTTCATTATTTTCGTTCCACCAAAAGACGACCGAAATAGTGTTGCTCCGATGATCAAGTCTTTTCCTTTACAATTTGTCTGAATTGGGTATTTTTTCTGCATTATCTACAGATTCATTTGATAGTACGCCTTTTGAATACATTTTTCATTCATACCCTATTTTTGGAAATCAGCGATAGAAAGCTAATGAAATGTGTAAACATATATTAAACTGGGTTTATATTTTTTACTTTCATATTTTCTACTCGTGGAATTAATTGAAATGTTTTTTTTTTTAATTTAGTGTCTTCATTTGATAATATTTTTCCTAAAGATGTTTGTTCCTTATCACTTCTTGAGGTTAGTATGGTATATAAGGTTAGAATGTACGACGCAGTTGTACTGATTGTGTATCTTAATGAATAACTTTTGTGTAACCTCTTACAGATGATTTTATTTACATTAATCAATGCAATTAAGTTAGAAGTAACCAACTGCTTCAAAAACTCCATTATAAAATCAACTTCTATTTTACTGAGAATTTAATGAATAAAAGAAAATTCAGTTGTAATTTAGTATAAAATGTTGACATTTCCGTTCATTAACTTCATTTATGAGAAATTCTCTTGGAAAATGAAAACTCACGGAGTTGCTTTTCCTGTTTAGTTGCATTTATTCAACGAGTGTCCAACAGCCTCCGTTTTCAGACGTCGTCGTATTGCAGTTGACGCAAAATGTCCCCCGTTGCTTTTTGGCTCTCCATTCCAAAGCTGTGGTCCTTCTCTTTTGATATCACCCCAAGCAACGAATCGTATTTATTTGTTTTTATCTATGCAAGATCTCTCTTTAATTTTTTCTCTGTGTGTTTAATTTATCGTGTTAGTGTTTCCATATGTTTCATCTATTCTCGTGCTTCAAAAACAACTCTTTCTTCGTAGAAATTCATGGTTTTCATCGATTTAGACGCCATATTTCCCGGAGTCTGCGGGAGGCGAAAAAGCTTCTACATTTCGCGTCCGAGTGAGTTATTTGATTCCGCAGAGATTTTTTTATTCCAGAATAAAAAGCACCTTCCTGTCATCGACTGAGAAGCGGTTTTATATTTTGTTTCGCGGATATGTTTTACCGTCCGTTCTCCGATTGCCGAAATTGAAGGGTTTATTTCACATTCGATCTTTGATCTTCATTATTCGGCACTTGATTTCCTTGATTTTGATTTTCTTGTTTTCTGGTCAATCGATGTGTAAATCAGAATCGGATATTCTTTAACGACTCCTTCCATTTTCCGCTTTTTTGGATTCCTCGATGGATTGAGGGCAAACAAACCAACCAACAAGAAGAAATAAATCGATATAACTTTTTAAGTTTGAGCAAGATTTTTGATCTTTAAAGAGGAATTACTTCGTGGAATACTTTTTATACGTAATTCAATGCTATAGATGCTTAGTAAATATTTATACTTCGCGATTTCATGTATCTTGAGCGTTGATGTGTTTATGAAACATCTGATGTTTAAATGACTATCATCTCCATCTTCGTTATGTTAGTTGTTAATCAATGCTGATATATTTCAATGTAAATATTGATATGAAATTTCGACATGAAGTATTTGACATTATTGTTTCACAGAGTTGCTTTTCGATCGAATCTTATGATGCATTATTAAACACTAAAAACAAATGTTTAATTTCAATATTCAAAATTAGGGTAGTATTTGCGTGTCTCTAAACTTCGGTTTATCTCGTTCAAAAGTTACTTTTGTATCTGAACTGAATCTTAAAACTCTTTTTTTGCATTTAGTAATAACACAGATATTCAATTCATAGTTTAGCGAAAAATCTAAGAAGTAATCTTATTGATTTTATTCTTCTTTCTATAAACATTTTCTTCCCGTATTATAACCGGATTCATACGATTTAGATGTAAGTAAAAATTGCATGGATCGTTGCTGCTTTTCAGAGTTCTGAGCATAATTCTCATTTCAAAGAAAGCCGCCTTTTCATCATTAACACGTCGCTTAGGAAAACCAAACATGTTCGTCCTAAAATGGTCGATAGGTGGTTATTAGAGAACCCGACGTCGAGCACATAATGCTCCATAAATTCCGTCTGCCAACGAGAAGGGAAAGATACACTTGTTTTCGTAGTTCGTCTCACCGTGAACAAAGGAAGGGCGTATTTTTTCCGTGCAGCAAAGTCGGTCGGATGAGAAGAAACCGCAAGGGACCTTCTTTTTTGAGGAATAAGTTCGGAACAAATCCGCACAGCTTCAGGAAACACAATAAGGTCGACACCGAGGTCCCTACACTTTGAGCCCCGGAGGTCGCATTGGCGTTTTTTTACGGTGTCCCCAACCAGGTGTTCAGAGGAACAACCACTTTGCGTCCTTTGTCGTCGCCGCTGGTTTTGAGAAGTGGTTTCTGCGAAGATTTGCCGGCGGCGTTTGTAAATACAGAGAAGTGGAGGGAAAAGGGGAAGATAGTCGGTTAGGATGCCTTTGTAGTTCTCCAAGACTTACCGAACGTTTTGCGTAGTTGACGGCACAAGAAAGTTGGTTCGAAAGGTGCTTTTCAGTAGAAAATCGACTTTATCTCCGTCTCTTGTGCTATTTATCCCGGAGATTGGTTACATTTCCTTTGGAATGAGAAGCTCTCTTTCGTGAGATCTTACATTTTATTCGATTGGCTAATGATTTCTGTTTCGACGATCTATGAATTCAAAGAAAGAGCTGTTCTTACGTAAATCACTATTTTCTCCATTTGTAATTTGCTGTTTACTTTCGTAAATTCCGAAGCAGCATTCGGTCCCCAAACAAGCGAAGGGGCGACGCACAAAGGAACTTCCGTTTAAAACCGGGAGGCGTCTTCGTGAACTCAGAGCGGAACAGGTCTCATTGGGCCACAAAAGACGCCCCTTATCGACCTTTACCCCGAATATATGGGCCCTTGTCCAGTGGAGCGTTTTCTCCCCACGGGGCGTGTCGGTAGCGGTTTACGTGCTATGGGTTCCAGCAGCTCCTCTTCAACGATAATTCCTTCCTCTGCCTTACATCTTCCTTATCCACTTCTCTTCGCCTGAGGGCGACCCCATTTCGGGTCGCCGTTGTTATCTGCCGACGATTCTCTTTATTAGGTATAAATTCAGTGGAGGAATTGGTGAGCGGAAATCAAATTGCCGAGCGATCTGAATTTTGATCGTAGAATGATTTTTGGCTCAAAACTTCGTCGAACCTCTCATTAGATCTTCTAAGAAACCCGTTTACATTTCTTGTGATTCACATATTTTGCAAAATTATTATTTGTATTTCTGCGCTTTTCTGACAAAATATCTTATGATGAAATTCAGCGAACAATCCTTCTTTAAATTAATTGATATAAAATTCTCATATTAACTTTTGAAGTAAATATAAATAGCGTGTGCATGTGGTAAATTCATAAATAATTTTTACTTTAAGCTTTTAAAACCTATTTCGGTGTCGTATCATTCTAAATGTGATAGAATTCATCTTGTTCCATAAAATGCAATCGCATCATAAGGTTCTATTTTAGAAGGTTTCATCTCTCGGTCCTCCTTTGGTTGATGAACCACACAATCTCTTTTTCCCGGATTCTCTTCGGCACATCTTTCTCACTCCCTTCGACCAATAAACGAACGAGAATTCCCGCGTAAAACGGTGAAGATTTACCGCTCTTCGCGAAAGAGCGCAGGTATTTCGTCCGACAAAAGAAGACCTTATCATCCGCTTCTCGCACAATCTCTTAAGGGAAAGGGCCCTGAAACGAAGCCAGGGGCTTTAAAGATCCTCCAAATAAACAAACGCATGTCTAAATTCGAACCTCTCTCCGGTACGTCCATCCGTCTAAGTCAACAACGCCCACATAAGTTCCCCATCACCGCTCTTATCTTCCCTTTGCTTCCTATCAAAGCATCTTTTCCAGTCTATTCATCACTCCCTTTCCCGTCCTCGTTTGACCTCCGCAGGTCTGAGTTAACACTGCCTTCTTCGAGGAACACTATCTTCCATCTCCTTCCTGTCCACTGTGGGCGATTTTTTTGTCGTGAAAGATAATTGGTTGGAAGAGAAGATGGATTTGCGTGCAAAGTTGTCCATTTGCCATTAAAGAGATGTAATAAAACAATGATGGGGTGAATTTATTACATAGTTAAATTGCGAAGATTTAATGATGGAACATAACGTAGAGTTAGACATGGTTATGCGAAGAATAAGAAAATAAAACGTAAGTAATGATTAAGAAGGTTTTAATCGGTTTATTACGGTTAATTAAAGTCACCAACATATTTTTCGCTCTTTAGATTTAGTTGCTAAAATTCGATGTGCTTCTTAGAACCATATAAAGTTGCTTTATTCTCCAATTGTGCTGTTCAACACAGAATAGTTCACTAAGGGTGGTTCTTGAATTGTTTACTATTGGCATTTTGAGTGAGATTTTTCGAAAGTAAAGACACGATACTATTGAAAGTCATCTGAATTTCTTATCGTCAATAAAATAACCCTATCAATAAGTTTACGCAGTGTTTTACAGCTGAGAAAATTCAAATTTGCTCTTTTATATTCTACAATAAACGATAAAACAAAACTATTTTTATTACGATGAAGCTGTTTGAAATAATATTATACCCCTTTTAGTTTCATCTTCGTTATTTTATGCTCAGGATGTTTCGTCCCCTATAAAATGTCTAATCAAAAGAGATTCTCGAATTATTCTAATGCTTCCCGTGGAATCTACATTTTTATGGTCTTTTTATAACTCTCGCATTTATAATTGAAAGCGAAGATAAATATTAAGTTTTCTCCGTTTTAATAGGCTTTAAAACAAGGCGGCATTCACAGCTGTACCGTCTTATAGCCATTCATTCTCTCGATGTTTAATGATTGAAATTTTATGTTCCCTTTGGAAGTATTCCGATGAATATTTTACAGTTAAAGTACAGATAAGTATAGTGCAGTAGTATAATGCGATGCGAATGAGTGTCTCATCTTGTTCTGCCATAAATTCGCTCAGTGCAAATATAAGCGTCTATTTTCTCTTTTTTTCTTTGTGAGTCACAATGAAAGTCGCTCGATATTTCTGTTCCGATCGGAAATATTTTCTTTATTTCTGAAAGTCTATTCGTATATTTTAGGGTTTCTGCAGTTCTCAAGAGGTATAAAAACGTTCCTCGAACATCTTCAATATCATATTTTCCGATATTGCGCCATTCTCCAATCGTATTTTTACAGCGCTCACATCCAAATTTGATCCCTTCCATTTATCTTTTCAATATTTCATCGATCCTTTTACGAAACATTAACATTTTCGTCTGCATTCCATTCATCTTCGAGTAGTCTTTCCTCATTTGTTTGCTGCTTACGCGCCATCTTTCAAATCGCACGCTGTTTATACGCTGTTCAGCTCCGAAACAAAAAAACGAGTGATTTTAAAAATCTGTTTCACTCCGCACACCTTTTTTTATTTCTCATTTTTTCCAGCGTCGAGACCATGTAAAGGCGAAAATAAAAAAGTTTTTTTCGCATAACTAGCGTTCTCAAACACAAAAGGCCTTTGAATGCAATGCAGATTCGCTGCCAAATTTTCGCCGCAAAAAAGGGAAAAATATAGCGGAACTGGTTTTCTCCAATTATCATCCACTTCTCTTGGTTGGGTCCGATCACTTTGTCTTCGGCTGCTTATTCTTTGGAAGTTGGTCTTTGGTGACATTTCCATTTGTTTTGATCGTTTCTCTTTTTTGGGTTGTCATTTGAATTCGCGATAATGCATCGACTTCAGTTTACGACATTCTTGTTTTTTTTTCCCACAATGTTATCCTTTTATATTTCTCGGATATCTTGATTCTTTTATTTTCTCTTATGATAAAGGGAATTTTATAGAAATTGATCTGAGGCAATCGGATTTACAAGTTAAGATTCGTTTATTGTAAAATATCACTCAGTTTTGGAAGTATCACATTTTTAAATCCTAATTAGTTTAAATTTATCTTTATTTTTATTTTAAAGATAGATTTGTATCAAATGTAGAGGTGTTTCTAAAAGACTGCTCTTTCTTCTATGCAATAAAACGCTATTTAATGCATTCATTTAGGATTAAATAAACCTTTCGTCATCGTTAATCGGAAATTTACTCAAAATGATCGAAGAAACCATCGTTTTAATAAACTCAAGTATAAATCATTCATGAAAAGCTCCTATTACATGTTAAAAATGTGAAGGGAGAAGTGTAACTTCCTCAAATCCCGGAGTGTTATTTCCACTTTTGTTGGTTTAAAAGTTGTTACCATTTTTCCTACGGCTGTTTATCTCTTCCGTGGAAACCTCATCGCTTGAGTTTTTTCCTCCATTTGTCCAGCATCGAACCTCTCTAAAGAGTTACTCGCATTTCCATCCTCAGAAGGTTTTACAGCCGAATAGACCACTCAATTGCCTTTTGTCACTTTGGGAAGCGCTGATGGGCTTCCCTCACATCCACACGAGTTTCTTGTTCGTTTTTTCAGCAGAAAGTAAAAAATACCCCCATTATGTATTCATGGATACATTTTTTGTTCATATTGTTTATAATTATCAAAGTATAGTTAAATAAAACTGCAATACATGCAATGGGAAATACTTTTGTAAGCTTGAATCATGAACGTTGAAATTCGGCTTCATGTACTCTAATCACTGTCTTATTGTTAGAAGAAATTTGTTTACCTGAATTCGTTGAGGTATTTAAGTATTATTGTTGACAGCGATTTTACAAAATCTTCGCCTATTAAGTACGCTTATTATCATTATTAAATCGCATGATTATTTATTATAATTGTAAAACCGACTTACTTAATGATTGAAAATTGTCACTCTTAAAGTGAATATGTTCAATTAATTTATCGAAGAATTATTAGGGAGGGATAAATATTACGTCAGAGATGATGAAATTTTATAATTCGATAACATCTCCATGGACCTTATTTTGGTAGCACTTTTTTAGCATTCCGGTTAAAGTATGTGCTGGTGCTGTTGTGGTTAGCAATAATGAGCCAATTGCACACCGCTTCGCTGTACTTCGGAAACATCGCTTGGACACATGAGTTGTGCATTCCCTCTGATATTCCGCTTTTGCTATTCGTAGGTACGGTTTCCATCTCTTTCACATCTAATCCCAAATATTCGTCTTTTTCTGAATCAAATTAGAAGCGTCTTCTTGTTTTTATCGAGATTTTGCTTGACGGAACTTTGCAAATGCAATCTTGGCCTTGTAAAAAGAAGTCATTCTTTAAGTTCTTGGGAAAGGTTCAGAAGGGATGTAAAATAAATTTCTCCTTCTCAAATGGGCAATTTTTTATTATCCTCAAAATTCCCAAGTCGCGATATTGAATTCTTTATTTCGTTTTTTCTTAGTCCCCCTCGATCTTTTCTTCGTTTTACTTCCTTAATTTATTATCTATTTGCTGCTGAGGGAATATTTCTTTAAGAAAAATTCTTTAAATGGACAGGAATATTGAATTTTGTAACTAACTGTAAATGTTTCAGGAAACCTACAGTAACTTAAATCTTCTCAATTATTTACTTGTATTTTATTCTTGAGTATCGTGAAAGGAGTCATATTAAAAACATTCATAATGCGACATAAAAATATAGTTCCTTTCGTCGCGGATGAATACTTTTAAAAGTATACCCACGAGTCATCCTTCGTCACTCTTTGTAGTTGGGATATAAATGTCAGTATATTTATAGGCGGACAAAGCTTTTCGTGTGTGTTTTTAAAAGAAGCTCTTTCTCGGCGTCGTGTCTTTAGGTTCACCTACTGCAGAAAGGTGAGCCCGTAATCAAAGCGGAGGCATAATGGGAGGCGTGTCTTCTGAAGAATGCGGCCGTCGAATGCACGTCATCTCATTTGGTTTCCTTTGCTCCGACCCACTATTTCTAATCATGAACCTTTTCATCATTCAGTCTTTGTAGCTTGCGATGTTTCAGCATAATTATGTAGGAAGGAATATGAAGTACGATTTTTGGCATTATCGATTAATCGATTTATCGAAGAAAAAATTCAAAACCATTTTTACTTTTTTAGTAGAATCAAAAAACCAATTTCCATCCCTTTTCCGATTCCCTGTTGCTATTTTTAAGGTTACATTCAAGTTTTAATTCCATCGATTATTAATTGAGAATCTGATTTCGATATATCGAAAGACCGATCATCGAATACGACAGAAAGTTTTATAAGTACTAGAAAAATGAGGGAGTTCCTAAATATCTCATACTTTTTTTTGCATTATTATTCGTTGTATTATTATAAAATATCGATTCGTGAGATCTCAAGAAATCGATATATCGATTCACAGAACCGCACATTTTCGCATCTCTGGTTTCTCTATTCCGAATTCCTTTGTCTTTTCCGAATCCCTTCTATTTCTCGAGGACTTTCATTACCAGAAGGTCGCTTTGAATTTTTCAGGAAAAAAGGTGTTCCATTTGCGTGTTTGTGCGCCCACGACTCCGTGTGTGTGTGTGCACACTCCGTTTGCCTGTTATTTTTTCATCCGGTGGAAAGCGCCGGTGGCAGAAGACTCTCCTGTCTCTTACCCTTTTTCGTTTTGGGCGTCACTGGAGTTTACGGCTTCCTTTTTTCTCTTCTTTATCCTCGTCTCTTTTCCGCCTTCAAAGGAGGTAAAAGAAGATCAAGTTGTATGACCTCTTTTTTCTATAAAAGTCTTCCTCGAGTTTGTACTATATTTGCGTAATCATTTGTTAAAGAAATCAGATGTGTGTTTATCATTGGGTTTATCAAAACAAATGGAGAGTGGCGATTTACAATGTGCTGTTCGACGAACAATTTATGAGATACATATCTCCTGGTGATAAATTCAGTGTAATTAATGTGATCGTCCTAATACTGTTTTTACTACGTATACTAAAATGATCTGTTAGAAAAACAATCGCGAATGAATAAGCACGTCGAAGTTCTCGCCTGCCCAATTTTCGATCATTCTAGGAATACCCATCCTCTCAACCAAGCAGAATAATGGTGAGTGGATTAGGAATCTCCTCCAAACAGCGTGACCAGAATTCCTCATTCACGTTTTTTCCAATTCACTTCCCACCACAGCTTCGGAATTTCTTTTTTATTTGCTCCGCTGTAATCCCCCTTTATATTTGCCCGGAATGTATTTCTTTTCATGGCACACAATCGCCTGGATCCCTAATCTGTCACCCAATCGAGATATACATGAGAATAAAGGAGAGAAAACGTTTCCATCTGCGAAAGGGAATCAAAAGCCTGGAGTATCCAGAAAATGATAGAGATTTCCTTTCCGTGAAATAGGAGGTATGTTGGCGGTGTGTTTTCTCTGAAATTCCCGGTGGTGTTTTAGATAGGGATCCCCGTAGAAATGGGGTGGGTTTGATGTTTCCTTATTTTTCGTACTTCTTTTGCCAATGCTCCCCTGAAATTTGTGAGGTGGAGTTTTTATATTTGTTGCAAAAAAAATTTCGTCGTCGGTGACAGATTTAATGAAGTATACATAACGGTGGCATATAAATACTGTTCCCTTTAAAAACGTTTTCCAAGTGTAAAGTATCCTGTTCTTACATACTATTCTTTAATATAGGTATAATAGCTTTTTTTTATTAATTCATCCGCATTAATCATTGTTGATTAAATAAATATTTCATTCCAAACGTTAATTGTTCAGTTTTAGTTTATATTATTTTTGGACAAATACTTCTTAATTTACTTTGACATTTTGGGATCATACTTTTCTTACCAACCTTTTTATTGCTTTTGTTTACGGCAATTTTTATATTACATAGGCTGGAAATATCTTAAATAAATCTCGATCAACTTTTATATTTTGGTGTGAGATATCGATTCGATAGCACAATTGAAGACTTTGAAACAGAGGCATTGTTCCCATTCTTTGGACACGGACACTCCAAAAGGGCGAACTGATATAAGAACGAGTCGACACAACTGGTTTTTTCGCCAATGGAAATAATAAGAGGCCTAACTTTAAATTGTCTCATGTCTGTTAGTTCTCCGGTCGCTGCAATCAACTGCTTCCGAAAGCAATGCGAAGAGAACATTTCCTTTTTGTTTAAACAATTTTTCGCCTTAATATTTCCGCCTTTCAATCAGCACATCTTCGGAGAGCCTTATTCTTCCTCATATTTATCGTCGGTGGAGAGATTGGGGTTTCGCAACTTTCGCTTAATTAGAACGTTAAGAGTGTTAATCGAACGTCTCAATTCGGTGTTAGTTATTCAAGTGGAGAAATTTACGAAATTATTTTCTTTTGCGTGAACCACTTCTTGATTTGGGAGCAGCTTCTTGTGAGAATTTTTATCTTTTCCAAAACCTCCTTTTCTCAAAAAAGTCATAATTGCATCTTTAATAGTGTAATTCCGGTTTTCTGAGTTTCAGATTCGAGTACATCATAGTTAAAATCTACTCCATGTTTTGGATATTATTATCTCGATAAAGCTAAGCAAGATTTTAGAATGTCAGAATAATCATTTTGCATCTCCTAATTTATCGTTCTTCACTTATTTAGCTCCTTATATCGGCGTATACGAAAAGCAATTTCCCTATGTTGCGTTCCGCAAAATGGCAGCGGGGCTTCTCTTCAGCAACTGACTTAGCGGTTTCTCTGGCAATCACCTAATTCTCTGATCTCGTTATCCCTTCGTTGCCAAGGAGATCCGTGCGCAGAAAACGGCCTCCATCTCTTGAAGTTTCTCAGCTGTCCTCAGTTGAGACCTTTTTCCACTGCATGTGAAATGAGCGTTATTCAGTGATGATTAATTCGTATCGCAAATGATAAATGTTGTTTTTTATGATCATACTTTATTTGACAACTACTATTACTACCAACTAATGTGGGCTTTAAGTAATACTAATTCCTTTTTTATGGTAAATGGTTTCATTTCTCAGCTGATTGATTTTTCATGCTTATTATGTTTAAATTTCCCGTATTTGTTGTTATTTTAATTCTTAGCACCGATATTGTAGATTATATATTTGCTTTACTACAGAAATTTTTGTTTCAATTTTTGCTTTGTTTTGAGTTAAATTTGACATTTGCCGATATTCCTCAGATTTTCATTTGTTTCCGGTGTATCGATGGTGTGCGTAAAAGGAGATGGCGTCATCCACCATTCGAATCGTTGGCCCCTTCTGATCTTGTTATCCGCCCCTAAGAGCCCTCCTTTGACAGCTCCGTCGGAAGGAGTTTTCCCGTCCTATTAGGGCCTCTATCGGAGAAGGTCCCTAAGGCCCTCCATCACCCGAACTCCATCAAAATTCGCCACGGATCTCCCTTCCGTTTTTCCCACTTTCACATCCCGTCCTTCCTCCGTTTTCATCTCCTTCGCCGCTTTCGAATCTCCACTTCTTCCCTACGCTTTTCTCTCGTTTTTTACCTTTTCCTCGTCTTAAGCCTTTGCAATGAATTTCTCTTTTCGCCGTTTTTATCCTCATCTAATCTTCTCATTTACAGTTTCTTTATTTTTCCCGTTTGAAATCCATCCGCCATCTTTATACGGAATGCCGTCCGAACAATGAAGAAGAATGGAAGATTGAGGAAAAGCGTGAACTGTTCATAACGTTTTATGACCTAGATAATAGTTGTGTGCAGATGTTTAACCTCTTCGGTGGCAAGGAATAGTTGAGTTGTGAATGATTTTTTAGGTCATTAATATGAAATTATCATAGACCTTCGATGGGCCAGGTGGCACTCATTTTCGGGGAGTGCGAAATTAAACTAATTAGTTTCTCATGAATTTATTGTTCGTGATTTTCTATAATATAGATAAATATAGATAAACGGCAATGAATTAATTGTATCAGTTCAAATTAATATTTTCCTCATTATTCAGTGTGAATAGCGTTTAATGATAGGGTCATCAGAATTTTTGGTTAACGTTCAGTTAAATCAGAATGTTTTGAATATTTAATTTGAGGGAAGTTTCATTTATTCAGCATCACTTTCTTCACTGTCTTTTACCTATTTTCCTTCTCTTTAACATCTTCACTTCGATGCGTACTCGAGAATAACCCTCTTTTGCCTCAAATATGTCCTCTTCTTTTTTGCTTCCCTCGTGGACCCTCTTCTGAGGAAAATAACCTTATCGAAACACGAATATATTTGGTCCTTTACCCCACAACCAATACATCTTACCGCCCTTTTTGTGTTTTTATCATCGTTTTTCCCGGAGACGGGGGAAATTTCATATTTCTGCTGAAGCCGAGTGGTTAATCTCGTTTGCAGATACCTTCCGGTTCGGGGTTCGTTCCCTTTATTAAAAGCCCTGCGCATATATCTCTTCCAAGTGATGCCTATGTAAGGTTGATTTTTATACTCAATTTTTATGGCATTCGTGCCGACTCTAGTCCGTTGATCGATATTCGTCCCAAAGGTATTTTATCGCTTCAGTAATTCGCTCCATCGCATCTTTATTGTTGTACCAAATTTTTTACGAGCGGTGTAAGGTTTTTCTGGAGGCATTTGCGTATATCGTTGCAATTTATGATGTAATTTATTTCGGATTGTTCCATATGCCATATCGTTAAGAAAAGGTTTAAGAGTTGATGTGTTATCCGAAAGAAATGCTGCACTTAGGCTATTGCATATGAAATGTGAAATGATAATCTTACGTCAGCACTGGAAAATAGCTTCTTTTGACGTAAGAGTGCGAAGTAATTTTAGAAATATTTTACTCACAGAATTCGTGGACGGAGTGTGGAATGGAATATTAACTTAAGGATTTCCTGATCCTGAAATTATGTTCTCTCGTGAAATTATAGAAATTTTTGTCTTCCTCGTCCTACGAATCGGTATTTTTTTCTCCTACATGAACGAAAATAAATGAAGGATGTTTAAGTGTCGTTAATCAATCTTTCCTTTTCACTTGGGCATTAATAGTATTCTTTTGTTGGTTCAGTCTTGAAGTCAATGCCATTGAATTTATGTATTAAAAGTGCGTAATAATATGCCTGAAGACATTGAAAATGTTTCCAATATTTTATCTAAACTCCTGTATTCTCCGAATATGTATAAAATATACATCTGTTTATCTCAATTACTTTATCATACTAATTACATTGCTCTTTTTGATAAATCCGTAATTGCATCCAGATGCCCTAAAATCCGTCTTTGAATCTTCCTTTTTATTTTGCTCTAATATTCTCAGGAAATCGGTGTTTCGATACTTGGATTTCGATCGCAACCTTTTTCATTGTATAATCCGATCTGGTCATCCTTCAATCCAAGGGATTTGTCTCAATAAACATTTTTTGGGGATTTGGCCGTCATGGTAGAATGTAATCAGTTACTCAAATGCCTTTACTTTGCGAATCCTGACGGGATTTCCCCAAAAAAATTATAGATTATTTTCGGTATTATCTCGATGACGGCATTTTCCCGCTACTCGCCAATCATCCCTTATACTTTTCCAACCCCTTTTATCATAAACAGTGGCGCCTCCGAGCGGCTTATTTGAGCAGTAATCCCAGAGCCGCTCACTCGAGCGGCACCCGTAATCTTTCGTACTCCCGAACCCATATTCACGCTTCCCCGAGCGTTAAATAGCGAATATCTGACGCGTCGAGCGTGTTTAAACTCTTAGGTTGTTTCAGGTTGCGTAAACGGTAGAAATGCTGTTCTTTCGTAAATGATTAATATTATAATAACGATGCCGAGTGGGTCCGATGTTTGTGAATGTCGTGGAAAATGTTGATTTTTGGGTATTTTTGTTCTGATAGTTTTCATTTTCAAAGATTTGTCGGGCTTTTTAATTTTTGACTTTTCTTTCCAAATCAAACCTAATCTAGTCGAAGCTCAGTCGTTGTTTCTCAGAAAGAGATTCTCTTGTAATTTATTGTTTTCTTCGTCACGAGGTTATCCGTTAGAGATCGATATTCTCCGATTTACATTTACAACCCAAGTTTCGCCTTCGTAATCCATCTCTCGAATTAGTACTTTCTGTCATCCGCCTCTTCTTCCCCAACTTACTCTTCATAAGAATTTTCAAGAACCCACTCTCTTCCGCTGGAGTCGCGGTTCGTCATATGAAATTGTGCTTCGACGATAATGAAATGATGTAATTTGGCCCTAATGGGAGTTTGCCACTCCTCTTTTTGTTGCTTCGGATTAAAGAAGACTTGAATTAATGAGAATGGGATTCTGTTTTTCTTCGAACGATTACTTCGATTTGTGTCTTCTTTTCTTAAAGCACTACGAATAATATCACGAAGTAAATTGTTCATATGCTCTTTTAAGAAAAGCAAATTAGAGGAATGCGAAAGAAAACAACGGTGACATCTTTGTATGGGCCATGATAATGTCTCTATGATGCATACCCTGACTCGAAGTAAAATATATGTGTTTGCTTTCGTTTGAATCTGTTTTCCCCATTGGTTTACCGAGACTTTGTTCAGTTCTATTTACAAAAATTATCTAATGATAAGTATTTTGCTGTTGGCGTCTGATTCTCTCAGTTTCCCATTTTAAATCTATTTTTTGAGAAGAAACCCACTTTAACTCATAAAATTGTCGTTCATTACTGTTGAAGGAACCATAAGAACCATAAGAAACCTCTTCAACTGTACGTTCTATCATTTTGAAATTATTCTAAGTGAACTAAATGCTTCAAAATAATGCAATTCTTGAATATCAGTATTCTTACGCAACGTATTGATGTTTTTTCGCAATCTGATCTAAAGAGAGTAGAAAGGAGAGAGGGTTGCATTTCCAAAACATCGAAAGAAAAAACAGAAGAGGAAATTAAGTGTTGGGGGGATTTGCAAGGCTTCAGTTGTTAGCTCATGGTTTTTGCGTGTGGTCTGCTGCCCACGACAAGGTGTTCACAAGATTTTCGTAGAAGCAAATGATAGGAGTGAAATTAAAAGACGATGGTAGTCGTGTGAAAGTAGTTCCCTCTCATTTTTCAAACATTTATGGGAAGGGCTGCCATTTCGCCAAACTTAGCTATAATTTCCGTATATGACTTATTTATCACACCTTAGTATCCCTATTTTTCCTTGAGTTTCAAATAGTTTATTTCTCACGTCAATTCGAGGGTCTCATTGGAACTTTCGATTACTCGCGAATAAAGGACGACATTTTTGTGCGATGGATATTCTTTCGATATAGCTTTTTAAAATAAGTTTCTACCTTCTTAAGCTATTCCAAAAGATGAGATTCATTTCTTTTAATAGGTTCACTTGTAAAAAATTCCATCGTACGTCACATCCGCTCCCTTCGAACTTGAAAAGGTGCCATGTGGAAACACAGCTAAGTTTTTTTGTGGGCCGGGTTCGGATCCCCTTCGCTGCCCTCTTCTTGCGTTGGCCCCGACGAGTGCCAAAACACTCCATTACCGAATTCCTCGAAAACTACCGACTGTTTTTATGGACTCGTGAATTTCGTAATTGGCGACACTATTTTGAATTCCTCTTCTTTAGTGCTTAACTGGTCTATGATATATGTGATTCTGAGAATCAGTTGTATTTTCCTCCTTTTTATCGCACACCACTCGAACAACCAGAAGGAATGTTTTTTCGCGAGTGATAATACAAGCAGTCGATGCGCATAATACTCAGTTATCAGGAAAAGATAGATTTTAAGCTTTAATGGAGAATATATACTTAATTGAGGATAATCATTTTGATGAATATTTAATATTTTTTATAATAGCCAATGATTTCAATGAATATGGAATAATTTTCGAGATTGGATAACCGAATTTGGCGCTATTTTTCGTAAGTGTACTATTATTTAATATAATTGCAATAGTGAAAGTTATTGTACGAAGAATTTTTTTTCCAAATTTTGAACGAAAAAATTATTATTATAGAAAATTATTCCTTTCTAAATATTTTAAAATGTTCCCATAATGCCTTTTTTCTTTTATAATCGATTACCTTACAGATAATCTAATGAGGCAAAGGAAAATGTACCAATAATATGAATATAAAATACAAATAATGAAAGGAAATATACAAACAATGCATTCGGGTATTGAAATATTTACATAACTACCCCGCAAACCGCCTTGTGGTATATGGCAGTAAAGAAACCGAAGTCCTTTCAGCTACTCATTTTGTTCTCGCGTTTAATACTATCAGGAAAGAAGGACCAGTGATAATTTTCCGTTCTTCTTTATTCATTCTATAGATTCCTCGACTTTTCTTCTTAAATGTAAAATAATGATTTGGAAGAATCGTGATTTTTATCGAAGGTTTAAAAGAATACCATTCAACCACCGAATAGTTGTGTTTGTTCGCTTATAGTTTCGATGCCTCGTTGAAGCTTTTCGCCCTGTATTTCTGAAATATTTTTGTTACATAATCAACATCAAAGTCGCCTCTCTCTCGAACCGCCAGCAAAACATTCTATTTGGCGTTGTTCCAGAATTCGCACACCTCCCACCGTATCTAATGGCCGCTCTAAACATTTTGGCACTCCTCATAAATTTGAACGTTTCCCTTCGGAAAGCTGGAAACCTTTAGCCGTTCCATCTCAAGCGATGATAGAGAATTAACACCGAAAGGTTTCAATTTTCGCAATCTTCCGTCTGCGGCCAAAGGCATCCTCTCGTTCCAAGGAGATTAATGAGAAACCGAACGCACTTCTTTTAGCTTTGCTTCTTTTATTTCCTCAGAAATTGGCGGCCTTTCCTAAGATGGGAGGTCTTATGAGTTGGATTTTGTGTTTCCGGAGGTGTGAAATTATGGGTTGAGTTGTACTATCGAGCTTTATTCATTTGATATGAATACCTTTTTTAGTTGTGAAGCGTGTATTACATAAAACGTCAATATTCTTTTATAGCTAGTAAGAATTTAAAAAACTCTTTTAAAGAGTTTTGATCGCAAATTAAGCGACGGTTGTAATGAGAATTGATAAATGTAGCTCAAATTATTTTCCTATTGTTTGTCGCTCTATATTGCATAGCTTAGAATTGACAAAGCGTCGCTTCAGGGGATATCATGTAAAATCTAATTTTAGTTGGTAAAGCGATTTATTTCCTGATCGACCAGTTCAGATGAGCTTCATATAAAGAAAATATGTTATTCTGAGATAGAAATGTCTTTTAATACCTTTTTTTGATTGTTAAATGATAAAAGTTTGTGTCTAGAGAAGGCTTGCCGAATTGCCCGTTTTCTGTAGAATATTTTGATTTGTTATGATAACAAAGATACATGTAAAGCATCTGTTATGATTCAAACTCTCTTTGGAATAGAAATGGCTCTTGCAGTGTTTTCTTCTCTTTAGTTCCACCATCTCTTTTATATTGACGTAATTAGTACTCTGAAACAGTATTTTTTCACGAAATCAGTTGACCATAAGTATTCGATTGTAAGGAAGTGTTCCTTCACAATTTGTTAATCTCTCAACTCAATTTGTTATAAAACGCTCGGTCTATTCCTTCTACGAGCCCAATGAATCCTGTGGAGAATTGCAATGCATGTCCGTGAGGAAATTCCCAAGTTTTCCGAAAGATTAAGGCAAATGAGGGTCTCTTCATATTCCAATTTCCATTGGAAGTTAACCGGAGAATATGTGAAGCACCAGAAAAGCGGACGCCAATGGAACAGCTGCAAAAAGAGAAAAAAGAAGTACAAAGGGAACTTTCATTCCTCGCATTTTTCCGCAGACACTCTCACGCCTAGGGAGGAAATTCACTTTCTTTCGACGAAAGAATTATCGCGCGTGTTTATTCGAATCCTTTTGTTTGAAGGCGAGGAATTCGTCCCTCAGGATGGGTTACTCTTTTATTCCGTTTGTAAAGGCTTCCCTCGGCGCCGTTGGAGATACTGTGTGGAGGTCTCTCGAACTATAAAAAGAACGTGTTAATAGAAGACTCCGTTGGTCTCTTCGGAGAGGTCATTTGAAGGAAAGAGATGGTTGTTATTGGCAATAGGGTCATGGAAATTCGTCTAGTTATAGTTTCCTAGTTTGGAGTCGAGAACTTACGAGTTTTCTCTGCTTCTGTTTTTTCCTCGGTTTTATGAATTGTGGCCACAAAAGAAGTTTGTATTCGGCAATTGTCTTGTTTCAGGCCTTTTCAACAGATTTACCCTAATTATGCGTAAATTATCGCAAGACGTTGGTAATGAAAAGCAAATAAATTACCGAAATTTACTCGTTTATAATGAAAATATAAACTTCTTTCGTTTTCTTTCGAATTGCGAGCCTTAAGGTTGATTATACATTATGTTAAACAGTAAGGGGAATATTTCTGTTCGCCTGAAACACTTTCATCCTTTTTTGTATCATGCATCTTCTTGTTCTCCCTTTATCAATGAACTCTTGGAATTGCGAGGGGAGTCATACGCGCATTATTCATTACAATGAAAATGTTTCATTATATGTTCTCAAGTAGTTCTCTTTTGTATCATCCATGTTTTCGTTTGTACTTAATTTCTGAGTAAATATGTTTAATTGTTACGCTGTAGTTTTATCGTCAAAGGGAATTATCTTACTTCTATCGCCTGAATTGGCTTCGCTACGTAGGACACAAATATTTCACAGCAATGTGCCGCCAGAAATGGATGATAACTGTACGGTTCATTACGAAAATGAGCAAGTTTGTGTGGGAAGCGGATGTCTCCCCACATTTCTTTTGTTCGCCTTTTTTAATTCTCTCCTTTGGTCGCAAGTCGCAGCTGTTCACGCAAAGTTTCGCCAAGGAGTAGTTCGAGAACCCATTTCGAAGCGTTAAAAGTCTTTTGTTTCCGGAAATTCTAGTGAAGGAAAAAAATGTTTTTTCAGTCCCAGGATTTACGGGCTGAAGAGACGCATATCGTTTCGTAGTTTCCCGACGATAGCCTCGGTATTTATGGATCGCCGTAATTATAGCTCCCACTTTATAAACCTTTCGTCAGCACATTTCCAATTACGTTGATTGCCGCGTTTCATTCCCCTGTTTCCTCCCAAATTGAAATTGCGCGGGTGTTTAGCACGCATTTTGGGCGCCATCATTTCCGAATTTTCCATAAACATATGCGTACTCTCATTTGGGATCCTCGCCACCTGCTTCCTACGCCGACAGAGTCCCCCAGGGTACCTCTTTCCTCCACCTGCTAGCACCGCTTGCAAAACGTAGGGCATAAGCTCCAATTGATGGGCGTTATGATTGCGTACATTTTGTTGAGGATAATTAAATGACAGTCGTCGTGACAAGATGTCGGTGGCAACGTCCTTCTCCGAAGCAATGCTGTTGGCAAGTTCGAGGGAGTTTTACTACAAAGTAAGCAACTAGAGCCTCCAAAAAGTGGGACCTAAGGACGAGATGTCTATTTGGACTAGAATTGATGCAGGATACTTTTAAACGCTGAAGTTTTATTTTCGTCAAAAAATCATCCTGAATGTTATACATTGCAATATACATTTAGAATTTTTATATTTCAATATGTACAATTTTATTTCGCTCATTTATCGATTGAACATTTTTTAATATTGAATTAGTTTTCTCATAAAATTTTATTGTATCCGTTGATACTTTTATAGATATCATTTTCAAAAATATTACTGTAAAACTCAACTGAATTCAAATAAATCGAAAATTGAACGCTTGTTTTATAATATTATTTAAATTTTACATACTAATTTAGTTCGCTTCGCTTGGCTCTTTTTTCTGGTTTTGGGAAATTGTAACTCGATCAGGGGGTTATTTTTTATTTTGAGCATTTATTTCGAAACGTCATATTAATCGATTCTTGGAATCCAAATGTCGCAATTGTGCCCAATTCCTTCGATTTCCCATCCGATAAGTAAATTGCTCATTTCCGTGGACGAAAGCGGTTCGCATTAAGTTTCGGAGGACATATGTACGAAGCGAATAAACATATTTTAACGCACCCCTAATTCCTTCTTCCCAAACCATTCCAATTTCTTCCTTTCACCGCTAATAGTTTCCGGAATAATTTCATTCATTTTTTCATCACAAACCCCCGAAAGCGGTTAATCTTTAACGGCAGTTTTTATCCCTTTGTGTCGCTTTGTTTATCCGAGTAACAACGGGGATGGCGGGTGAAAAATTGATGCGGTTCTCCGAATTAATGAAAACTCGTTAAAGGGGATTATTCGAGGGAAAAAATGGCTCCATTGTTTGTGTTGATAATCTTTTTGTTGGAAAATGGGTAGAGTTATAATGGGGAAAGAAAGAGGCGGTATGATGTGTCTGAGGCTTAATTGTGAAAGCCCATGGATATCGGAGACGAAAAGAAAAGGATTTTGAGATGAGATTGAGTTGCACTGTTTCTCTTTTGTTTAATCGTACACAATCCCGCATCCGTAGAACGATAATCTACATTTACGTCGTTTATCGACATGCACAAGTAAAATCTCGTTCATTTTGTATAGAATTTATCTAAAATCTTTTAATATTTAGAAGTTTTAATTTTTAAATCGTGCTTAATTTGTATGTGGTTTAAGTTATTTTTGGATCTGTTCACTGATCAGATATTATCTCCAAGAATTTTTTAAAAGTAGGTCATTATTTATTTGTAGTTACTTGAATGTATTAATCGTGCACAGTTTTATAGATTAAATCTTTATTTTCGTTGCATTGTATCTCTTCTAGTTTATGTTAAAATAAATTCAATTTCAATTATTTAATTTTTTATTCTAACAATCTTTTCTCTCTTTTTAGGTGAGTACCAATATACGCCACGAGTTTCTTCTTAGCTCTGTAATGTAACAAATTAGATCGGTTTGTGAATTATCTATTTATTTTGAATTCGATATTCTTTGTTTAGTTTAAGTCGGTTATTAAACATTCGAATGAATGTTTGCCGTACCTATTCCGTACTCTCTCTTTATAACTTACCATTTGTTTGTGATCCTCATGTGCCTTCAGATGTTTGTACCATCCGCAGATTTCTTTCTTTTGATGTTCTCTCGAAGTTAGACGATTTTCGTTCAATCACTAAATTTTGAACGTCAATCGTTTTCCCAGTTGACATCGGAATTAACGATGTAGGAAATCACTAAAAGTTGCACAAAATGTCTCCAATGTCTGCGCAGACGTATTTTCGCCGAGGACAAGGGGAGTGATTAACGGCGTCGGATTCATTTGGGGGATGTCGTGACTCCTCTTCGCCCATTAGGACTTCTATTCCCCCTCTCATTCGTTTTCTTGGACTGATTGAGCTGTTGATTTCTCACAAAAAGGGATCCTCGGATTATTTGGGGGTTAATGATCCTTTGGAAGGGGATTCCATTTAAAGGAGCCATTCATTTTGATGTTTGCGGGCAGAAGTAGTTTATTCTCAATATTCGTGTGTATGTTTTTTTCTATTTTGAATATCGATGTTTATTTATTTCGTGTATTTTACTTTCTTTCGTCGCGCGTTCATTAGAATTTATGGCGGATTCTAATTGTAAAACCTATCGAGTATAACTTAATTACTCTCAAATAATTCAAGAAAATTCTGATTTCTTTTATTTCATTCGAAATTGAGTCATTTTGCCGTCCACGCTGGCGGAGTGGTTAGCATCTTCTAAAGATGTGGGAAATTTTCCTCTTAAGGTGACGTCCGTTGTTAAGTTAAGATACACACTGTAATTGTCCAAAAAGTGGATGTTAGTGCGGTCGTAGATGGTGTGGACATCTTGCATCTTTTATTCGATTCAAGGAATGAACCCATTGTAGTCAAGAAATCCAATTGAACTCGCTCATCCATCGATTCGAGTGGTAACGTTTTTTCCCTTCTTCGGTATTATATTTCCAATTGCCTCATTCCTCCTAAAAGTGTAACGAAAATACGGAAGCTTATTTATCCAATAGATCGATACTTGTCGATTATCCATTGATACCCTTCGAGTTTCCCTATTCGATGTCCATATCGATAACTTCATTTGGTCCATCTTTTCCTCTCCACAGATCACAAGCCGTTAGTTTCACCCTCTTTTCACTCGATAAGTAATCGAGAGATCTCCTCTTTTAATAGAGACAGCCATTCCGCTTGTTTTCCGAATCGATTTTCCCTCTTCAGTTGCCAGGAAACGGGGGTCTCCACTTTCATCCCTTCTTTAAAGGGACGAGTGATTAATCTCAAGCGACGAAATCAATACTTGCCTCTTTCATCCGCTCTTGTGGTCGGAGGTGTGATTAAAGAGTCTTCGCTTTTAGGTTTGCATTTTATTGCGGTGAATTTCATATTGCTTCTGCTCGAAACGGTTTGATCTGCTGTTCACACTAAAATATGTTTTTAGAAGGTTCCTAAGTATATCATTATATGATTTTTCCAACGATAGTGCACTTATGATTGTACTTACCCTCTCTGCTCCGGGGCTTTTTCCTAACCTCTATTCTTAAATTTTTTTAAGTTTTTCTTTCAACACTTTTAACGAATATATTCACAATTTAACAATTATGTTGAGGGACGAACGATTGGAAAGAGGTAACGTTTTAGTCTCAACCGTCACAATTAAGTCCTTAAAAATGTATCTCCGACAAGGAATTTATTTTATTCCATTTCGAAAGCGCATGGTGAACGAAATGTGCGTATAATTACGTCAAACAGATATTCATTATTGTAATAGAATTTTGAAATCATCCGATTATATTAGCGGTCGAATTTCATTTGATTTTGGTGCTTTTGGTTGAGCGGAATAATTTTATCCGCACAATATTAACTCCTTTTTAACACAAATAAATTAGCTCGGCAATTGAAAATGAATAATTTTATATCTCCACGAATATTAATGCAAATGTATATATTTTATTAATTACTCCAAAGTGATTCATTAAATGATTTTGTGGTGTACTATTTCCTTGTACCAATTTGAAATGATTCGCTCACAATATTACGTAATCGAACGAGGATTGGGTTAAAAATTGAGGAAAAAAAATCACGGTTGTTCCGGTGATATTTTATCGGCTCAGTTAGAAAAGTTAATCATATTAGGGATGAGTTTTGTTATTTTAGTGGATTAAATAAAAATTGAATGTGATTATTAATTGATTTTCGATCATTTTGGACATATTTGTAGTGAAGCGAGGAAAATTTGTTAAAACAATATATTTTTTACTTGGTTTATTTAATTTATCTTAATAAATCGTTATTGTGATATTAATGCTAGAAGTTGAGCTGTAGATTTTGCCTGTGTGATAATAACGAATAAAATTAATTTATCGAATGAATGAAATTCAACGTCTATTAATATTTACTTTTACTCAAAACTTTTACAAAAACGGACAGAACTTTCCGGTAGACCTATTACATATGCCACTTCATCTTTGACTCTTTGAAACCCTTCACATCCTCTTTCCGAAGGTCGACATCTCAGTGTAATGGTCTCTCAGTTGTCTACCGCATTATACGCTCAAGCGGCAGAAGAAGGCGATCGATTAAACCTTTCGCTCTATTTTCTTCTCAGAGTATCTCTCGGATGCTCACTCGTTTGGGTTAAGTACGTATTTATTCGTTCCAGGATTTCTGGCCGTCGTTACTTTTTCAGGATCTGGTTCAATCTCTTCTTTTTCCTTGAGAGATATTTTAAGGACTTAAAATGTGTTATACTTAAGGAGTGCGAAATTTTGTATTTCACGTTTATGAAGAGTGATTTTAGCTTTCTCTTCGTGTAGTTCTTTTTGTTTTATGTACTCAGTCATTGAGTATTTCTAAAATATAGGAATTCATTCTGCGAGAGAACATATTTCCATTTACCGTATTGATTCTACGCTCGAGTCATTTTTTCTACTGAGGTGAAAATCATTAATGCCGCCATATCCATTATTAGATAGAGAATATTTCAAGTGTCATTAAAACTAAATGGTGCAATAGAAGAGCCGTCGGAACACCGAACTATAATTGCGCCAAAATATTCAGCAGCATCATTCCTCAAACAAAAGTGAGTGTATCACAGGCGGCGAATCAATCGCTATTTAATGACATCGGCGAACATCTCCGTCGATGACAATTAAAAGCAAAAACTGTGGGCGAATTAAATGTCAGATGAACGGCTCTCGATAAAACGGCAGCATCGATCCATAATGAATTTAGCGAGATGGCTCAACTTGGAAATTATGCATTTAGAAAGAGCGTTAACGTAACGTTCGATTACATTCCAACTGACATAAGTTATACCATTTCGCTGCGGCGAAATTTGTCTGTCGAAAGAAAATACAAGTTCTCGGAGGAAGAGAATAAACTTCTCCTCCTACAGTTATATCTGCCGATTCTTTATCTTACTTATCCACTTTTATGTTCCCGAAGTTTCTCTTGGATTCTTCTATTCCCAGTCTCGGATTGAAACGCACCGATTGCACCTCAATTACATCTTCTCTCCATACGACCCATTTCACAATTGCTTTTTTTTCTCTCTTTGTTAGATTTATGAATTGGAATCCGAAATAGATCTCTCTGTGTTCCTTTTCTTACGCAGATCTTCCTTTTTTATAAATGTTGTACATTATCGTTCCTTCTCTTGCCTCATGGCTAAAATTTTAATTACAAAATTAATTTACGATCTTCTTGCAATTTTAGCATTTCATCGAAAATATTTACTCCTTCGAATGTTTAAAATACTCGATGTATATTCGTCAATTATTAATTAATTGCTTCTCGTTTGAACAGCTTTTGCATTTGTCTCATTACAATTATAAACTGCGTTGGTACATATTGTTATTATTGCTTTAACTGAATTATCTAAGATGCATTACACCCCCTTCAATTCGTATCATTCCGAAAACAGCTTCTCGAGACATCTTCACGAAGCGAATCTCTTCAGAATCTCCAAATCATCACTTATTCCATTTTTACGAAGATCTCGTTCATCCGTTTTATCTCCTTATGCAGTTCCTTCTTCGCTTTGAATTAATCGAGAGCCCATGTGCTGTGCGAGGTCAACCCCACTATATATACTCTGACGGGCCCATTAAGACACTCAAGGGGCATCTTCTCGGAAGATATCCATTTGTCGTTTGTTTTGGGATCTTTTCGAAAGAACTATGGTCTATTTTATATGAATTGGGTTTTGCACGAAAACTTCTAAATTCAGAGGACATCAAAATGTGGAATATGTAAGCGATAGCTTCTTTCATTTGGATTTTTTCGGAATTTCCAATAATAGTACGTAGATGGACAATTTTTGCAGAAAAGTGCGTAATAGACT
Source organism: Pantala flavescens (assembly GCA_020796165.1). NCBI lineage: Eukaryota > Metazoa > Arthropoda > Insecta > Odonata > Libellulidae > Pantala > Pantala flavescens. Next base: position 12,807,070 of record CM036883.1, on the reverse strand, counting down.
AAAATGAAAATGCCGTTGTGATCATAGATACATAATATTGAAAGAGATTTAATTATATTGGATCATGTGTTCATGCCGTTTTCCGCAAAATGTTGAAAAAATTGTGTAAGTCATCATCCTTAGAAATATGTATATTGAGAACGAAATTGTTATTTTGACGACAATACAAGTTACAGATCCTTTGCTAAAACTTCTTGTATGGAATACATCCACAGTCATGTTTATCAGTTGTCTTTTCTTTTGTGGTGTATTCATCGAAATGTAAACTTTAACCATATAATACTACTTCTTGGGATACAAAAGTACGTAGTCTCTTTTTCGATATATCCATGATTGTTTTCTAATTCGTCTATAATTTTACGAGTGAACTGCTCTGTATATTTAATTCAACTAATCATAATTCTGTGCAATTTTTCATTAAACTCTATCCTTTCAAGTGATTAGTAATCTATCGGAAATAAATCTTTGCATTCAGAATCAATAAGTGAGTTGTTAATATAGCAATCCATCTTCAGTCTGAATCCATTCATTAATCTTTTATTGGCCAAAATCACGGCAGTGAAGTTAAATTGGAGTGCATTCGGTTCGGAAGATGAAATGGCAAAAACAGGAGATCTTTCTATGGAAGCATCTTCTGAATCCGTGTTTGACGGACGTCGCTGATTACTCTCTCCGCCATTTGTTTACTTTATTCCCAGTTTGTTTTTATTTTCGGAGGCGAAGAATAATACATCACCGACATACGAAGAATAGATTATGATAAAAGGAAACGCATATACTTTCTTTTTTCCGCTCCGCCTCAAGGAAAACATGGGATAAAAAAATGTTTAGTCGCCCCCTCAAAAAGGTAGAACCTGATGGTGAAAAGGAATACGTCATTATCCTTCTGTTGCTTGTTTATGCGTTCGGCATCGTGTAAAAGAGCTTTCAAAGCGCATTCGATCTTTATTTGTCAATTATTCTTTATGGTTTCTTTTATATGGAATTGATAAATTTTTCTCCTGCGTTAATTTATTTTGCGTCGTATTTGAAATCGCGTGTCTTCAAGAATTATGATGAATAATTTAAGACAATGAGACATCGAAAACCGAGTCAAATAGAATTTCATGCTGATATAAGAGTATCTAAATTCTTGTGATGTATCATACGCGAAGGGCAAAGAAGTGATGGATTACAGTTGTAATCCGTCTCTTATTTTTTAGAGAATTGTTTTTATTTATCATTGTTTTCCGCCGCTGAGTGTAATGAAATGCATTTATTTTTATTACTGTATGGATGAATGGAAAACATTTGTTAAATATTATAACATATAACTATAGCTTCAGATAGATGTAACATAATTCTAACAAAATTATTGTATAACGAAGTAAAGATCGCTTTCAGTTTTATAACTTATATATATATTTTTTGAAGAATTTTTTTTTGTAAAAACTATATCAGGAACTTGGTTGATTTTGCTTCAAACTTATTTTTGGGAAGTTCTAATTTCCATGGAAACGATTCTTTGTCTCTATGCCAATGGATACACATCCTTTGTACTCTCTTTTGCTCATCGAAATTCAATTTTCAGCTTCGGTTTCACCTTTCTCTTACGCGCTCCTTTCCATTCCAATTCACATGTACTCCATGGCCATAATGGTTGGCAGTGAGTGTAAATAATACTCTTTCATCCGAATCATCCTTTTCCACGCCTCGCCCATTTGAGCCACCCAAAGGCCTTCTGTGGGAGTCACGCCGTTACTTAGAATTAGTCTGTGAAAAAGTGTTAATATTTGCCAGATATTATTCTTGCGATAATGTAAAGAAAACGTTTGAAATTAAATCTTATTTGAAAATTATTTGTAGGTTATAATCCTTGTTTCACTCTTTTAATGTATTATTACTAATCTATTCGTTCCAAATATAATTAAATGTGAATTTAAATCTATTTCGTTAAATCTCTCCCACGTCCTTGAGATGTAATTATCCCTTCGAAGCAATGAAACCGGAATTTAGCGAACGATAGGAACTAAGTTTCTGCGGTGGAAACTCCGATATGGCCGTAATCTCGGGGTAATGGGAACAGATTCCATTTTATTATCGGAAAACTTCGCCTTCGTTCGTTTTTCATATCTTTTGTAATATTCGTTTCTCTTTTTTTTATTTTCTTCCGGAAGTTCTCCGCGGATCGTTTTCCTCTTTGAAATGAAGCGCAAAAGTGTGGAGCGATATTAGATTTATTTGAGAACGTTAATTCCAAACATTTCTTTATTCGATTCTCACCGAAGGTTTCTTCTTTTTTCCCCTTCGCTCTTCAAATAAAAGTAATTTACGCTAATGTTCACTCGGGAGCTACTGAAGGCCCTTCTCAATTAAATCTCGTCGCGTTTCAAAGTGGAACAGTTCGCTGTTTATTTTGTCCTTTCTCGCGATATGTCTTAAGTTTATACTTTCAGATACGAAAAAGAAAAACATTAGAAGCATCTTTAGTTAGGTTTCGTTAACTCATACAATTGTTTCGTTTATGAAGATTTTTTCGTGTAAAATAGAAAATTTTATTTATGTCGCTAATTGTACAGTGTTCTTTCTTCATCTAAGAAATGAATGAAAATATACTACTAATTTATATTTTAAATATTCTCTTTGATGAATTCAGAAGATTGCTCGCTTCATTCTTACCCATTCACCTTGTAGAAAGATCAATTAAGAAAATGGTTAATTTCCCTTTAATTGATTTTCTCTCTCTGTCGCAATTCGTTGAGAAAATACTCTTCTAGTACTTCCTCAAGTCCGCGAAAAGACAACAAATTCCGGAGATTCGAGTCTGAAACTTAGCCGAAGTATATTCCTCACTTCGAATACACTCTCCTTATTCATTACTCTAAGAGTTCGTAATGTTTTTCCGTCGTGAATATTCTCTGTAATAAATTCGTTATCCCCCCACGAGAGCTTATTGTTTCCAGAATTCCCTGACAAATATCTCGACGAAACACGGTTATGTTTTTCGAGGAAATGCGTTTCCGCAACCGAATAGCGGCAAATGAAGCAGCGATATAGGTTTTTGCAGTCAACACGAATCATTCTTCTTTTTATTGGTTTCCAATAGATCCCAGTTTCCTATCGCCGTCAACCGCATCCATTTCCACTTGTATTTGCTATAAATGCCCTTTTGATTCGGTGCTTGAGAGGGTGAGTTTGGGATTTAGTGATGAATATTTTGGTATTCAAAAGAGTTAATGGATTCCTCAATAATAATCAACTCAACCCATCTGGTCATTTCTTACTCTTATATGATCATTATATTTTACACTTGGCATTTAATATGTTTACCATTTTACCAGTAATTAGACTGTATATTATCTTTAGCATTTGGAATATCAGTTTTAATTTGCGAATTCTTAATTCATATTTGTATATCTCTTGCAACATTTAATCTGTTCACGTCATTAGGTATTATTTTCTTTGAGATATCCTCTTCTCCTGTTTCTTTATGTGCCTATTTTATGCTTCTTTAATCCGTAAGCATGTGCTACATCTCATTCTTTCCATTTTTACACTTGAATCTTTCGTTTCTGAGTCATCATGATTGAGGCGATAACTAATAATTCTCATAAAGGCGCCGTTCAAAGATTTGGAGGCTGTGGCATCGGCAGTCTGTTGCATTAACTCGCAAGCGGTAGCAAAATCGCTTTTATGGGAGCTATAATTTCTTCTATAGCGATCGGTATCCACCGTAAACAAGTTCGATTGGAAACGTCCAATGTCGTTGTGATCGCAAGCAGGTGTTGTTGATGGCCCCAAGTTAATTCGTTGAGCGTACGCCGCTTTTTTACGGAATACAAATTGATGTCACGCGTTTGTATCTCCGATGTACTCGAAGAAAAGGATTGAAATACTAAGTTTCATTTCTATCTTATTATTTCAGAAAGATGACAATATACCGAACGTATGAGTCTGGTATATTTTTCTCTCGGAATAATCATAGCAGTATGAACTTGGTATTATTACTAACCTTACTAAGTAACTAGGCATTATCTCACTGCATTGACTTGGGATTCATCACTTCTTGTTTTATGCACCAAGTGATATATATGCATATTGTTTACTGTCACTCACTTTCCTAAGATTGATATAAGCAAAAAATGTTTTACTTACTAATTTCTCTCTAAAAATTGTTGCATAAATTCTGTGTCAATGTAGAAAACTAAAAAATTCCTCCTCTACTGATGTTTTTTGATATCTCATATTAGCTTCGAGTAAGCAACATCTCTACTGTTCAGTCATATTATTTCAAAGTTATGGCTAATAATACATTAAAATGTCACTTCAATAAAACGATAAATAGGATTTGATTTCAATTTTTGAATCATAATTGAGCAAATAAAGGTAAAAGATCTTTTAAGGTAACGATTCATACGATTTCATTAATGAATTCCTCTTTCGGTCCTCATTCGTCTTCGAGGTTTACTCTTTTGTCTCAAAATCATCCGTCGAATATCTTCTGTGACTCATCCGCTAATTCTTCCTTTTTTAAGTCCTCGACGGGCCTTTGTCCCTTTTCTATAATGCGTCTGCCCAATGTTTCTTATGGCACCTCAATGGTTACGATGTTTATCGTGTCGTTCTTAATCCCGTTGGTGTAATGTGCTCACATTCATTTAACTTCTTTTACGGTTGATCGTTGGCCTTCTGTTTGAAGGATATTTTTGGTTTTTGATTTCACATCCGAAGAAGATTGAAGGAGTGTGTTTCCTCTGTTCAATCTTAAAGAAGTCATCCTTCTGAAGTAGAAAATGGCTTATGTCGTCTTTCAATTCGGATAGCATAAACTGCAACGATGTATCGTGTATTTGATCGGTTAGTTTCTGTAAAGAAACAGTCGAAAGCCTGTTTAGTGTTAAATGAAGCAAAAAATTTACAAGTGTCATGATTTATAATAGAAATAGGATACTCAGTCTTAAGCTCTTGGCTGGATTAATTTCTCGGTAAAATTTAAAATCCGCCAAGTGCTCGTACTCTGCTGAGTGGATATTTAGACTTAAGATCGTGAAGATAATTCCAGCTGCAGAATTCAGCGAGAAAATTGCTTTGGTGCGCCTGCGGAGGCCAGAAAATGAGCTTACGTATCCATAGAGTGGAAGCTACTTTTCCTCCCACTTTAATAGCACCGAAGTCTCATCCGCTTGCTCTGCGGGAACCTGTCTGACTTGCGATATCCATGACAGATGATGTATCCTTCAAACCCGTTCTCTTGTTTTTCATCTCAACAATCCGTAAAGGAATTTTTTCCGGTGACTTCAGAAGCGTGCGCTTAACGCATGCCTCCGTATGTCATTTCCCGAAGAATGTTTCAATAAAGGAGTGTCAATTCGTCCTCTTTTATCGACGTCTCGCTGGAGTCGCGTAACTATGGAGATTTTCAAAATTACAGGACCGAGATAGTTTACTATCAATTTCACGCGTTTCAAGTAATACTTTACTTTTGTTGCTTTACTAACTCATGAATACATATTTTCATTTTATTTTTTGTGAATATTGGGATTTATATTATCCTCTATCCCTCTAAAACTTACTCTTTAGCATATTATAAAGAAAATTATTTTGAAATACGGACTTTGAATCGGATTTCTTAGAAATCTCGTTTAACTACATCCGATATTAGGGAACGCGAAGGATCGGATATCGGATGAAAATTGCCAGATAATTATGCGGGGGAAGTGCTCACGACACCATCTTCTATCGGAGGATGGGAAATGGAGAAACGGTGGCGGATTGGACCCGTCCTCGGGCCAAATTAAATCCCTTTTTTTTTCTCCATTTCCAGCGAACCCTGAGTTCAACCGCGGTGCGGGAAAATCTGTTTTCGAGGCATTAAGCTTGTTTGACATCGCCGGTCTGGAGATTATGTTTGACGTTAATAAATGAACGCCTCGGGGTTATTTGCACAATGGGTTAGATCTAGGATACGGGGAACCGTCTGATTCATTCCCAGCGGATTTGTCTTTCTCGCTCAAGTGCATTAGGTCTGCAAACAGCGGGAGATTCGTTAGCATAGGAATGGGCGGCTCGAGGACTTCTGAGGACATTTAGGAAACCGCCGGCGGATTCGGTTGCTGCGGTGTCTCCGAAAGACGAGACCTGGAAGGATGGGCCTATGTGTACAATGGCTTCAGTTGGGTGAGAATGTGGTGTTGTTTGACTGAGTTTTGAGATTAATTCTGCTCGTACGGCGTAATCGTCTACTGGATATGTTGTACCCCTTTTAAAGTTTTATTAGTTGTACCCCTTTTAAAGTGCGTTAATTATAATACAACATATTTTGATTACTTAACTATGCAAAATATTTCTAAAAAGTCCTTTTTTCTTGTTCCGTTTTTCTTACAGCATTCTATACTCAACATGTCTATTATTTGCAGTTAAATTCTATTGAAGCCTACGAGAGAATTAGTATTTCTATAATTGAGTGACCGTTAATTTTCCTCTCTGTTTTAGGTGATAAAATCTCCATCAAATCTCCTTGAAGCGATTATCGTTAATCAGGAGATATTGAACGGCAAACACCGCAAATCTGCGTATTCTATGAAAGAGATGTCATATTTCACTTTGCCTCGATGCATTCAGCTCAAACGGATGGCTTTTCGAATTGATTTACTATCGCTAAGTGCGTTGAAATTTTTCACGACGTGATTTTATGATCTCAGCGCCTTTTATATTTTCCTCAAATAAAAGCGCTGATCACGCGTTAAATATACGCTGCACTCAATCTAAGCCTTCGTTTTATGGCTTTCATTCTGCGGACAGTAAATCCACGATGTAATAAAGGGGATCCAATTTACGTCATCCATCGCTAAGAGAGGAAAGCAATCGTAACCACTGTGTTATTGGCGGAAACATATCGCTGGCGTGAGGTGAGGTGTCAAAGGAAATCTGAATTCGAGTGAAATGGACGGAATTATACAGTGATTGTGGGGAATATGATACAGAGATTGAAAATATTCCTTAAGATACTTTTATTATCAGTTCTGTTAGATAAAATTTATCGTTGATGGAATAGATTTTGTGTATCGTGTGATTGATTTTCGAATTATGATTCTAGTTACATCTCTCTAATCGTTAAGAATAAGGTTTTATGCTTGGCAATATCCGGATCGCTAATTCTTTAGATCATGGCAAGCTAAATAGTATTTCGAACTTTTTTATTCGTTTTTGAAGACTATAAAACCCATACTCCTTGTCCGTTGATTGTTTATAAAGAATTTTAACGTGCCAAATTATTTTTTTCCTTATTCTGTAATTTTTTATAGTTTTCGACGAAATTGAGGACCTTTATTGATTGTGTATTTTGATGTAGCGATGGCGATCCTAATTAACTCCGTCCCTTATTGAATCATCTATTCTGTTTTGTAAATCAAGATCATTTCACTCTAGCGTCAGAAAACCGGCCATAGATGCTTGTGTTGCATCTATAAAGTCTGTTATGCAACTAATAATATGTTATTCGATCTCTAGATTAAATGTTTGAATCTCGGGAATGAATGTTCGCTGTTCACTCCCACGGAGCCTCTAATCCCAGAGGACGCCTTATCGAGACACTAATTCCTTCAATCATTTTGTTTTTCTTATCGCAAACTTCCCTTTTTGCATTTCTTCCCTCAGCTGATCAGTCATTTCGAGGATAATTTGAAAAACGGCTGAATCTGCTCCTTTTTTCGTCACTTCAGCTTTGTCGGCCTCCATTTTTCTAACACATTCATTCGGTGAATTATATTTGTATTGTATGAGGCGTTCCATCGATGATTTGCCTTAATCGGTTTCTCTTTTTGATATCTATTTCTTGATTCTGTGATCGATTGAAAAATTTACAGCTGTTGTTTTCTTTTTTAATGACGGGCACTTTTGAATTTATGTTAAGGAACTTTGCTTTAGATTTCTAATTCGTAAGAAGCTGTTCACTTCACAACGATTTCTCTCTTAACTTTGATTTTTAAAAAATATTTTAAGGACGTGATTTTGAAATTTGTTTTCAGATTTTGGTTATCGAGAATTTTAAGGCTGAGAATCGTAAGATATGAAAAACCAGAACTTAAAACATTTTTGCGTTTCAATCTTTCTTTACCGATACTGTTTTTGATTTAATGCATCTTAAAGTTTTTGACCTTTTTTATATCTTAGTTTGACATACTTTCAGGGAAGCATAAGACGTATTTGATATCGCATTTTACGTGACAAAGGAAATAAAAAAGAAGCGCTTCCAGTGGAATAAGGACGCGCAAATTTGCTTCAACTGTTTAATGGAGGAGCGGGTTAATAATGGCGGTTTCATGTTAATGAGGATTTTACCCCCTCTGCATCAAATGCCTGTTCCGCTACTCCGCCGTTGCATGTCGTAATGGTGGAGCCATTTAACGTGCACCGTAAATTCGCACGTCTGTGAAGGCGCTATCGCTTTTGAATCAACTTTTTATGCTCTGCAATCGGAGGTGAAATCGGAAATTATTACAGTCGTTTGTTTTTGCCAACACCTGGCCTTCGTACGACTCATAGAGGATGCCGAGCGGAACTTTCCGTGCGCATGTGGAGATGTCTTCCTCTTTCCGGATGTTTGTGCAATTGAGCTTCATTTTCGACGGATTTCTGTTCCTAATAATGAACACTTTTTTTCGTACATTGATTTCGTAGTTCGAGGAGATGTTTCAGTTGTCGTGTTCTTCGTTGGAAATCGGACTTGTTTGCAGAGACTGTCCAATCCCATAGCTGATGATGTGGCTGTAGATATCAGCTGTGGATAATGCACGAATCGGTTAATGGACAGCATTCTTAGTGTTTCGGAATAATCGCATAACTTTCACTTTATCGCAGCCTCATTTGTCATAACATTTGGCACGAGATTCAACGAAAGAGATAAGAAATTCGTTGAAAACGAAGGAATTAAGAAGTGGTCTTTGAGAAAAAGCAACTCTTTCTAATTCCTCTTATGTCGAAGGATTACTCAGATGCCCATTTCATCATTTGGAAGTCCCCAAATTCAATTTTTCTTATGTTGAAGCATCTGTTCGCTTCTCTCGATTCCAAGAGTTCTTCCTTTGCTCGTATTTGCTCATCATCCGATTCATTTAATAGAGGAATCTTATGTTTCAAATGTTAATTTATGAACAGAGTGAGAGAGTTTCGTCCATTAGAATTTCCGAAGCATGATAATTCACAGCTGAAAAGAAATTCTTCTCTGATCATAAAATTTTTCTAAATTGGATATCACGATTACGAACTTGTGATTTATTCTGTTCCACTCCCATTATTTGTGAAATGGCTCCGAAAATGTTATTGTTCTGAGACGGAAGTGAAGGACAGCGTCAGGAATTTTTCACTTTGTTCTTATTTTTCCTCTGAATTGTCTCTCCGCTCGACGAGCATGGAAATATTCGCCATAAAAGGGAAGCATTTTAATTACGACTCCTTATTTTTCTTCCCTTAATTTTTTTCTCTGAATTCCATCTTTAAATAGTATCCTCGCTTTTTCACCCCTTGCGATCAACCCTTTTGAAATGGTCATCTGATGCACTTCTCCAACCTCTGAAGGTATACAACGTGGTTTCTGATCTATGTTTTGCTCAATAGATTGCGTATAAATATGTTCTATGAATATCAATAAAAAGTTATTTTCTGTTTTTGTTTAATATTGGCTTCTCCTCAACTTCTCCTGAAATCGAATAGTTTTTCCAACGACATTTTTTGAGTTCAGTTTCAACTTTAGAGTCATCCTTTTTTATTAATATTTCCGTAGTTTTATAGGTATAAATGTATCGGAGACGAATCAATTGATTCGCATGATTTTGGAGATAAAAGAGTTGTAAGTGTATACAAAGGAATCTAACTCCATAATGTCTGATTAATGGAAAAGAACTGTTCAAAATCTAAAGAAAGTTCAAATGAGGTTTTGGAAGAAATTGCAGTTCTTCTCAACGGAGGTTCATCGGCGAAGTTTCCGTAATTTAAGACTTCAGCAGCAATAATTGATTCGTTGGAATCAGAATCGTAGGAATATCGTCTCTGATTGAGAAATCGGCTTCCAAACTTTATTCTTCGTATCTTGTGATATCTGTTTGATGGTTTAAGGAACAGAATGATTTTTTCCTCGAGATCATCGTAATTTCAAAGCTTCGAAATTCAAAGAAGATTGTAATCGTATTCTTGGAAATCACATTTTACTCTGCGGTTTTTTTCTACTTTCGAAGGACCAAAAATTCGGTCGTAGGTTATCTGAGTATTATCGAAGTTAAACAAAGGGATTCGTAATCGTATAAATGGAATGTTCGCGTCTTTGGGGAAATGTTGAAGGCTTTCGAAGGTCAGAAAAGAAACGGTCGTTTTACTGAAGTCAGTGGAAACTAAGATACTCGTCAAAAGATGTTGATTCAGAGGTATTTGAAAAACATTTTTTTCTATCAAAAATAAATGAGAAAATACAAGTTCTCTTATGACTGGAAAAGATTATAATTATCCCAAAACTTTCATTTTATATCAACAGAAGACTTTTCGACAACGAATGTTGGGAGAGCTCCTTCATAGAAGACGTAGAAAGTATAATGCGTCCACCTTGTTATATAGGCCGATAATGCGCGAAAGATCAGAGAAATAGATGCGCGAACGGAGCGTTATAAAAATTAATGTTTTCCGCGAACTATTCGCGAAAATAATCGCCTAGGGAAATAGCGTCATGGTGCACCCCCTGCCAAACGCCGAAAGGCGGCTAGCAAGGTAAATATGTAGATGTAGATGAATGTAATTTATTTTAGGTGAGGAGTGTTTTCCCTCCTCACTTCGGATGGAATTCCACAAATGGCTTCTTTGATTCTTTAGTTCTGCTTTCTTCATCAAATCATTGAGCACAGATTTTCAGCTGCAAAAACATTCGCATTTCTGATTGTCGTTCATAGAAGGAAATAAAAACATAAGGGTAACAAGTGAATGTTGATTTTTTACAATGATTCAGACGAGACGCTGTAATTTCTCCAATGTCTTTTCGTTATACACTATTCTACGCAATGTTATTTGAATGATTACTATTTGTATTTTAAGTAAGGTTCCTTTCCCATACCGTCGTATTTTAAAATTTCTTAGAAAACTTATTTCAGCTATAATTCTCATGGTTTTGGGGAAACAAATCCTTTCCACATCCGTCTTCATTACTTGGTAATTAAGGCTAATTTGTAAGAAGACAGAATCGTCGTCAACTGCGAAATTATTACATCAAATCGCTCGTTTTCATTAATAAGGTCTATCGAAAGAGTGGCCCATATCCTGTTCTTGGAATGGATTTTGGTTTCATTCCACAGTTTTTTCGGCCATAAAATTCTCAGTTTTCAATTCCGATCTTCGGCGTGTCCTTTTTAATAAACGAAATGCTTGTCCGTGGAAAAAATCCTCTCCTGGTTTATATTCCGCTGGCAAAAGTGTGGGCGTCGTTGGAAGGCTTCCTTTTTGGGTCCTTAAAACGTTCCTTTTATCAGCCGATTTTGGCATCGAAAGCTTTTTTAGGGGAATTTTCGTTTCGAGTACGAATTGGCATAGTCTTTTTGAAGGATTGATTGAGTCGTACGTTGAGAAGCGATGATTTGAAAGGAAAAAGAATCCCAAATGCGGTGATTTGTTCACCTCCACGTCACTCGTCCTTCGATCTTCACCTTTTTTATCTCATAACAATCTCTTTCTACTCAATTATTAGCTCTTAAATAAATTATTTTTTCATAAATATATTTAAAAATGTTATTGTATTGAAATGCAAAGTTGACGAAATCTTTTTATTTAATCCTGTTTTTGAAATATTTCGCGAAATATTAAGCGAGATATGCAATTTCTATGTTGTTGTAAGTTCAATGAGGCTCTTAACTCGAGCATTTAAAAAATGACGCATATTAGTCAGAAAATGCATAAATAAATTGAGCTTTTTATAGATTCGGAATTAAAGTATCGACAGTGGATTTCTATCCCCTTATTCATGGGATCTTTTTTTCCCAAAGATCCGCCAGCGACGAAATCCACTCAACGAACCGATTTTATCGAATTCCTTTTAAAACTCTTTCGTCACCGACTATCCGTGGATTCATACGCCGACACTCGTTTACTTTCAATCGACGCACATAAATAAATCTGCGACGAGGGGACATATGGATAAAAGGGGATAACCTTTTATCGGAACAAAAGGGAACCAACAGAAGGGGAAATTGGGTTCATATTTTCGGGCTGTTTGTCGAATCCGCTATCGGAAAAATACCGTCCGTGCATTATAGGCGTCGTGTTGGGCTAACATGCGTGACTACATGGGTCGTTTCCATAGCTTCGGCTTTTCCGCTGTGTTTTCCAATTTCCCGATAACGTCCCTCGGATTTCGACGTCGAATACCGCGTCTTTCGAATGACTTACTGGGGATTATCGGTGACTTCTCATCTTTTGAATTACGAGATTAATTCATTTTGAAAGACTTTCGATGAAGAATAGTAACGATATTTAAAGACATAATTTACTTATTCCTTATGAAAGAAAGCATGAATTTTGCATCTCATTCCTTATTTCATGGTTTTTCCATAATATTACATCTACGGAATTATACTTGTATAACATTGGAATCCAAATTCTCATTGTCTAAATCATTTAGGAAAAAGACGATTCAGTAACTAATTAGGTCTTATTTTTCATTTGTATTTAAATGATTTTTACATGGTCCATTTTACTTGTGAAAAGATTTCATCCATTTATGATGCTGGTATTTTGTCAGCTTTCGACTGAAATGAAAATAACTTTTCATTCACATTCCTTCTGGAGATCATTTTCCTCATTCCTTGGCTTTTGGTAATTTCCCGAACCTCTTCATTCAGAGCATCTTCTCAGAGGGGAAACTTGCAAATATTTGAAATGCATGGAAAAGTGATGACTTTTCCATTCTATTTCCCCTGTTGAAGCAGACACTCTGTGATTGGAAGAATTCCCTCTCAAGAGAAGAGCTGGTTTCCACCTCATACCTTTCGCTTTACCTGTTTACTTTTCCAAAATGGATGATTTGAAAGGAGAAATTTTACTTTTGGAGGATCAAAAAAAAAATATATTCATTAAAAAGTTAAATATGGATAATTATTCTTAGACTGAAATTAATATTTTTACTATGAATAAGAATTGCAATTTTTCACAAGTATTTTTATTAATAATTCTTATCCTTTTTTTACGTTTTTAATATCGAACTTATTAAGCTCTGAATATTAGACCATCGCCATTTTTGTGTTTCATATTCTTACCTATGACTGTTTCTCTCGGGAGGTTTCATATTGGATTCACGCGATAGTTTTCAGCTCTAGTGATACTTCGTCAGCAAAGATCCCTTCGATTATTCATACCATTTCCTGTTCCTTTGATGTTCCTGGGAACGGCTATGAATTTTTTAGCGCCTCCATTTTTCCAAGAAAGCAATCTTCAGGGAATAAATTCCTTCGGTGTTTTTGCGGTGAATCTCCATATGCGCATTCTGCGATTACTACTTCTTATCCAATTTCTCATTCGTAAGAATGCATTGGTTTCAATATCCTATTCATTTGGATGTATGTCACCCTTCTTTTTTTAATTCTTTTTGCTTCCACCAGAATTTGTATGTATTGTTTTATAATTGTGTATATAATGGTAAATTTCATCATGTTGTTGTATTACATATCTTTACAAAAACGACAAAAATATTATGTATAAATCGATGCGCTAGTTGGCACTGAGGGGAACAATCGTTTTCTTAATCTTACAAAATAGTAAATTGACTTAGATATTTATCAAATTATCTTTTAAAAATTTCTTGCAATAGTACAAACTTTAAATGATTCCAGTATTCATAATTGCGGCTTTTGCTAATATTACTTTGAAGTGGACATTTATGCTTCTTGAGTTATTTCCGAGATACTTCATTTTTTTCGATTTTTTCAAGATCTTCTCAACCCAGTTTCATTTCGTTACACGTCCCGAGAACATCCCTTTCACAGCATCATCCCTTGCGATGAATTTTAATGCCCCTGTTTTCTCCGATGCATCATTCATCCCTTTTAATATACATATCCCTCTCATCGTATGTAACTTTCAGAGGCCTTCTTCTTGCTGTTTTGTTCTTCAGTCATGCATAATTCCATCTCTTTCATCTCGACTACTTCACCGTTTCTCAGGTATCAATCTTTCATCTCCCAAACATCAACTCTCTTCCACTTCCAGTGCTTAGACCCTTTGGCAACTATTGTTCATGTTTGAATGATTTTTACGTGTTTTGCTGACCGAATGGCGTTGGGTGAATGTTGTTTTGGAAGGAAAGGAATTTCCGTAATGAACAAGGGAGAAACAGTTCTCTCGCACACTCTTTTCGGGATTATAAATAAAAGTCTTATTTTCATTGTTTTTATGATAATGCAATTGAAATATTGAGGGAAAATGTTAAAAGAACGTCACCAAATGTATGATAAGAAACTCTTCCAAGAGTTCTATGTGATAAGCATCTCTATCACGTGTTCATCTCCAATATGAATCTTTCGTAAATGGCAAATCTAAAACTCAATTTCACTTATGAGTGTGTTCCATTCCCGCCTTCTAAACAGTCTACAAAGTGTTGAATGAATAAATGAATGATGAGAAATGGAACGAACTTTGAATCTTAGGTAGACCTATAGTTACCAGAGGACTTTTTTATGTGCTGTGTCTCCAATATGAAAATTCTTTTCCGAACCATCAGTTCTGCTTTTATTTTAGAAAAAGGTCAATAGTGTGTTTCTCATAATATTACTTTCTAAGACTTTGGCCACTTCATAGACATCGGTGCGAGAGATCTTCGGAGAATTCGTATTTGCTTCTTATCGAAAGAACGCAATTCTGAGAGCTATTACTTTTTAGTTATATTTTCAATCATGTTTCATACCGGTGCATTCCTGAGTTTCAATTCCTTGAGTTCTGTACCGAGAGTAATGGAAACGTTTTTATTTTTATGCGTCAATGATCCGACTCGGTTTGTTCTATTCATTATGGGTCGTATATGTCTCGCTCAAATAATACCCGTTGATTCGTAGGCCTCGATAGGGTCGCCATCTGGATTCGAACATCGATCGAATGCGATGACAAAAATATCGAAAAAGATTTCGATATAAATCACTTTCGCGCGTCAATTGTTTAGGCGCTACGATGATACGTAATAAGGCCAAGATATGGGTAACAACTTAGCTGTTATATTTTAAAAAAGAGGAAGTTTTAGAACGAAAATTCTACAATTTCGATAGCATCAACTCTAGAGATATTTTTGCTTTATTATTTTTTCTTTTGCCCAATAATTTTATTTTGCTTTAGTGTTTGAGAAATTCAATATACAGATCGATTTTATTCTTATATGCAATTTATAATAAAAAATTAAAGGAAGTTGATTTTACCGTGTGAGTTAAATCGTATAATTATGGCACATTCTTGTTATTTTATTTTGTATCTTTATTTACAAGTAAAAAGTAAAAGTGCAATTCATTTGATTCGAAAAAATTACAGTGCAGTAGTTGTAACAAATAATGAATTTTTAAATATGAATTTCTTTAACTCCAAAAGTAGATCAGTTCTTAAAAAAAATCAATCGCTGAAGACAGAAGACTTGTGGAACTCCATAACGTCAAGGTATAGTATAAGCAATAATTAAATTATGATGGAACTCAGAAAAAGTCTTATTTTCTTTACAGATCAGTTCTGTTAAAGTTGGAGGTTATTCGTTAATACTGACCTCCCGTTAGGATGAGTTTCCATCCTAAGTTATTATTCGTGTCACATTGAATTGTATTTTATTATCACTTGCTTGGTATGTTTAGCTTTAATATCTCGGAAGCATAAATAAATCTGTTATTTAGTTCTCGGAGATGCAATCAATTTGTCTTCGGCGAAAGAACTTTATTAGCCCAGTGTCATTTCCTCGCAGCGATTATTGGGCTTCTTTTAATAATTGCCCGTAATGGATAAAAGAGCCCTTTTCATTCTCACGAAACCCATTTTTTGCTTCAATAAACGCCTCACGTTTTGAAATACAGACCTTTTTTCCATAATCGGCTCAAATGAAGATCTTTTTTATCCATGCAATTTTTACTCTTTTTAATTCCCTAATCCATGTGCTGGATTCCTTTTTGAGCCATCTTCCGCTATTCATTTATATTCATCCGTCTGGAAATTAATGCCACGTAAAGTGCATTTATTGTGCACATAAATTACACTTTGAAGAGTCTACGGCCTTTTTTCCGAAATGAACGTCTCCATTTTACCATTAAATTCCTTTACGTCTCTTCTGCGAATAAAAAATCTCTTAAATATGAACTCTCGAAAAGATTTGGAATACATTTGTGAATTTTGAAATATCAGTTCTTTAACATTCGCTGGTCACATAAAAATAGTAATTATAAATATTTAGTAAATTAAATGAACTTTCTGCCACCCGGGAAAATTGATACGATGTATGTCGAATTCACCTACGAGAATACGTGTAATATTATGTGATACGCATTCCTTTTGTGCACTCATTCAAATGAAGAATCAAACAATCCTGTTAAATCTGTTTTGTTTGTGCTTAAGAACATTTGACGGAATCGACTAAGTTGACCTCAAGATGAAAGAAAAAGAAAAAATTTTTCTTTCTTTTTACATCAATGATAGACATAAATTCAGAACATTTTATTCTCAATCGTATACGATCAAAAGGAAACCATTTTTATTCGTTTATCACTATCTTCGGAAAATCATTCGGCGATAAATCGCTTTCAACAGAAAGCGTTTTGAAACGAAAGTCGAATCGGAGATCCAAATATGTCAGCTCACATTATTGTCGAAAGCGTTTCCCCAAATTTATCATCCCCAAGGGACATGTTTCGGAAAATTTCGTTTTTATTATCCCATTCCTATCGGATTCTGATTTCATTCTTTTTGATAGTAATCGATCGGACACCCTTGTTCCAACCTTTCAACCGAGACTTTGCCATAATATCGCGTTTCTTTTGTTTTCTCACGAAACAAACACCAATCAATCACCGCTAAGCCGCTTTCCTTCTTTATTTCCTAAAATTCACCTCCTCAGCGTTTGGAAGGAAAAGGAATCTTGTATCTTCCCTGCGTGCCCCTTGACTGAGTTTTTTCGTTACAGACATTGTATATTTTTTCGATTCTTCGTCTCCTTTTTTTCGGAATGTGACGACATTACATATCCAAGTTAAAAACGAGGTTGCACGGATTGCCCTGGTTTAGTCTCAAAAGGAGTCGAAGTAAATGTTGCGTGATTCTGTCTTAATCCTTTTTCAGATCTTCTATGAGATGGTATGAAAGAAAAGTCTCAAAATATCTTATATCTAAATTCAATTACAGAATGTCTTTTTGATTTTGTTTCTCTAAATTCAGATATTGAAAAGTTTTCGGTGTCATGGTGTTTAAATTTTTCTCTCTTTATTTTTGACTTCGACTCTGCGTTGGTTTTATATAATTTTCCTTTATCTCTTTATTGTTGGCGATGAACTAATATTGACGCAGAATAATCCCATTGATAATATTATTTTAAAAATTTGTGGTTTATGGAAAGTTAAAGATGACCATATCGAAGCAAAAAAAAACCCAAGTTCTCAACTTGGATCCTTCTGTAACTTATTTTGGAGGAGTAAACAGTCCGTTTAAGATCAAAGTAGCTTTTAAATCACAAAAAAGCAACGATATTCTCTCAGAATCCGTCATTCTCAATTCATCAAGTTCAGCTGCATTTCTCGGTGCCCCTCTTGGGATGCATTAAACTCCTCTTCATTTGCCGCTTTTATGTTTAAAAAAAACTTTTCCCGGGAGCGTCATTACTCGAGAGACGGGAAATTACGAAGGTAAGGTAGCGGAAGGGAAAAAAAGACTGCAGTCATCAATTCGTCTCCGAGAAGTGGTAATAAACATCAACCGAAACGTGTTTCGCCGTTTTTTAAGATCTTCAATCCACTCTAAATGAAGGGCCGTGAAAAAAAGGAGAGAGATAAACGGAAGATTGTTTATCGCTTCGAAGAGTCGATTTAAATCGGTGAGGAAAAAATAACGGTTCTTTCATTCGAGTGTTTTTTTTCGCCGAAGCATATCCTCTCGGATGGATAAGCAAAGGGCAGTTGCACGAGTTATGTCCTCTAAAGTGATTGGGAAAAGAATGTATCTGAAGGTTCATCCCTCCACATTCTTATGGCGGTGGTGTATGAGGAATAAATGAAGCCGTTGGAGATGTTCCATTTTGAGTCAATAGTTTTTTATCCTAAACATATGATTCGATTGGTAGATTTTAAGATTCAGGCGTGGAACATAATGTCACGTTTTTTAGATATTTTCTTTTCGTTAGTATGTTGAATGATATGGTAGATTATAACAATATATCGATAGTGAGTTAGTTAACGCTATCATAAGATGGGCAAGATGGTTTGTATTGATTCTACCTAAGACTCTATTTAAGTGTTTTATACAATCGCAGTTATGCTTTTTACGAGTGTCGGTTACACGTTTAAAGCATACTTTTTGATCGGATGTCATTGCGACTTCGGTATGTGAGTTTGAAAGATGTTTCCATGGCATTGCCCCTTCAGAACACTTTTTATCGAGTCGTTGATTCAACGGAAATTGTTCCGCAATGTTTAAAGATCCAGAAGTCCTTTTAGTCGTTGAAAAAACTAGAATCAGGAAAACGTCATTCATAATCCTTGCGATTGCTTTTGTGGGGAAAAACAGTTCATCCCTCTTTTTTTCACTCGAAAATGACGTTTATATAATCTTTTCCCATTGGAAAACCCTTTTTGTTCGGATTCACTTTTATTCCAAATGACTTATTCCGGGAACCCTCTTTTCCAGAGGCACTTCTTTTTTGTGGATTAAGACGGAACGAGAATGTCAAAGATACGTCTCCCGCAGACGATCCAATAACTCTCCTTTTCATCCGATCTCCTCTTTTGCCCTCTTCCAATTTGCACCTCTCTTTCGTGTCCCATTGTTTTGTTTAATGTAAGAAACGTGCAGTTTTACCTACATTCTATAAATATTTTATAGAACATGATCTAGAATTTAAGTATTATATTGTTTCTTTATTCCTTTTTCTGCTACCAATTCCGATAGATTTGAATTTTTTCTCAAAGTTTTCCGTGATTTTCTGTATCGCAAGGGATTTAATGTTCAAAGATATTTATGGAAACCTCGGTCGTTATTTTTACTGAGAATTGTTTGAGGAAATGGTTTCCATCGAAATTAAGATGGATTAGGTATTTCTTAAACATCTGAATCAAGAGACGGATCGTCATTTTTATTATCCGGTGGTCGTGACCGTGGTGATGTTTAAACACCAAATGTTATTATGATTTTACATTGTATTTCTCTAATAACACTCTCTCTTTGTTTTTCTAGGTAAGTACCAGAACCGACTGCAAGGTCTTGCCCATTCCAAGTATCGTGAGTACATTTTACCCAGAGTTAACTGTCTGACATAGTGGGTGTATGATCCTTCGAAATTACTTTTTGTCTCGGTTAATTAATGAAGTAGATTAATTATTTTAGTACTCAATATTTGATATTAAATTCCATTTATAGTTCCGATTTAATTTATTGCATTTAAAGAGATTTAAATGTCGCCTGGGAGTGAGACTTATTATTAAGAAAACAGATTATCCATTGAGATTCCTCATTCCGTTACCACCCATTCCTCTTCAAAATATCACGGAAGTGTAGTAAAGGCGTTCTCCTCTGTTTCAGTTCCCATTAACGCTAATCTCACCTTCGATAGGCATCTTCTTCTGGAAGTCGAAATGCTCTGAGTAATCTCTAGCATCGATAAAATTAATTACTCTGGGGAAACCGCTTATCAAACACAAATAATCCAGACTTTCGACCAACTTGGCAACGAGGCGGGACTTAACAATTCTGGACACGAGGTCGTTTCATAATCCGAAGATTGCGGCAAATATGTCGTCATCTGCGAATATCGCCGCTAAAATGTTCGAATTGCGCAGAAGTGGATTCAGCCATTTTGCATGAAATAGGAGATATCGATTAACTTATGTTCCTCTGTGACAGTAAAGTTTCTAGCCGTTATACACGCGTCATGTGTAACGAGCCATGGATGACTCCTCCTCTAATAGGCATCGCGTATTTGCGATTCCCCGTGAGATATCAGTCAATGATTACATTAGCTTCACGTGAATAAAATACGATTTGCTTAGCGTTGGATATTATTTAGGTTAAACTAATGAAAAATATTAATTTTATATTCGTAAACCTTTGTCTTTTATAAAATTTTAAGGTTTTGTTGCTGATTGATGCTGATGTATTGTTTCAAAGTAGAGCAGTACTGCTATTTTTGTGTTCATCCTCATGTTCTAGATTTCTCGCGTATGCCGTTTTATATATTAAATCCTCACATTTGCTTTGCTGAATATCTTCCGAACGTATCTTAATGAATCGGATCACCATCGGATAGATAATCGCCGATATTTCCTCGGTTGTTAGCAACCAATTTAGACCCATCGGCAGATGAGCGTATCTGCGATGTCGTTAGGAGGTGTTCTCGGAATGACTTCGGCGTTTTTATTCCCGCGATTCAATCATCATCTCCAAAGGATTGCCGCTCCCATTTGCTTATGAACACCCAAAGGAATTGCAGTGAAAGCGTTGTTTATAAGTTCATCTTGCTCGATTCATCGTAACTTTCGAAAGATCATTAAAATTAAAAGATCAAAGATTTTAAAATCGATCTGTTTTATTTACCATTTTGATCTTTTTAACAATTTGTAAGCCATGAAAAAAATTTATAGCATTTTCTGCTGTAAATGAGAAAAAGACTTTTAATGTTGATAAGTATTTTCAGAAACCCTAAGACCATTTCATATTCTTCATTGAATTGTGGAACTTTTGACAAGTAAAATGTGACAATTATGCGTAGTTTAAGTCCGTACTGAACTGAACGTTAGATTTCAGTAGAGTTTCAGTGGGAATATCGAAATAAATAAACTGAAGGATATATTTGGTGTATTGGTAAAAAAATTTAACTCCCTTACGAATATATTCTACTTTGTTTAAGAGCTTTCTTTGAATGATCTGAAGATTTTTTGCGCTGCTCCATTACGGCGCTCGATTTTGCGAAATCCTCTTTCGTTTGCGATCATTGTCTGGGAGAGAAACCTTCGATTTTCCCATTCTTAAGTCATTTCTCTTTTGGATGTCTTCGGTAGCAACGATTTGTAGAATTACTCAGAAGAACATTTTCCTAACGTTTTTTTTCCTGAACATTTTCGATTGTCTCCATTTTCGTTTTCCGGTAATAAGTTGCTGTGTTTCTCAGGAGAATAAGAAAATTCGTTTTTTCCACCAAAAACTAATCTTTGATTGATGTGCTTGGATCTAGTTTAGATTTTCACTCTCAAAATGTTTATATTAAGTGAGAAGGATCTCACGTTTTTAGTATGTTTTTTGGTTTTATGGTTTCAAAAGTTCAGGAAAGAGATAAATTCATGAAAGCTTTCAAAGATCAGATTAAGATGTTTGATTTATTTCTCATGTGTTAGGTTATTTTTGTAACTTCGCAAGTTCATGTATTGAATAGTATCCTTGTCTATTTTCATTGTGTAAAACGATCCTGGATTCGTTCTTTAAGCTTTAATTTGTTGGTATTAAATGTTATTCAATTTTAAACCTTTAAATTCAAGTAATAATTTCTATATCTCTAAATGTCTTAAGAAGAGATACGTCTTTATATTTCTCAAACCAAAATGTTTTCTGAAAATTCTTTGAAACATATTTCGCTATCTTTCTGGTGACGCGACGAACTCCATCGACCATCATTTTTTTCCATAATAAAATATGATAAAAATCTATTGGAGTTTTCACTTCCTTTGTATATTATTCATTTTTATATCTCTCCATGTGGTATTCTCCTGTTCTTTAATCTTTCTTAAGTCGAAGAGTCGACTACGTCATGAACTTTCCATGTTCTTCAATTTCAGGTACCTTAATGTCCACTTAATTTTAAAATATATCTGAATTTTTTTTCTCAAATATAAATTTGTATTTTTCGCCAATTAAATTTCATTTGGAGGAAAGTGCACCTGCTTTGCTTCTTGATGGATTTTTTCTTGTTTACAGCATTTGTATTTTGTAAATCAAATGTATACGGTTCTTCGTGTCGTATACCGATTCGCTTAAAGTGCCCTCGTCGTGTAACCGGTTTCTTTTCCACGGCGTTGTATTACATTGCACTCGAGTTACAAATTGATGCTAACACACGGACAGTTGACCCAGATTCGTACCATCTTTGCTCAGAGGCATCGCCTTTTTCCTTTTCCCGGCCTTTTTGAGATGTTCCTTTGGAAGGAATGAATGCGTCGAAGAATGTAGTGGTGAATGAATTTTTGCATTCTCATTTTGCTTCAAATTATTTAAATCTATTTCGTTTGAAGTAAAAACGAAATTATTAATGATATTATAAAAAAGTTCTCTCATATTATTTAAAACGGTTTAAGTTGAGAAATTTCTAGTTACGGATGATTAACTGTTTGGTAAGTAAGGGTAACAATAGTATTTCTAAATTTGATAAATTTATTTTTAGTTCTTTCCTCAAAAGTCGTCTAACCTAATCTCAGTATGATTCTATATTTAGATATGCAATTATTTGTCGGAAAATATCCCAACTTTATTTAAAAATTAAGCATGTGGAATATTTTGTCGATTTTAATGAATTTAAATTTAATTGAGAAAAAATAAATTTCCGAGAAATCGTAGCTTTTTTTCTCCTTATAGCCGTTGTGACCCTCATCTTTCTCGAAACAGGCACATATTTGTCGTCTCTGCGATTACAGACGGAAAAGAATGTGAGGCAGTGCTGAAATGTCTCTTTTGCCGCTTTTGGAAAGAGCATTTGCTTTTGGCAGTTGCTTCCAGATCCCGTTTACTCTCTTTTTTCTTAACTGCTCTGGCATCCTTCCCGTCCGAGTCATCAATTCAAGAGTTGTTGTGTCCCGTATTATTTGATGGCATAAAAATCTCTTTATGTGAGCGCTTTTTATGTTCTCTCGATTTATAAGCGATATTTATCTTTGGGTCGCGTCCCGGGTTTTATGGAGTGCAGAGGAACAAATGTCTCAGCGCAAATATTGAGAGGACTAATTGTGATGCGGCTATTTCACTGCTTTGAATTCTTGTCGCGTCGTTGTGTTACAATTTTTGTTTATTTTTCCGTGAATAATTATACTGATTGGGTAAGATAATGCGAGTCATTATATAAAATTGTATGGTTTTATCTTGATACCTTCCCCAAATCATTAAATATTCAATGAGAAATGATTGTGAATGAATATCTTGAAATCTATTTATGAAATTTAATTTGTTAAGTAATGTAGATTGCCTAATGCACTACATATATTTGTCATCCTTCTATCCTGATTTTTCTCTACTTTGTTTTCAACACTCTCATGACTACGAATCCTCATCCGAAAGGAGACTTCCTCAGCCAATGTCTGCTCCTTCTTCAAATGAACGTGTTTTTCAATTCGTGAGAGAAAAGATGCCTCTAAAAGGGCTGAAACCTCTCCGTAATTGATAGTGGTGGCAGAGCAGCCAGATAGTCTAAATCGAGGGGCGTGTAAGAAGCCAAAAGAAGAAGATTAAATATCTGGAATTCACGGCCCATTTGCAGCCTCTTCCTCCTCATTTGTCTGTAATTTCCCGCCAGTCGCCCTTCACATCTATGATTTTTCGTATTTATGGATGTAAGAAGGCCCTTTGTCTGAACAATCTTCTTTTTTTCCCTTCCGTTTGATGTGACTTCCGTTTGAGGTGCGTTTTTTTCGGCATTTCACCGGATCCGAGATAGGAATGATGCTCACGGGGAAAAAACAAGTTCCATATTAGCATTGACGCGTACGAGCGTTTATTGCTGATAACAATCGGTCTGTTTTTGCGTCACGAAAGTGGAAAAGTTGCGGTATATAATTCTGGAATCCTTAATGTCCTTTTGCTGCCTTTTAAATCAGTGAATTATTTGTTAAGACAATCTCTGTCTGCCTTTGTTTCCAGTTATTATTAATTTCCTTCGAGTGAGAAACGGTGGTTTAGATTCTTTTGTTTCGGTACAGGATATAAAATGCAGTTCGAGTAATAATATGTTACAGTATTGTTGAAAGAGGTCACATGAGGTCATGAAATTTTCAGGAATGATTTATCAAACCAATTATAAACATTTTTTAGCTTGATTTTTTTTACTTTGGTTCGAATCCAGTTTACTCGTTAACTTATGTCTGCATATTACAAACAGAAAAAGAGCAAAGCAGGCCGCAAGGACATTTATTTAATCTCAGCGAATTGGTCAATTTTGGTTTCTTTCTTGATAAGCGCAGTTACACTTTTGAAAAAGTATTGTATTCTTTGCGGTATATAATTCTGCTGAATTCACTGCGCGAGTAAATAAATATCCTAATATAAGTTAAATGTAGTAATTGTCGTCCTTTATTCTGCCACGCGTTCTTCTATCAGCATAAAAGTCCATTAATTGCTAAATTGACCAAAATCAAGTTCTTCCGAAGCAATTCATGTGTTTCGGCAGAGGAAGGTGATCGCCGGAAGATTAATGGCGGATATTAACCTCCGATTATTCAGCTTTTTGTTGTTCATCCTCTCATTCGCCGTGAAGAAGTAAAAGGTCTTTCATTACGTCCCTCGGAATTCGTGCAAAAGAAAACATCTGCGCTTTTTTGCCGTCTGCGTTATGAGAGCACATTTTCCACTGTCGTCGCGGTTTTATCCAAATTAGGATCGCGCGAACAGCCTCGAGTTGTTTAAGACCCTTTAAAGTATACGGTTTTTCGATTCCTCGTTTAATTTACTCTCAAAAGAGGTAATTTGAAAGAATTTGGTCCCCTACAAAACGGACATTTTCTTCGCAATTTCTAAAGAAGTAAATTATAAGTTTTACTTCTATCCTCAAAGAATATATGCCGATTTTTGCGTCTTAAAGAGTTGTACATTATTACCCGGTTTTTTTTTAATGGTAATCGGGAATATAGAATTAAATATACGCCGAATCAATATTCAGTATGAATAATTTTGTTTTCAAATTTGTGCAACCAATCATCAAACAGTTTAAGTTGTTATTTTATCCGTGAAATTTAACTCCATATTTCATATAGCAATGGAATCGCCTTTTTTTACAATTTATCTGACATTATCAAATCTTTTTAAAGAATAATTCAGTGAAATTACGTGTATTCGAGAGAGTTGAAGAAACTTTCTAAAATGCATTTATGCATTTTGATCGCTGATATATCGCAATCAGAGTCTATCATGATCTCATCAATGGTCCGTATTCTTTTCTATAGTATGTCTAATTGAAAGTGACTCGTAAACATTTTTATTATTATATTACTATATGTATTATATAGTACAGATTTTCGGTATAAAACATTTCAAATTGAAGTAAAACTGTCATATTTGAATGTGCATGGGTGTAGTTGATGGCCTTGTTGAAAGAGGGCACCACTTCACTTCCCTTCTTATCTCCCGACGCCATTTCGGTGGTCGAAATAATCCGATTTTATTGGCGCTGAGATGAAACCTTAATCTGGAGCTCTTAACGCAGATTCCGAAACCTCCTTCGTGGCGATGAAACAGTGATAATAAGAGGGGACGTTAATGTTCGGAAATCCGCTTCTCCGAAACCCTAATCAAAAAAACTCGTGTCGTAAACTCTGGCGATTAAAAGGAAAAGGATCTTTTAGTTCTCTCTCCCGCCACTTCCCTTATCGGCGCACTTTTTTCCCCCGTTTTCTACTCTTATCCCATCATCTCTTCCTTCGCAGTCATTTGTTTCCAAAGAATCTCATTTCCTTCTGCTGCCCGCTTTTTGCCCTCTTAGTTTTTTCCTCTGTTAGCAATGCTTCTCTCTTTTGGTTCGTCTCTTTCCCTTAGACAGTATTGCGGTATTCTGCTGTTTTGTAGCTTTCATTTTAACTACACTTGGTTTGCAGAAGTCTTTTTCCCATCGCATAAGGTGGTGTTTATTTATTCTGCTGAATCTGAAATTTTATATCGAACAGATTCAAACATTCAAACATAAGCCATCCATTGCTTTGGAAGAAAATGTTTGGTTTTTATTGAGCCAATTTTAAACTGTTTGAATCACACATCTTAACTCTGGAAGCGCGTATTTGTCGTAATCGACGATATATAATTCTATAAAAGCTATTATTGAATACATTTTCGAAAATCTGTTATTGTAAACGAAACGGAATAAATTTTCTTGAATTAATTACGTTTCATTTATAAATAATCTATGAAATCTTTTTTTGACTCATAAAACAATTTATTTTTGTTCATAATTACCGAAGCTCTCTTTTGTTAGTTAAGTCTTTTCATCTCTATTCAATCAAATCAATTGCTCAGTTTTGGACGAAGTATTAAAATTCATTTTGAAGAAATACAGTTGACTTTTCAAAGGTTCACGAATTCTCCTTCAAATTTTTCTCCCTTATTCCGCGATCGACGTCTTCTTTTCTGTGCTTTTTATCTTTAAAAATATGTCCGTCACCTCCATCTTTCCGTCCTTCGTTTTTTGCCTCAATTCTTCGCAACGAAATAAAAAGGTTTCCGTGAACACGAAAATTACAGTTTTCTGAGGAGGGTTTTGTATTTGGGAGAGTCCAGAGAAAAAGGTCCTCCGCAGAAAAGCAAGGGAACTGCGACTTCAACATTCGTTTCACTTTCGTGCTATATTCCTTTCAGTTTCGCTCAGTGATCCTTTCACTTTTCCCATTAAATAGGATCTTTCACTTTACTATGCGCCTACGAAATCCTCGTTTCCCTGGAAACCATTACCTTCTTCCTTTTTTCTTCGTACAGTCTTTAATTTTCTCTACTGTTTTAGGTCTCTAAGTTTACCTTTTGGAGTTTTATCCACAAAGACTCAAGATTTCTCGCTCGTGATTTGTGATCGTTGGAGAGTGACAAATGATTCACATTTTGCGTCTATTTGGACATTCAAAGCGATCTCGTTCTTCTATAATTGATATTTCTTTCTTTTTATATTTGCATCGACCGCATAAAAGTATAAGTAAACAGAGTTCCAAGAAGTCTATTCGTCCTCAGAATATTCGATAGATTAATTCTCGTTCCAGCGGCTTAAGGTATTAATTTAACAAATCTGAGATTTTATTCATTCAATTGTTTTTCTCCGGAATTTTCTGTGCATTTGAATGTTGTAATTTTCTCATAAAAAGCGGGCATTCTCATTAATTCTCCCGCTCCATTTATTGATATATATGGTGACCTGTGTTGCAAAGAAATGAGTTCCTCGAGATTTGTTCTTTCTGTACTTCAGTCCGAACACTCATCGTCTCCTTTAATGTTGTAGATGTAAAACCCCGTCGATCAGAGTGGATGGTATTCATGAACATAAACATTTAGCTGCTGGGAAACGTTCTCTATATATTTTTGGGCTAAAATATGTTCACAAAATCCAACTTAGACGAAAATTCGTCCTTTCTCCATTTCATATCGAGACGTCATGTGGAGCGACAACTGCACCTCATTTTGACGGCGATCCTCGTTGTCCGCAGTTGTAAGTCGTCCGCAATCAACCGCCGAAAGCACTAGAGTGTCTCTTTCCCATCCTTCGGCAGAAACTTCATTGTCCTCCTGCTGTCGCTATCTGTGACTTTGGACTTTTGCCGAAGTTTTCCTCATCCGTTTGATCAATTTCTCTATCGTTTTGATGTGAAAAATCCATGTTTTCGTGGGTTTTCATTATTTCAAAGCAAATTTTTATCCTGCTACTTCTGCCATTTAGGTTAAAGTCAAGTATCGATCATAGAGGAAGGATTCATTGTTACCTGGCATTATTGGATTACTAAACCAGACGTTGTAACAGTCTTACACTTGTTTTTATATGTTATTAAATATCTATTTATATAGGTTGTTGCTAATATTTTTCTATTGTGAATTGGCGTTATTCATTCGTCGGGTATTCATTGTGTAGCTTTGAGAATTTCTTTCTCTTCTTCTTTCCTTCGCCTCCGAGGAACTTATCGAGTGTATATCGCTCCCTTTTCGTGTTCCCCATCCCTATCTCGTTCTGGAAAGAACCTTTTCCAAGGGCTCAACCAACTCAGGCGGAATTTCCATGGCATTTTTCGGACCGAGAAAATCCCGGTGTAGATTGTGACGTGTTTTCCTCCGTATTTCCGTGTTTCCTTTGTTTGCTTTCGACGGCATTTCCCAAGAGCGACGGATATAATTGGATTGGCGCACGAAGATTTACGGGGTATTTGCGAACTGTTATCGATACCATTCTTCGGTCCAATCAAATACGTTTTTGCGGATTGCGTCGTGGGATTCGGGTGGTAATTTTCTGAAGCATCAGTGGCGATTAGGCGCTCGTAGTATGTGGTGGCATGGGTTTTCTTCTTGGTTTGAAAAATTCATTTATATGCACATAAATTATTAAACTTTGAATATACATTATTTGAAGAATAAAGGTTATGAATTTATTATATCAGATAGATTTTTATTCTTCTTTTAAATAAATGCACCTCATAAATAAAGCAGCATTTTATCCATACGTGTTTGAGGCATAAAATGTTCAACGGAGAACGCTCTCTCGTGCTAAGTAAAAGAAAATGCTTCCCTTATATTAAACGTGATATGCAAATTTCCACTGTATTCTCCCTTAATCTGTAGTCCCTATGGATTTTTTTCCTTCATTGTTCTTGGATTAATGGACGTTTATCGCCACATTATGTCTGTTATCTTAATGGATTCCTAAAGAGAACAGCTAAAAAAGTGAATGGAAGAAGAAATTACTTCTCTCGGTTGACCTCTACTATTTTTGCCTTGACGGCTCTACTAATTGCCCTTTTATTTATGAGCCGTTCCTAGATGATTGCTTCATAATTATTTATATATTTTATGATCTAATAATAACATTTATAAATTTTCTCATAGTTCTCATCGTCAGTAGTTAATTACAAGAAATTCCGAACGCAATATCAATTTTAAAACACAATAATAATTCCCGCAAATATCAGTATATAATTAATTTTTACGAATTTCATTATTGGGAATCAGAAATTCGAAAATTCTATGAAAGCATCGGAAAAAAGTGCTTCAGAATAGAATTTCAACCACAATTTTCTCTGTCTTTTAATTTAGAGTACTGAGATTATCCGCATCTCCATCCGCCCCTCAAAAGCAGATCACCGATGAGCATTGTCCGGTTCGGTGCTTTTTTATTTTCTGTGGAAGAAAGGCTTATTTCGTCCACTTGCGATAAAAAGGAGAATTATAGAAGTAGGCTTTTTAAAACCACGGGGTTGGAGTACTCGCATCTTTTTGTTTCAAAGAAGTAAAAATTGAAAACTTTTCTTTGAGTCAGAGTTTAATGCTTTTAAAACTCTGCGTTAATATTAATGGACGATACTATGAACTGTCATTAAGCGAATTAAATGATGAAATATTAGCTAAGTTACATTTTCTAACTTTCTACTCGAGTACTCTTTGGGATATTTTCTTCAGAATCGATTCATTTTATGCACAATTGCTATATTCACCTGTTTACATTAATGCGTCGCTGGAATTTCTAGAAACTATTGTTGCACTGGTTTAATGTTTCCAAAGATGAGAAATATCTAGAGTTGATGAGACCGTGGTTTTATATTCCTTCGGATTTAATGAAAAACATTGTACGGAAAGAAGAAGTAGAAGCCTTAGGTGTTGCGAAAATACAGAAGGATAATGGCAGGAAATTCGGTGCTAGTGGCGCAAGGAAGCCATCTCGCGGTGAAATTGTGGATGCCTCCCCGAATCCGAACGCCCCCGCATTCAGCCTTTATTCACCTTCAACCCGCGAGGAAAAAAAAACATCTTTACCACTTCCTTTTCGCTCCAAACGATCGATCCGCAGAGCACCCTTCTGGGCCCACGTTCTCAGCGGAACAACCGATGGAAGAAAAATGCTCAGAAGGGAAAAAGGAGGAAAGCCAAGTGAAACGCAAGCCAAGAATCAAAATGAGTCCCATATAGGAAATACTTTTCTTTTATCGATATATTATACAACTAATTTCCATAATTACGTATTAACGTTAATTACCCTTTTTATTCAATATTACTTGAAATTAATGTTTTACTTATCAACCGATTTAGATGTACTACTAGTTTTTAGATTTTTTCTCTTAAATTTCGGTTTCGACAATTTCTTCGATTTTCAAGGAAAATAATAGAGTTTTCTTTTAAGATTGTTTTCGTACATTTCTCTAATCCCTTTTGATGTAGTATTTTTACAGCTCTCCGTTAATATTTTATAAACATCGTTGAAAATCATTTATTAAACAAAACTCAAGTTGTGATTTTTAGTTTGTTAAAAACATCTCATATTCAAATTTTAGCTCCTATTATTACATTATTGAAAATTTTCGGCCTAAAAGTAAATGAATTATTATGCCATTCTATGAAAATTCATTTTTACCGAAACTTCGGAGGCTTCTGAAAAGTTAAATTCTTACGTGTTTTATCTACTTCTAATAATATGTTCCTATTGCCCAAAAACCTGTCCTCGCAGAATATGTTAGTATTCATGTTTTCCACCGAAAGATGTTCCAGTTTATTCCTCTTTTCCCTTTGATTCGTTTCACCTGCTTAACCTCCTTTCAAATGTATTCCGAACACGTCCGATCGATGTACCTCTCTATTCTTTCCATAATGGGTTTAGGAGAGAGTCGCACCGGACATTATGAATGCGTTGGCACCGCCGTTGTCTTCCCCCGTTGAGAAGAAGCCGAGTGACTTCGCCGTGGATTAGCCACTTTGGAGTGGTTCGAAACGTGTCGGTGCAAATTTCACGCAACACCTTTGTTAAATTTCACGAATGCTGACGAATAGATTTCATTTTGGATTATTTGGTATCTCGGTTCCGATTTTACATAATAAAGAGTAGCGTTACCTTTCAATATTTATTCGACGATTTTGGTTTCGAATCTTGGTATTATTTTCATCTATACTTAAATAATAAGATAAATAAGTATTTAGAGGTGTGGAAGTGTTGTAGTTTTATTAATTAAAGCGGAAAACTTAATCATAGTCAAGTTCTAATGTGTGGAATCAGTTCTGATATTTGATCGAAGATTGGACTTCGTTGAATGGGTCTGTTTCGTAAAATTACTGCGAGTACAGAATTTTCGTAAATCCGACCGAATATTCAAATAGAGCTGCATAAAATTACAATACAACCTTCATTTCCTGGAAAGAAAATTCAGTTTCTTCGATTGAATGTAACATATTCCAATTATATATCCCTTCACATGTTTCCATGGCATCGAAAGTTTTATTTAACAACATTCATTGGATAAGATGGCTTTAAATAACCTGATTCTTATATATAAAAAATGATATGATTAAACATATGTAACGTACCGGTAATCCATTCATTTAAAATCATTTAACGAAAGAAGTTCCTAATGCCAAATTTAATAGATGACCGTGGCTTTGACGTATTACAAGATTACTCTGCCGTTATTTACGCGTCACGAACAGCATAGGAGGAAATATTCAGGACACGGTCATATGCGTAAGCCCTTCCATCAAACGGACGATCCCTTTCACATCCGAAAATTCTCATGCGCGTTAACCGCATCCCAAAGCGCTATGCCATCGATGCACCTTTTGCCAGCATTTTAAGGATCTTATGAATATTATTTCTTTTAGATTTTATTAAAGAATTATCCCCTTCAAGTGAGATTTTTCTTTCGTTAATCCTTTTATGTTTTTCCATTTCGCCCCGTCATTTTATATTTCAGAAGGTAACCATTCTAATATTTATGTTTAAACATTGTCTTTTCATATCCTCATTTGTATTTTTTATTCCGAGTAAAGTTATCGTTTCCATTTTGATTTTCAATTTTATTACAAATCGTATTTGATGGCCACGGAATTTATTAAAAATTAAATTTTACAACACAGTGTACATCAGCCTTTATCGGTTAACTATATATCTTTCTTTTCTATAAATAATCCGTATGTTTCTTGACCTCCTGATAGTTTTTATCTCGTTACGTCGAATCTACGATTTCCTTCTTTATAAGCGTTGCCTTTACGATCCGAATTAATTGAAACTCGGGTCATTTTGAAGATAGAAAATTTGAATTATTATCGAGTTTTTCTGTCTCCAAATAATACTCCATTTGTTAAGTATTTATGCCATTGGCTAAATTTTGTAGAGTTCGGCTGCAAATTATTTTCCGAAATGGAATTCATGATTTGAGAGATTTCTTCTGGGATGCAAACACTGTTTCGAATATTTTAAATTATCGGGAAGATCAAATAAGGCTGCGTATCACATAATGCGGAGGGTGATCGGAAATGTGACATTAATGAGGATTATCAAAGTTCAGTGCAAATTTTCGTACAGAAATGATTCCCTCGTAGATTTCCCTATTAACACCGAAAATGCTATCCATTTAATGTGAGTCGTAGTATATAATCGAGTGGCATTTGCGCGACATGAGATGCGCAAGAAAATTAACCATCTCGATGTGAGTCAATTCAAAGCCGTGACTGATTCCATTTTTTCCCCAATTCGTTCCGTTTACGTCGTTACGCTCGATCGAAATACATCGGTGTTCCTTGTCTTCCGCTTTTTCCAATTCTCTTTTGTTTCCCTTTTAAGCATTCTCCATTCTCGTTATTTCTCTCTTAAGAAGAGATTCTTTTTTACTGGTATTTTTTTCCCTTGGGATTGCGAGGGGTTAAAGCCTGAGGGCCTTCCCATATTTTTCTTTCCGCAGCCGATACTCCTGGATCGAGGGAAGGTGGAGTGGGTGGAGGGAAGTTGGAGTGGGTGGAGGGAAGGTGGAGTGGGTGGAGGGAAGGAGTAGACGGAGGAGATGGAAGAGGAGTAGACGGAGGAGGGAAGCGGAATATTCTCGCAATTCCTGCGAAAGCTACGATCTCAGAGTCTTATTCCCCGGGAACCACTTTTTTCTGCTCCTCGAAATGGGCGACCCTTTTTTATTTTCGATACGAGGAAGTCTAGCATAAGGGTTTATACAGAGTGAGAGGATCTACTATAGAAGGGGGATCTTTTCATCCTTCATCTTGTTGCAGTACGGTGTGTAGCTTCGGGGACGGAAAGGCTTTGTTGGATGATGCGGAATGTATATTTGGAAGAATTGTTTTCTTCCTCGTGTTTATCTTTGCTCCTCTTCCTTCTTCGTTGGTCCCAGAACTGTCCATTGCGGAACTTCCTTGTATCCGTTCGTTTCTTTCTTGTAGTTTTTTGTGATAGTTCTAGCGTTTCTATTTTTATGAAAAACGTTTTAACAGAAAATATTACGTGAAGTGTGTATATGCTTGTATTTTATTTTGAAGTTTGAATCTTTAATTCTCACAGTTGTTTCCGTAATACATATTTCTGTTTTGTCCTCATTCACCCGTATAACATGAGGCTAAACGTTGACTTTATGATGTGTAGAACTATTTTCAGAAATTATTTATTTCTTCGATATGATGTTGAAAATATATTTCCTTTCAGGATAAAGCTTTGATTTCATATTCAATGGTTGACGGTTGCTACAATTGTTTTATTTTTAGAGAGCATGCTTATGGCTTAATTCAAGCTCATTGCTTGTAATGCTTTCTACTTTGAGTTTAGCTGTTCCTTTCTTGGGTTCTTCTACCATTATTTCCTTTCACAACAACGAGATTTTCTTTCACAGTGGTGTCTGACGGATTGGTTTTCAAGGAGTGTTAAGTGCTCAGTTCAGGCAACGAGACCGTATTTATTTATACATCATCATGCTATAGAACATATTTTCCAAAGGTTTCCTTCTCTCTTCTCCGACGTTTGTGTACGTTCAAAATATTTTCTCCGGCTTTTTATTTTTGGCACCTTGAGGGCTTATACTATTTTTCATCTGCCAGATCTCGGCGTGCTTTCGTGATGTCATTCCTTGCGTCAGAGTGATTTGTCTTATTGGATTCTTGGAGAGGATTCGGTCCAGGGCATTCTATCATCTCCTTCTTTCACTCCACAAGATTCGTTTTTTTCTTCGTTAGATGTATTCATCTTCTTTTGCAGAATGATCGTACGAGAGGAAGATCCTTATCATCTACGTCGAGGAGTGCTTTTATAAGTGGAAAATGGCCTTCCTTTGAAAAACGTCAAGAGACGTAATGTATTGTAGATTGGGAAATACGGTCCCCTTTGCTTACGTAACGGAGCTCTCTTCCCGTCCAATACAGCGATTTTG
Source organism: Pantala flavescens (assembly GCA_020796165.1). Classification (NCBI taxonomy): domain Eukaryota; kingdom Metazoa; phylum Arthropoda; class Insecta; order Odonata; family Libellulidae; genus Pantala; species Pantala flavescens. The sequence continues at coordinate 12,772,793 of CM036883.1, read as the reverse complement.
GAGGTTTTTTCTACTACTTTCGGAACATAATCTTCTCGAGTTTGATTTTCCGTCGGCTGTACCGATTGTCATTTCAATCGAGACGGAATAAAAGCACGAAGTGCTCCTGATGAAATTTCTCCGGTTAATTTTCAATATGGTAGATGATACTTATGAAATTCGTATAAAATTTTTAATTTTTTTATAATTGACGATATTGGATATAGATGGGGTTGAATGTAGCAGCATTAAACATATTTTGTTTTATTAAATCGTTGCTTTATCACTCGGCTTACTTCGTGATTGCTTTGGATTGTTCAATTTGTCTCTGCGATAATAACAGATTTTATTGTAAATTCAATATGAGAAGGCGTGACTTCGTAGAATGCCGTAGTAATAAAAAATATTTATTTTCAATTTTATAAAAAGCGTATAGTAAATAGTTAAGTCAGGGTATCAAACATTAATTCATGGCTCTAATATTGGTGAAATATTATTGAAAGATCCTTCCTTTTATTCCGTTCCTTTATTTTCCTTACGAACGGATATCGGAAGCGGTACTCCTAAACACCGAAACCTATTTCTGTGAATATCCAGCGTTATCCCTCACAGATCTCATCTCGGTCCACTTCAGTTGCACTATTCACTTCAAGTTAATTTCCCTTTAATTTACCTTCATTTATTGGTGTCGAATTTTTTCCAAATTGAAAACTAATGCTCAACTTCGAGATCAATAGATCAACTTTGGAAAAAATCCTTCAAAACTCACGCAATTCTATAGAAATTTTTTGACGGTTTCATTTCAAAAGACGAATTTGATGTCTAGGATAAATATACGTTAAGCCCTATCGAATCGGTTATTATATGCGTCTGTCAGGAGATTTTTTCACGAACGGCTCTTCTGAATTCGTTTTTCTCGGAAACCCTGCGACGTAAAAAGGGCGTGAAAATATAACGGTGTGCTTCGAGTAGAGCCTTCGACATCTATCGGTCCGTGAAACTATCGCCACAAATTCCCGAGTATCTCGGTGGGAAAAAAGCAGTCGAAAGAGAACGTTCGGAGCGTGTAAGCACTGCCCTCGTTATCTGTCCATTCGGAATTACCCCTTTTCCTCAGTGTGTCCACGTCAATGCTGCTTCCCTTTCCCGCGCTGGGGTTCAGACTGATTGGTATCTTTTGACGTTCTCTGTGTGTTATGTTTCTTGTGCACTTGTTAAAGCACTGTTCTCTACAACTTCTTTTAAGCTGTTTCGAGCGTCGCTTATATATATATATATATATATATATATATATATATATATATATATATATATATATATATATATATTGGTGGTGTGCATGTTCTTTATTTTTTGTATGGATTTTTCAGAAAAACTACTTAACTATTTGAAAGTTTAAATATGTAAACAATGAGAAGGCTAAATGATCAAGTTAACTGTAAACGTAAAAATCTCTGTATTTTATGAGTGTTTCATGAGTATTTACTTCGGAAGCGAATCTATATAAAAAGTTGTTTGTTTCATTTTGTTAAGTTTAGATAATTATCTTGAGTGCGTCAGTTGATTGTGCCTTAAAAAGTCGTTAATTTTCTCGTTTCGAGGTAGAATAGATAGAAAAATCAGAGAACCAATACGCTATTTGTTTACATTGTACGTAAGCTCTCAGAATTAATGGTTTTTAGAACTAAAAGATGAAGAAAACCTTTTTTGATCGCACTATTATATCATTGAAGGATGCTGAAAAGTATTGCGCCTTGAACATTTGGAATAAATTTGAAAAATGTAGAAGAATAACTTCTCTCTCGTTCTAAATTAAAATCATTCATTAACTCTAGAACATCTGATTTTATATTGTGAGAGTTTTGAAATGTAAGCAATCGCCGCGAATAATTATTAAATTTTATCCTATATTTGTGCAGTAGTCTTAATGTGTTCAAATTTGGATTGTTTTATGATAGAAACCACAGTCTGGATGAAGATACTCTCCTACGTTTTTTTCGGATTGATTATACAGTGTTTTCTTCTCCTAATGCACGGAACACGAGTATGTGTAGCAACAGTAGTGCCTGAGAGCGATGTTTGTGTGCACCCAATTCCCTCTTTTCCACGGAAATCATCGTCTCTATGAGCGTCCGTTGACTCGGAAGACTTCGCGCCTCTGCAAACCGCCTCCAAATGTTTTCAAATTGACAACGAAGACAGGCATTTATTGAAAACAGGACTTGAGAATTTATGAAAGAGGAAGGTAGTCTCTAGAAGAATTTCATTGAATTTGTTTGTCGTACGATATAATTCCAGCGTCTTCCTATTGTATTCTATCAAAGCAATTCATCATGGCTGAAATTTGGGGAAGTAAATTTTTTGAGAATAAAAGCTTTAGTTCTATTATTTTGTTCCTAATTCGTCTATACTTCCATCAGGAGCAAACATTATAAACGTAAGGGTAATAATAGTTTTATAGTTAAAAGGCAACGTTTGCGTTTAACTTATCTCGTGCTGTTTTTCTCGATTATGTTTCTGAGCAATCTCACATTTCCTCTTCTCCTTTTTACTTCATACATACATAGAGGAAGGACGAAATGTTTTGTAGCTGCTTTTCTCTTATTTTCTTTCACAATATCGTTTCTCTCTCATCTCCATGCTTATAAACATTTTCTATTTCATTCTCCTTATTTCTCGATTTATTTGTTTTCATCCCCTCACGAGGTTTTCATGATGTTATTTTTCTCTTCCATTTCCTTCCACATTCATTTCCCGCTCTCCATTCTTTTAATCCACGATTTTCTCCCTCGCGAAAAAACATCCAATATCCCGCTTTATTTTTATATCCCCGAAACATTTTCTACCGTTCTGTATTTCCCGCAAACTTCCCTTCCGCCTAATACAACTCTTTTTTATATTTTCGTGTATTTTCACCGAAAATAAGGGTTCCTGACGGTTTTGGCCCAAAGCCAATGCTTTTATTTTTTGCTTCCAAAAAAATATAAAGCTCCGATGGAGGTTTCAACGTGTATTTCTCCGAGATCTCACTTTTTTGTGGTCTCTTTCGCTTCTGAAATACTCGTGATATTATCGGCCCTTTTTTTCTTTCACTTGTAAAAAATTTACGGCTCTCTCGGAAATATTTGCCGGGCTGTATTCCATTATCCTCAGATTTTTATTCCGAGGCAATCGGAGGAAATAAATAATAGGATTCCTCTTTTATTCGTGGCGATGTGGGATACATTTTTGTGGATGCTTCGCTCGGATCGAATTCCCTCGGAATATCGGGTTTCATGCGAAATTCCAGTGCGAATCGGGAAAAAGATTTTTTCGCCACTTTTTTTCGCGGGAGTAGAATTCGCCTCGCTTTTGGCGTTCCGAAAATTCCCGTCGATACTCGCGAAGGTAATGAAACAGGCGGGCAAACAGCGCTGGCCATTTTACGCTCCATCCGGCTTAATTTTGGGTGTTTATTTTTTTCGGGGTGTGCGACCCAACAGGAAGCCGAATTTTTTACTCCCCGCTTTCAGCTTCTCTGTGCTCATTCGCTTCGGCGAAAGAGAGAAAGCGACGGCGTGAAAGGGTTTAGAGGCACGGAGAGTGCTTGCTAATAAACCAACGGCAGCCATTATTGAATTTCCTCCGCACGCCGCTCTGAATGTTTGATCTGTCACGGCGCTATCGTCGCCACCCCGAAATTTCGTTTCCCTTTTGTTTCGGCGATGGGGCGGAGTGCATGGCTGCCCCTACATCTTCCACCCTCAAACGAATGAAAAGGATTCCCCCGCGGCTGCCGTCCGAAATACTCCCCACTTTAATCTCACTTCATTTGTTTAGCGGATCCCCACGCAAAAGACCTTCTGAATGATATTTGGGGCGAGATTGCAGTTCAATTTGCCGCGTCTTTCTTTGTTTCCTCGGAGTGCCCGCCCCCGAAAGAGATTTTGGGGGATCAGAGAGTTGGCAGGTTGATGAGACGAGCTCGGATTTTGAGCATTTTTCTATCCCTTAAAAGGTAAATAACTGGGAGACTGAATTACCATGTTATATTCATTTCAGTCTTCAGGGTGTTCCCAATTAATCGACGACCTAAAAACTTGATTATAGAAAACAGAGTTAGAATTCATGTACTATTATAAATGAGAAAAGTATCCTTAATATGCTCTTGCGTATAAGCTTAAAATTTTCTCCGCCCGCCGTAATACCATTTGAATTTTTCCCTATTAAGACTTGCTCCCAATAAATTTGGCTGTTTATAATAGTTTAATTTAATTTATAATTAAGTTATGTATCAAAATTAACGCAGCCAATCACGTTTATTGTTTTAAAGTCTTTATTTATGTTTTAAACTTACTCTGAAAATGGAAAGATTTATGCTTTGTCTCTATTTTAGTGTCCTATGATAAATATAGTAATAGTAGATATACTTGGCTGAAAATCATGTCTTAATTTTGATTTGCTTCCCCATCTGCCTCAGTCTCACCGTTCTTTGACTGAACCCCCAGTGGAGAATAATGCTTAAAAGAGCAGATGGGGTCCCCCGCACAGCACTCTCCTGATTATGTGAAACTGGATTATTAACGTGAGGTATGAGAGGGGAGTTTGGATTGGAAGAGCTTCAACGAAGGATGAGCAGAAATCCCATGGACCTAGTTACGAGCCCTGAGGCATCCATTCTGTCGCCTTTGGGGAATACTCGATTTGAGAGGATCCACTTTCTTTGTTTCCCCTTTGAGCATCTTCTTTGTCTCCAAATGGCGATCCACGTTTCTCTGTAATATTCTGTAAAGATAATGTCTCGTTATCATAAAAATTATTCTGGTTTTAGATTTACCTTATAAATTAAATGAATTAAAAGCCAAATTGCGTTACGTTCCGATTCTTTGAAAGTGATAGCAGTTCTCTGTAAGAGAATATAATATACAAAACTTTAAATGGTGTGTACTCTAATTATTCCATTGTTTAGTTTAAATTAAATTTCAAGTGTTGATTTTCATGTATCTTGTGAAATAATTTCCGAATCATACGCAGTATTCTGAACCCGACGTATTTCGGAAAAGGTTGTACTATTCTAAGTTTAGATATCTCTTTCATCCGGAGCCTATCATAGTAACAAACCGTTAACCCCCATTTGGTTTCATTTTCTTCGTTACGGTCACCTGCTGGTCACCAGCCACACACCGAAAGGATGCGATTTTTGTGAAAGCATTAGCTATTTTAGACGCACTCAATTTATTTATCATCACGTTTTAATAATACCAATCGAAGTTCTGCTGGAATTCTCGCTTGTTAACGCACGAATTCGGTGTTCATCACCATTAGCGCTCTGCTATTTGAATTGAGAGGCTGTAAATTTGCAGATGTCAAGTTAAGCTCAACGTACTTTAAAAATTATTCTTCGACCACTCAAAGCAATGAGAGAGGAGCTTTGAAAATCTCGCGAAGCAACTTCAAACGCGACGTTATTTCCTCTCTTTTCCATAACTGCCATCTCTCCCTTCGTTAAAAAAGGAGTCGCAGATTGTACGGCCTGAAAAGTTTCCGTGGCCCAAGGATGTGATATTACGCGTGGCCATCTTCTAGAATTGGAGGGAAGAAAGTGGTTCTTGAGAATCTCAGGAGATGAGACATTCTTGCAAGATCTTCATCAGGAAGTAGAGTGAAGTGGCAGTTTGAGTTACTGAGATCACTGAAAAGTGTGCTCTCCTATTTGACCTCAGTCTAAAATCTACAAATGCTGTAATTTGCTCTCTGAGAGGGACTTCTCGCTGAGATACACTCGCAAATATTTACTGAATGAGGAAAGTGTAAAGTTTTTATGGTAGTGAAGAAATCAGAGAGGTGACAGGAAAGGTCCTTGATTTCCTTCCATACTGTCCACGCCGAGACAAAAAAAGTTGTGTCGATTCACCGAAAAACAACACCCCGCCTATTTCGTCGCTGGTTAATCACTTCATTATATCCGGACATTAATTCTTCCGCGGGCAAGTCATCAAAGCGAAAGGGGAAACGCTCCGCCGGTTATTTAACCGTTTTATGGCCAATCATTAATTCCAATCCACCCATTTAGGAGAGCTCGTTAATTCATTTTTGGACCGAGGCGGCGTTGCCTTCGCAAAAACAAACAGCGAGCGAAAACAGCGGTTTGCCCGCAACGAAGGAATACGTGATTCGGTTTTATTTACGTGTTTCCACTTCGGGAGTAAAATTGGCGCAATATTTATTTCCGCCTATCGCTATATCTGTCCGTTATTCCCTTTGAGTCACGCGAACGTGACCAAACGAATCCTAACGACGTTTATAGAAACGAATGTTTAGAATTGACGATCTTCCCTCGTCGTCATGCATGTTTCCCTCTCCTGTTCGCGCTCATATAATATATCCTAACACGCGTGTGATGTTCAGAGTATCCGAATACGACTCAGTCAGAATGCTTTTGTGTTCACCAAGTGTATTTCATGGTCCACTACACTTTCGTTTTTTCCTAGTGAATGATTCAAGTAGCACTGCTCGATCTATGGGCCAATTGATTCCCTGGAGAATTCATCATTTTCTTGATTTTGCGAAGGGGATTTTAGCAACATTGAGGATTCTTCTCACATGTGTAGTTTCGTAGAATGTTTATATAGTTTTTGTATTTTTGGGACTTAAAGTTGAGTAAATATAAATGGGAATCCGTCGGGTTTATCCGAATGATTAAGTAGTAATAATAATATTTATTAATTTTGAAATTGTTTGTGATGTGCTATTAATCAATAGCACACCAAGATTTTATTTGAATTTCTATCGTAGGGTTTGGAGGCGAATATTCGATGTAAATTGCTTTACTGTAACTATTTATAGATAATAATATATTCTCAAGTTCCTATACATTAGCCTTTGATACTGACTATAGAACTAATATTCAAATTAAAACTGGTAAGAATTTTCGTTGCCGAAAGCATTCTAAGTTTTTGTTTAAATTATTATTAAAACTATTTTCTAGTCTGATGCCAACTATTATACACTTATTTAAATAGGAAAATTTTTAGCTCGAAAGAACGTAGAATAGATCTCGGATGGACTTGTTCACGAGAATTCAAAGGTGAGATGAAGAGGAAAATCATGAGTCTCCGCTATTAATTAGGCGGCTTTGACTCCTCTCCCAAGAGAGAAGAAGGCATTTCGCATGGGATGTTTGGACTGAACTTTTTCCCATTCACAGTTTGTAATGATAGCATCTTCCCCAACAGATCTTTTTCAACGAGTTCCCTTTTTCCGCTTTAAAAGGTTCTCTCCCTTTACTTTTATGTCCAATATTTTCTCCCTTGCTATTCTCTTCGTGGTTCCCTAAAGATTTTGTTTCGATTGAAAAAAGTATTTCTTCTTTCGCTTATTTTTGTATTTTTCAATGGGATATAATCACTTATTTGTAGTTTCAGTTGCATTAAAATTTTGCCCCTTTTGTAGGATTATAAGGTTTATTAGAAATTTATTAGGTTTATAAGAAATGAGCTACATATGAAATTTTTAAATCTTTCACCGTTTTCTTCTATTCCTTGTATTTATAATTGTTCCTCATCAAAGTAATTATTGTTATTTCCATATCGCATGATTATATCTCTATTATGCATTGAATCTCAATGTTTATAGAGTTCATTGGAGGTGTTTATTGGTATTAAGATTATTGCAGAATTTTATCATTTATCTCCCCTTGTTTACCTTAACTGAAATGCAATTCGATTAAGTTACACTTACGCTCATTTTCATATTATTCCGCCCAATGATGAGTATTTATGTAGTTTACTTCACTTTTTCTATTTTAATCAATCGAACATTTCGCTTTTCATCACTTTTATATAATTTTATACTTATATAATTAATAATTCCTTATCCTTATGTACACGCTTGTTATCCACCAAGCTCTTCAAATTTAATCATGATGTTTATGTACTTCGATATAATAATTAATGCCACCGACTTTCAGGCTTTTGCTATTAATTGTAGGTATCCTTTTTTACCATCATCTGTTCTTAGTTTCACTATTTCCTTCATCCTCCAAGATCTACGCTAACACCCTCAATTTTTATTATCTTATAAATCTCCTTTGATAATATCCTCTCGTTATCCCCATTTCCAATTCGACGAGATTTTCCTTTGACTTATTCACCCACATTCAAAGGCACCATATTATTCCCATGATCCTCTTTGCGTCAATTTTTTCGCTTCGAAAGGCGTAACGAGGGAAATAAAAGTCTTTTGTATTTTTCACTCGGCGTCGGGGATATTGCGCCGATCAGCGCCGGGTTTCTAAAGGCTTTTTTGTAGCTCTTTTTTTTTCGCGTTCCACCACCACTTAATTCCCACATTTATTTTTCACCCGTTTTTATTTTCATCCAAATGGAGAATCGTTTAGCGTCTTCCCACTCCTCCCGCACTCAGCGGTCAAAGACGTTTTTAATTGGCCTCATCGATTATTTTCGGTGGAACGAGTGGTTCGCACTTGATGATCTCCTTTTTCGAAGGCGTCTCCCCTTCGAATCCAAGTCCAATTATATGCTACCCCTTCTCTCCATTTAATTATCGGAGTGGATTGACGTGAATCTATGTATAAGATTTCATCTGTTTAAAATTCCCTTAATATGGAAGGCTATGAAATGATCTAATTTAATGTAAATTATAAAATACGAAAAATTAGGTAATTTTCTACATTATTCGAGAGTTCAGTTTATTTTTTTTCTGACCTTTGAGTTAAGGTTCACATACACACGAATATTGTATTTGATATTTTCAGACTTTTAGACGTATAAGCATATTCTACAGTCTCTTTTAATGGACTTAATGTTTGTCAGCTGCTGATTATTAGATTATTAGATCGCTTACTCAATCAAACGTCTTTGATTGAGTAAGCGATTCGTTTACTTTTATTTTCACGTTATGCATTTTTTATCTTTTTTATGTTATATTTATTTTAGGGATTTGAAGTGTTATTGACAGTTTCTTAGCTTAACTAAAGTAAAGGTGCGAATGATGAATGTGTTATTATTGCAGTATCTCTTACAAAGTTGTTATTCGAAGAGAAAGAGGAAACGTGCGGAATGTGTACACTAAGAATAAGGTCAACCAAATCAAATACTTCGATAAAACTGAGGAAGATACGAGCCCTTTTCGTAACACCATCGAAGAAGTTAGGGACGCCCGTGTTTATGACCGGTAAAAGGCGTTTTATTTTTGGATAAACAGCTGAAAGCTACTCGTTTCCCAAAAGGTTACGGTGTTTGATATTTCTCTCTCGTGACAGCAGCAAAAAACCCTTTCCGCGCCAAAAAGCCGGGATACAGATGTTCGGATTTTGTTTATCCCAACGCGTCAAGGATTTTTAACGCGCCTTTAAAACATCGTAATTGACCAACTTGTTTGGAGACGGGAGTTGTAAAGAAAGGGTTTCCTCAAATCGTCCTCCATGTCATGCCATGAAACACTAGTCTCTGATCTCGAAATACGTCGATGTATCGCTCGCGTGCGATGCGATACATCGACAATGTCGATGGCTCCCACGCGAATGCGTGATGTGCCACGCATGATGGGTGTGTCCGTTTCCTCGCGAATTTATTTACGCAGTGCGAAAGTACACTTTGTGTAGTGCTTGGATATCGTCCTAGTTGAGAAGTGGGGTTTCTCTTTTTCTCCCAGAATTTCTATTTTTAGATGCACCAGTTTAAAGTATCTCTTTTGTTTGCTCATTACGTGGAAAAGCAGTTTCATTAGAAATGTACTACTTGGAAGTAGGGAAAGACATAATTTTAAGAAAACTCTAAAGACGGAGGGGAAAGATGTTAACGAGACTACTAACATTCCTCGTAAAACCTTCGTTTACTGCCCTTCCGTCCCTCTTAACGCAGGACGACGGTCATATCCACGCGCCGCCGATTTTCCACTCCTTTTTCTCAACTCACGTTAGCGGAAAATGAATTGATCGGCAGCCAGTCTGTATCCTTAAAGAATCTTAATCCAAAGAGTCGTTAAGCGTCTTTGAAATTTATAGCTCTTTGTCTCCTTTCTCCACAAAACATTCGAAATGGAAAATGTGGAATCGTTTGGAGAAATCGTGAGCTGACATTTTTTGTGCCGTCTGCTCGATTATCGGAGCGAATATTTAGAGTTCATTTGTTTTCGTATCCTTGAAAAGTGCGCGTCTAGACGGGTGCACAAAGAAGTAAAAATGAATGCTCTAAGGAGGTTCTTTTTTTATAAAAAGGAACGGTGCTATGACATTTCTGATCTTAGGTCGGAGCTTTGATCGATCGAAATTTATGTTTAATTTGCGACTTAAAATATTCCACTAATTTTCTCTTTTGAGCGGAAAGGCTGTATGAAAGCGTTTGATTCCGATCCATTGTAGAAATTTACTACGAATTGAAATCGCGAGGATGGAAATATCAATTTCTGACGTTAATCTTTTCGTCCTTTCAAAATATAATATATGCGCCGAAAGAAAAATTTCCAGGTTTTTAGTTAAAATTGAATTTTTTAGTTAAAAAACAATTCGTTTATACTTAATTTCATCCCTCTTTCGTTTGATATTTTCTTTGATTTCTAGCGCCTTAATCTGAATTAATAATTTATTTTAATTCTTTTCATCTAAACCTATGGCATTGAACAACGCCATGCACTTTCCCCACTTTACTTTGAGAAAGTCTTCGAAGATGACGAAGCAACTCTCTCTTCAACAATTAGATGCGAGATAAAAAAGGGTTCTCCGCAAGAAGCCTTGAGGTACTCCGTCGTCTTCATCTTCTCAACCATTCTCTCCGCTTTAGGATATCTAAGGTGACGGCTTTGGTGACCGATGAAAAGAATCCACCCCATTAATGTCTCCCTTTTTCACTATTTTTTCCCCTTTTATTCGCGCAAACGACGTCAAACATTTTCTCTGGTTTATTTTTCCAACGCCCTTATTACTCTTCACGGATTTATTTTCAGTTTTTTTACTGCGAAGTTTTTTATTCCGCCTTCGCTCGTCTCTTTTTCCGCTTTTCTTTGTTCGCTTCGATCCGCTGTTTGGTTTTTCACATCTTTTGTAGATGGATTTTTTTCCGTTTTCTTTATGTCTGCGCTTGTAACCCATTTCCTTTCCGCTCATATATTTTCCCTTCGCTTTGATCTTATTTTACGCGGATCTTAGTTGGTTTTCTCCTACGCTTTTTTCTTTAAGGCCCTTTTCGTCGCTCTTGTTTATCGATGGTTATTCTTTCTCCTCGTCTACGTTACATCTCTTTTCTCTGAATTTACTTTGGACGAAATTAAGGTTCGACATTTCGTACTGTTTCGATATTTCAATACGAAACTGTTTTTAGAGGTTGTAAGGTATCGTGGCTACTGTTACTAGACAGGTTGTTTACCGACATTATTGGATGATTATTCGAGATATTTGTACCCACGATATTAAGCTTATATTTTTATGAACGAGTGATATTTAATTACATGAATTTATACTTCTATGAATGTAGCATACGTATATTATCGTTGTAAAAAAGTTGATATCTCGTTTAAATACTTCTTTTTGTTGTTTTATGCCTATATATACACATTTTTACATTACTCGATGTTTGTTCGATACATTCATACATGTTTATTTTAGCTTCTTAACTTATAAAAACGTGTAAAATAAATTATGAATAACATTTCCTACATTCAGCGTCCGCTTTATGAGCGTGCCTCGCCCATCTATCCACCCTTTTCGCTTGAAAGAGTTCATTACATTTTCACATTCACACTCTCCGTGAGGGAGTGCATCCCTCAAGAGTTTGCAGAAGTGAATCCAAGGAGTGATTAGCGAGAGTTTCACTCTGCGGCCGACCGATCGCTGAGGTCTTTTTGGAAATCTTGTCCAGAATTTTGCAACGTTTTTCTGGGAAAATAGGAATGAGGTTCGATATGGTGGGGATAAATTTTCTTTTTTAAAATGCAGAGGACTCTTAATTTAAGCTGTATCTATTTATCTAGTTGTTATAAATATTGCTTCTTCTACTTCAGTCCATCAGGAAAATATGCAGCTTAAAACCATATCTTGTAAATTATTACAACTTCACGAATTAAGCTCTATTAGAATATGGATGATGGAAATATATTAATGGTAATCATGGCTTTGTGTTGTACGAGATCGTTGTTTATCAAAGAATGCATTAGTGGACATGTTCCCGATCATTAGAAATGTTTGCTTTAAATTTCGCCATATTTATATTTAAATTAAACTCATATTTGTTGGTAGGTGACGAGTTAAGTATGAGCCTTTAATTATTTATAATTAAATCGAGTACCTTCTTATAAATAATTTAAGTCTGAAAAAAATTCTAATCGTTAAAATCAACCAGGATGTTGCATTTGTTTAAAATAATTTGTAATAAATCCGTGCCATAATCTGTTGTTTAACTCATTCATTGAACTCCTATATTTTTTACTCTTTGCGGAATAAGGAAAAAAAACTTCCCACAACTCTTTGGCCTCTGCAGGTGTCTTCGCGCACCACCACTTTCCACTCCACCTGTCAATCTCATTTAACATCCGTGTATTCCAATATTTATCCTCTTTTAGCTCATGTCTTTCACATCTTTCATACGTTAGGCCTCATCGCGTGGTAATGCAGTCATTCACGGCGCCTTTGTTTTCCCGTGGAATCTCATAGAACTCCGCTAAGAGGTTTAACTCGTAAAGAAAGCAGATCGTGTGCTGATATTTGGGTATTCCTTTATGCGCAAGAAAGTATGAGTACTTTGGACGATACGATTGGAATTACTTATCCCTTTGCACAAATCCCCCACCCCAAGATTATTTAATCCATTAATCGAAAAATATTAAATATAGTATATATATGTATAAAAAATACAAAATATAGGGAATAAAGTATTGCATCGGCAACTTCTTCCTTATAAGCATTTCAGTTTCGTTTTGTACTTCTTAGTATTGATTAATAATCTTCATAAAAAGATATTTCAATTGGTTTTACTACACAGAATAATATCAAAGCATAGTATTATTTCAAAGATTCTTATTTAATTTGAAACATTGTCCGTTGACTACGGAATTAACCGAGACGACTTAAGCTCGTTCTGAATTAGGCTGAAGAAGATTTAAAATTACTCGCGACTCGTATTAACCATGCATTAATTCTCATCGAAGCGCCAGGATAATTTTAGGGAATTAAACATCATCTGGACAGTTGAACTCGTAAAAGCTTTTACATCAACATGGCCATCCACTAAGGGCCTCAGACATCCACACGAATCCCTTCTTCTAAAACTCTTTTTTAAATCCAATGTCTCAATCTATGGATAATTCGATTTCAACAACTTTTGAATATTTAATATTATTCGGAAGCGTGCTCCGTTTTCTTTTATTTAAGTTTAGTAGAATAAAAATTATCGACCATCATTATTTGAGAAGTAATTAGTTATTTAGGAATTGCATATATTTCACATTCTTTTTTGGACGAGTCAATAAGTTTTTTAATAATAAAATCTATTTTATTAAGAACGTATTCCTTCTATAATCTCGCTGTAGATAATCAAAGACTTGTTTTTCTAATACCTTTCCTAACTTTTATTTTATTCTTCTCATTCTTAACTTATATGCTTTCATTTTTAGATGTAAATAAGTGTCTTGTTTCTTTGAAGACTCCGTTTGAGTCCAGAGTCTATACATTCCTCTCAATTCTCAGCACCTTCCTATCATACAAATCTTCCGGAAATATATTTGTTTCTGCTTCGTAATGAAAACTCTGCCGGAGTAGCTTCACAAGTCCTTTTAAACGAGGGGAAAATCCCGGAGCAATTGTTTTTTTTTGCCACCGCTTCCTTCCTCATCTACTCGAGACGTTTTCACCATTCAGACCACGGAGTTTTTTTCGAATTAAAATTCCGCTCGAGGGTTTCGAACCCGTTATTCCTGCGAAGAAGGACTTATTCCCCAGTTCCTGCGGTCGTCTCATAAAGCATTTTTCTTTATCGTTTCTTAACTGAAAAATACTCCTGTTGGCATTCTCGGGTTGTTTCATCCATCGAAAAGAAAAATGCGCTTAACAATCGTTGGTCTGTAGATTCGGCGAAGTGTTTCTTTTGTTAGATGTTCGAAGCTTCCACGCATAGTTCACCTCTAAACTATGTTGACTTAATTTCTTAGGAAGTAATGATAGTTCGCCTAATTTTGTTCTCATTATGAATCATACCTAGAGATAGCAGAAGATCGTTATGCTTATGTAAATCATTATGCTACTCTTAATTTTGAACCTAAAACCCTGTTATCAAACAATAATTTAACACACGTATATTAAAAAGAGGCAATTCGTTTCTCCAACTCAGTGTCTATGTATTCATTGCTTAAGATGCAGCAGAATCGGATCTCTCAAAGTGCATTCAGGCGTAAAAATATCGCCTTTTTGATATGACCTTGTTTACCACTGTCTTTGCTTCGACCGCAGAAGTGGTCTTCGAGGTGCTGCACTTTTCTCCGTCATAATGGATTGACAGCAGCACATCTCAACGCTTAGTTCGCATTTTCGATTTCGGTCGATATCGATCATCGAGATATTACATTAGCCGTATGATCCAGGATGTAAATGCTGCCGATGTCTCAATGCGCACCACGGATCGTTCACATCGTGAGGAGAGTATATTGGACTAACGTACATATCATTGGCCAACACAATTCTACACTTGATGATATTTTTAAAATTGTCTTTATGCTATGTAATATTCTAAGGCACTCTTTATTTATCATATCGTACTTTATCCTCCTTTTTTCTATTCCTTTTATATTTAAAAATATGTTTTCGTTTTCTTACATACCTATGTAATTTTTAATAAGGTCTAATTTATGGTCGATATTTTATCCTATAACATTTGTTGGTACACTTCTAAAATCTAAATCGAAAGCGATTTTCTTGTTGGCAAATGTGTGTTATGCTAACCGCCATTGAATCGACAGATGGCAGAGAACATAAAAATCGGAATACAGCTGTACATCAAGACTCCACGTTAATTTACGATTTGTTATAAAAATAAAAGGGAAGCATGTTCGCATCGAGTAGTTTACGTCATAAATTTCACGTCTTCTCCACTTTCAAATCGAAGGCTTTTTCATTCGCGACAGGCAGTAAAATGTTGATGGTCAAGACTGGAAGCTCTCCGCAGATTCTCTTTCTTCGTAAAGAATGCGTAAAGTGTATGGGATGAAATGTGGAGGCTCGCAAGAGAGTGGTTTGGAATCCTCTTGGGCCCCAAAGGATATCCCAAGAGGCCGAAGAGCTGTTTATTGCTCGAATCTCAATTTAGAGCGATTCTGAATTTATCTATGATCTTCTTCACTCGTCCCTTTTGCACTTTATCTTTAGCAACTTCTACAAGTGATTACTCCAATGCGTGTTTTAGTCTCTACGAGAATATGTTAGTTAACATCATTCAGGGTTATGTTATTACATATATTAGAGGTGTTCTTTTATATCTCATTAACCCTTTAGGAGTAGCTTCGCTACCTTTTAAAGAAAATAATCGAAAAATTTAAAAATATATTAGAACTATATTAATCAGCCGTCAGATATAAGATTGAGTATGACATCCAAAACCAGAAAATTAAAGTGGAAAAATGCTTCAATTGCTTCAAATGGCATTTCCTAGTCGTCTCTGCGAACCAATAAAATAACTTCTTATCATTTCCCCAATGGGAAATTCTTCAACTATAGACTGTTAATAGTTTACCGATGTCTACTCAATGATGATTTGATAGAAAGCTAATTAAAGCGGCACATCTGTTCTTTATTTTAGTTTGTTTATTGTTCTGTTTAATGCAGATTTTTTCGCTAAAAATCACTAATTATTTCAAGTAAAAAGATGAAAATAAAGAAGTTTTTGACTGAAAATTGAACTAATTTGATTCAAAAAATATTGTTTTCTCGTTTGAAAGAGTCATCATTAGTTTCGCTCGTTACATTTTCTTATGTATAAATCCAAATCTCATTTACCTTTGGGCACAAATCGACGCAGCTAATCAAAAACTTCGATTTAGAATCACTCTCATTAACCTTGCTCATCAAAGTCCAAAATTTGGGATATTTTAAGTAGAAAAATTGGAGTGCCCAAGGCACCCTTCCAAATCAAATCATCCAAATTGGGGGAAAATTCGTGCAATCTCCCCTCTTATACTCCCAATTTCATTTTTCACCTTTCTTATTTATCCTTTCAGAGGCCTTCATTGCGCCATCTGCGTTCCTTCGTTTGTTTCGCCTCACAAATATATCTATTAGCGCTCTTTTACTCGTTGGCTGCCAACGACAGGGCCCTTTTTAAAATGAATTTATCCAAGGTATGAGCCAACCGATCAAAAATAATGCGGGGCTAATTAAAGGCAATTTGCGTTGCTCCACGCGTAAGCTAATTAGCGATATATTATTCGCCTGTCGTAATTAAAAGATCGTTCCAAAGGGAGGATGCCGAAGTTTTAGGATCAAATTAATTCGGAGCAGAATTGTTCATCAAAGTGTGGGCTTCTTTTGTGGATCTCAAGATTCGATGACTGTGCGTGCACTTTCGTAGAAGACGATTTTTATCACGAGAATTAGAGGTGAATTATTATTACCATAGTAACTTAAAATCCTGTCACAAATGAAAGGCTTCTCTTCTGGATTATACAATTAGTAACAAATACGTTTTACACCCGCAATTTAATTCGGCGCAAGGAAACTAACGAATGATGCAACGTCTGCATCACATTCTACGTGAAATGAATGTTTATTTCACCTCGTATTATTTACTTTAGCGAGAGAAAAGGAAAGAAGGTTGCAAACAAATAGACCTCTACTAACCACTTCGGCTACAGGAAATTTTATTTATTATTCGTTTGCAGCTATTTTTTTCGCTACTCCCTCTGGAATCTATTGTGTGTAGCTAATACGTATTTTTTCGTTCGAGCGATACGTCAGTTTTTCCGCGCTGCTGAGGTTATTATCTTTTTTGGGAAACTTGAGGGCGGTTGGTTGGAAAGCGAGGGAATTTTATTTGCCGTGTCCGTTTTTGGGGCTTTGTTTCTCATATTGCAGCTTTACCTGCATTTTAGTGAATACCGGAGAAAATATTTCGTGGTAATCGATGCCCATCTGAAAGACTAAATATTTTTAGAATATCTACCTCAAAGGTAAATATTGGGGTTTTCGTTTTCACTCGAATCACCGAAATTCCCTAAAAAATTTCACGAAGATTCTAAATAATATATAGGTTCTAAATCTAGAGTTAGTCCTTAACAGTTCACGGAAATTAAAATATGTCCAATTTTTAATAATATTAATTTTCTCTTTTAATTTTCTCGTGTTTGCGTTTGAAATGCGTGTTTAAAATTTTATTCTCTCCTACCAAGTTAGAGGTTATGGAAAATATATTCTTAATTTTTTAGAAATATATAGGCTCTACTTTCACAAATTGCGAATTTCGCATCGTAGAATGTCATAATAAATCACTCGTTAACTGATTCGAATAGCTACTCAAAAGTAAGTGTATGGATTCGTATTCATTCCACCTTACTGGCTGAATCGCATTTTGTAAATTCGTAAAATACAAAATGTCCTCTTGGTATCGGCGGTAAATTTTCTTCCTTCTGTAATCCACGTCGGCACGACATCACATTTATTTGTATCCCAATTTGCGAATAATTTCATTACAGAGCAGACTTTTAATTCCGACCGAACAAATTTCGGCGAAAAAACTCGCGAATGCAATAACGCGGTTCGAAGATGATGCGAAAAATCCCATCGCTAATCTGCCTTTCAATTTAAAACGGGAAAAATACATCGGAGAAATAATCCCGAAGCTATTTCGCGTAATGCCCGTGTTTATATCGGCGATCCTTTAGGGACGGACGATTTTCGCTGATTGAATCGACCGAAGGAAAAAATATTAATCGACGTTTCCCCATTTGTCCTTCGCCAAATTACTTTGCACAGCGGAAAAACGAAAAGGTATTTCTGCGCAATCTTTTTAAATCGCGGACGAACATCGCCGTCATTTTTATTATCTTATAAACATGTTTCCGCGGCTTTCTTTCATCAGTTTTAATCGATGGACGATCGGATTTTTATTAATTCCGTTCCTTTGTGTTCGTCTGTCGGTTTAGGCAATGAATAGGGTGTATTAAATAGGATCGTATGATTGACAAGTAACGAATTCGTCGATTTTGGATACGATATTTCGTCAGCAAATGTGGCTTCGCTTCCAGAATTTCCCAGAGTTCCATTAAAAAGGCACTTTTATCTGTTTTAGTAAAGAATAATCCTTAAATATCAATCAGTATTTTGAGTGATTTAGTCACTGAATCCAAATCTATGAAAAGGAAGAATAAACTGATTTTTCAAGTTTTCGTCAACTCATCCATTCGTTATCTTCTATTTATTTTGTCTCCGTTATTAATTAGTATCTAGTTATGTGTTAGAAATTAAGTAAAGATTTAATGTCCAATACGTGTATGGAATATGTCCAAATAATCTGTTCAAATGTTAAAACATTATTACCTGGGACTTAAAATTTTTTGGGGAACGGTTTAAGTATTAATTATGATTTAAGTGTATTAAAATATTCCAATTCGAATATTGACTAAAAATACTCTATGCATACGTGGATTCTCTGCGAGCCACCTTTCACTGTACAGTAGAGAATACAAGCAGTTTTTGCTTACATTCCCAATATATTATTCGCCTAACCCATCAGCAGGTTTCACTCATTGATTTAACGTATTATTATTCTCTGAATTATTAAGTAAATTTTTTCTTCGCGAAACATAAATAGATCGATCTTCAAGTTAATGATTCCTCCAGAGCATTCATCCAATGAAGATAGTGATGCTCGTTGAAAATACTAATCGTTAGCCATCCCTGTTTCATCGCTATTGTTCATAGCGAAGTAAATCGCACGGTATCGCGTGGTTTTAGCGCGGTGCAGTGGAGTGATCGCTTCCATTACTGCTTCCCTCTTATCGCTTCGGGTGCCATACGATTGATTCAGGCAGAAGCGGAGGCTGCGGTCGCATTAATTCCGACGATTAATCCCTTCCGTACTCATTTTTTCGATTCCCTCCATCCACAGCTTTCATTAGACCTCTCCATTTACCAAAGGCACTTTTTCTTCGCATTTGACGTGCACTCCTCTCTGCTTTTGGGAAGTCTACGTTTTGGATGTTTGCGGATTTCGGTCGCTAGGTTTCCAAATGCCCGTCATAGGAAAGCCCCGAGGGCTAAAATTGACGTCCTCAGAGCGCTCGTTTGTTTTAGTCCAGGTGACGCTTTCAAGCGCAAATGCCGCTTTCCAGAAAATCCCTGGCTCTTTTAGGTTTTGGCAGGTCTCCCCGTGTTTTCACGTGTACGAGCGAGTTTGTGCGAGCCTCCCGGAAGGATTTGGCGGCGTGCGTGCCACAGTTCAGTGTTTCCCCGGCGCCCCCACCTCCAGAGTTCCGTGGGTGATGCGAAGGGTATTTTCGGCTTTAGGGTGCCGGATGGAAGAGGAGATATCGCGAGAGGAAAGGCACGCTATGGTGCAGGGCGAGACTCCTCGTTGGGTGACAAATTAAAGCCGTCAGCATGGAGTTAGTCGGAGCGCGAGCGCCATGGGATCCGCCATGTTAATTCGAACTGTTTGCTGGTGTTTTGGCCGTTTCGGTAATGCCGTTCTCTCCTCTTATCTTTGTCTCTCTCTTTCCCATCGTCCCCCATCCACAGACGTAATCCCCGATACAATTCCGGAACCAGTGTTTCCCTCGCAGGATTTGTCAAGTGACGCACTTATCAAATGAGTGCACATGATGAACCGAAGTGCATGCTCAACTGGGAGGGCGATAAAAGAGACAGCGAGGAATTAGCGGGACGGAAAAAATTGCAGCCTTTCTGATTCATTAGCGATCGGGAGATAAAAGAGATTGTTTTGTTCCCCAGTTTCAGTGCGTGCCCACGCTCAATTGTTATTCCTTTTTTCATCCTCAATTTTTTATCCTGAAATGGTTTAATCACGTCGGGTTTTTCGTTTTTGGCTCCCAGGGAGGATTTTTACGTAAATCCCCGCGCTGTTTTACGAGGTAGATGCAGCGGAACGATTTTTTTTATCTTTACTTTTTTCCTTCCCATTCGGCGATGAGGGGAAAATTTCGAATTATGTCAGTGTAAAAAATCGGGAAATAAAGCTGTTTGAGAATTCGCTTTTTTTATTTCCCCTCGGAATTCCCAATTTTTTGAAAGGTTCTCTTTGGCGCTCGGAAATTGGGTATTTTTATTCGGTCAGCATCGACTCCGCTCTCGGATTTTCCATATTTCAGACCCTTTTTTCGTGTAAAAATTAGAGGGAGTTACACAAATTGCAAACCGGGGTTTTCTGCGCTATCTTTTTCCTCTTTATTCATCAAAAAATCCGGAAAAGAAACGCGTTGTGTAACTTTTTATATATTTTTCCATAGAACCATCTACTGCAGCCGTTGGTAAATTCAGAGAAGGTCCCCGCGAACGATATCCTCACTCAATCTTGAAGATTTCATTAGTGATTTTGCCCTTGACTCGCTCATTTGGAGACCTTTCAATCAATTACCGCGCATTTTCCTCCTTCGGTCCCCATATTAACCCGACAGGAGGCAAAATATGCGCATTTTATACGAAGAAGATAATTCCTCGAGTTAACATACAAATCGAAATTTTATTAAATGAATCGGATTGCCTAATAAAAGTAGGTGACTCAGTTTGGGGGCGTTTCATCTCCTTAGTTCGGAAGGGTCCCCCCTCCACTGGCATCCTTCGACTCTGATTGCCTTTAAAGCCAATTATCCGAACTGAGCCACGGAGGAGCGACTTCGCCTCTGTCTCCTTGTTGGTTTGTTGCCAATTAGAACGTCCGATGGACCAAGAGGATGATTAGAATCCCGCACCTTTTGATTTCGATTGTCAGAGGATGCTGTGATGGTGTTTTTGAAAACTTTGAAAGAATTCAACACGGTGGTGTAAAGTTTTGATCGGTTGTCTCAATTTCGGGATTAAGGGAAAGATCTGTGCCTTTACTTTCGCTTCAGTTAAACTTATAGAATCTTTTGGATGGTAATTATCTTCGTAAATACACTCTCATAAAGCCATCTAGGATTAGAAGAATATTTTGTTTTTGATATTTCTGTGTAAACTATATTCTAAATTTGTATCTTTGTGAAGTATATATGAGGAGGAACGTCAAAAGATTTCAGACGGTGGCATAATCGGGGCATTCTTGTGTCGGAATAGCCATTGGATGAGCAGAACGTCGAATTTTATCCATTCTAGTCGATATAATGTGGATCATCGCGTCTGGTTTGGCTTCCGACCAAAAGCGGTTTCCGCACTGGAAAACCGGAAGTGTGGCTGCATTAACATCGCCTTTAAAGCGGAAAAGTAAGAATCCTGCGGCGATTGCGGCTTCCTGGTGTTAGCGGCAGAAGTAGCGGCCTCAAGGGGCTTGTTCGAACACACTCAACGCCTTCAAGAGGCAAATCCTTTTACCCTCTAAACCACTTCGAGATGAGAAATTATATCGTTTAAGTTAATTACGAATTAGTTCGGAAACCGTGGATTGTAATTTATCCTTGGAAAAATGAATTTTTTTCAGATTGAAAAGTTATCTGATTTTACCCTCCGTTAGTCATGCTCCTTTAGGTCGATATGAAAAGGGTTTTAAGAGTTCTGTAGATAACCGTTTACGATGTGTTTTTTTTAAAATCCGATTATGTTCTTGGAATCGATATTTGGGTGTTCTTAATATTTATTAGATACTATTTAATAATAATAATTTTAATAATAAAATTAAATAATAATAATCTAATATCTATTAAATAATAATATTTAATAGATATTAGATAAGTGAAATACATCAATTACTATAATGCAAATGTTTTGTTGGCGAATGTGTTATCAAAGTTAATTGTTTTTTACACGTGTAGAAAAAAGATCGCTCAGAAATAGTGTGCATCTAGGAAAAATCCAAAGAAACCAAAAAACATCGATTCCCTCCGGACTATTTTTAGGTGCATTCCTCCAAAGGACTTAGTTCGTCAGCTGTGAATTATTTTTGTATGAAATAGGGATTTTTAAAAGGCTTTTAAAGGCATTACGTAGTAATAACTCATTTCGTTTTCTAGACGGAATAAGAACTTCAACGTTAACTTTAGCTTTAACGTTAACGTAACTTTCGTGTGATTGAAGTTTCCGAACGAAATAAATATCTGCTTGCAGCCGAACGTCGTGGTTTTATCGTTCGAATCCGTGACCAACTTTGAATTCTTAATAAATCTGCAGTAGAAACAATGAAACATTCTCGGATTTTATAGTTGAGCTTCGTTTACCCTCAACTTCGGGTCATTGCTCTACATCCGCCTTATGCACTACCGCACTTCGTCTGAAGGGATGCATAACTTCAAGGCGCCGCTCGTAGAATGACCTTCCGCTTTGTAGTGTTGCGAAGGGAAGCTTTCTATGATGAACCGAAATGGATCTTCATTCACCTCCCTCATCTCCTCTCATTATTGTCTCTCTCATTCCCTTATCGTACAGTTCAACGCGTGACTCATTATCGACTGATTATTCATCATTATAATAACTTCTTCTATATATTTATGATATTACCTTAATATTTCTTTAAATTAAATCAAATTTGAGATTAACTGACTTCTATTCGAATTTTCGAAAGAAGGCTGTTTTCCATTTTCCTTGCAGAATCTGTTTTAATATTATTTTTAAACCCTCCTTATTAACTTTTAACTCTAATATTCATTCGAATCTAAGAATCTAAATAATTTCAACTCTTGGAAAGAAATGGCATTTGGTTGTGAAGCAACCCTTTTTTTAAGGTACCGTTTTAAGGAACAAGAATATCGATAGTCTTTTTCTTTTCATTTTATCAATCGTATTTCTAGCTATTTATTCTCATAATTGTAGGAATGATTCAACTATATTCGTAGGTCTGTACTTCTCGAGCGAAGTTCGAGGTTAAAAGCTATTCTCGTCTCCGGTCCAAGTAATTGGAGCTCTCGCATATTTACATGCATTTGCAGGCTCTCCTTTTATGCCTTCAAACCGGAATTACGCTCCCATTTCACCACCTTTTTTCCCTCAATTTCCCGGAGTGCCGATGTCGCCTTCGTTCAATTTGTCCCTTTTCTCTCCTTCGCCTTTTTCCATCGTAAATCTTTTTTCGTTTCCTCGCTTTCACTTCTTTCGGATTATAATTTTTTCGTAATATTCTCCGTTCCCCATATTTCTATACTTTGGTGTATTGTTCCATCATAGAAAAGTTATAAATATAATCCTCGTCTATATTTGTAAATAGATTTTTAAACTGTTGTACGTCTTATATCAACGGAAATGTTGCTGAATTACATTTTATCCTATATTTTTTCATTGCCCGCACATCCCTTTCAGGATTAATTTATCGTGCTTAAAGTTACTTACTTAGTTTCAGTTTAGCAAATTTAATGTAATATTAATGGAACAATAATTAACTTAATAATGAACTCTTTTGGGATCTGAATGAATGGATTAAAATTATATTGAACCTTCGAAGCGAATTACTAAATGCCTTTTATGAGGGTGGAAATGGAATCGTAGCTTCACATCTCAAGTGAATTTTTTTTAAACTCTTCATTTCCAATAAAAAATAAACTCTCAGGTCCTCGGTTCGATACATCGATTGCTCGTTACAGGAAAATCTCGAATTATTTTTTCCCTCCGTAGAAAACCTCGCGTGAAAATCTTTCTCGAATATACTTTGTTAATTAAATGGCTAATTTATCCGCTGAAGCGCTTATTGAGTGGGAATTCGAAAAAATAATTAAAATAGTATTTTCACAACATCTCCCCAACATTTTTAATTAAACTCTCTTATAACAAGACCTCGTTTTTCCCCTCTTTAATTCGTTTCATCGGAAAATTTTTTAACGAGAAATCAGTAAGGACGTGAAATTCGGTGTTTAGATTTTTTCATGACTCGGGGAACCAAATAAAATTGCCATATATACGGCCCCACGACACTTTATTCACAGAGGAATAAAGCTCGAAATAAATAAACGAGTCCGTTATTTTTGCGACCGCTGTGCTATACCTGAGTCCTCCCCGAACTCTAAAAAAAAGATGATAAAGAGAACCTCTCGTGCGCTCCGAAATTCCGCTTCGTTTTTGTTTCTCCTCCCGCGTCAACGCTGCTTTTCATCGCGACTCTCGCGCCCTTTTTTCCCCTGGCGGTATAATGGAAAAAATTGAAAATTTAAAACACACACGTAACGCGCGTACATCCCCGATTACGATTTTTTCTCCGCTTTTTGGAATTTTTCAAAGACAAAGAGAAGCAGCGAAATACATGTCTCATTTTCGGAGCCGCGAAGGAGCAGACGAAAAGGGTCGGAAAGTGGGTTGGATCGTTTCTTTCGCACAAAAGTGAGAGGATACGGATGCCAGAGCTATTTCATCAGAAAAGTACTCTCTTTCCAAGCACTCGACGAGACGTATCCCCTTTTTTATTCTTTTTAATACATCTTCATCCCCTAAATGCATCCAGCAGGATAGGGAAGGAGAAAAAATTGATTCGCAAAAAGATACGGGGGTGGTAACCCTTTCTCGGCACTCCTTTCCTTTCGCTTTTCCATCCGAGAGGGGTTTTATTTTCAGGAGTGCGAAAAGGAAGTAGCGAAACTGGATGGGGTTTTTTCACCAGAAAGGAGCGCGCGTGTGGGTGAGAGGGGGTGGGGTCACGCTGTGGTAACGGCGGCGTTGTGAATACCGCCGGGGGCCGCCTCTTCTTTCCTTTTTTATTTCCTTTTTTGCCCCCATACACTCAGTTACGGTCTCCCCCTCCCGTGAAAAGAGAACTAGGGAGCGAGTTTCAACACACCCTGCATAACATCGCCGAACGAACACATTGGACTAACCGACCTTGGCTCGCCTGCCAGCCCTAACCCCTCCTCCTCACCGCTCCCCCCTCCTCCCAGTATCTTGGGCCCCCTCAGATAGAGCCAGAACACGGTGGAGGAGAGTAGTGATGTGCTCGATCCCATTCCGCGGTACAATACTACGAGTTCATTTGTTATAGCGGCGCATGTCGCCGTATTTTAAACTCCGAAGTGTTAAACAATAAGGACAGTGTCTTCGAACGGATTTGCACCCACCTATTCGAGTGTTTCGAACGAAGATTTATTCGGGATGTGAGTGTGTTCCAAGGTTCATCTCTAGGACCAGGTTATTTATTCATCCGAAGGAACGTCGTTCCGTCTCAGCGACGGAATGGCTCCCGATACATCCCCTCCGAGATCCGTTAGGAAGTGGTGGGAGTGAGGCATTTTTTTCTGTTCCCTGTCAGCGGTGGTGGAGAAGAAGGTCCGCCGACGTAGAAAAAGAGATCGATAAACACGTCCTATACGTTCTCCCACTCTTTCTCTCCGTTCTACGGCGCTACTTCAGTCGTGTGCCGCGCACACAGACAGCGGGAGAACGGAGCCGACTTCCGCGGACTAAAAAGGAGTCTATCGAAACGCACGGATATTAAAAGTGACGCCAAGCGTTCATAATTTCTCTTTCCACCGTTCTCTTCAGTGAACATAGTGTCTTTGAGTGTTCAAGTGCTTACCTCACTGGATATACACGCATCACTTTGGCTAGTGAGAAGTATATAAGTATATTGTTATAAGATTTCCACTTCGTGGGGTTTCTTTCGACAGGATCGCGTACTTCGTACGATATCCTTGACTCAAATCGGTCTGTAAGGAAGCTGTGTAAAAGAATTACCATTTGCCTTGTAACTAAAAGTGCTCCAGTGGTTCTAACAGGAATAGCATTGGGTGAACTAAGCATAGGAAGGTATACTTTTACATAAGAAAGCAGGAGTTAGTAGAAGGTACATACAATGTTTATATATGGCTTCAGTCGTGTTTAGGCTGTAAGAACCACCTTCCAGACCCCTGTTTTTTGGTGTTTCAGTGTTATTTTTTTGTGTGATAGTGTTTATCTCGAGGATTTGAGACCCCCTGTGGAGTACCAGAAGCTTTCCATCGACGGCGGAAGGTAAGAGAGATTCAATACCAAACGGAATCGGGAGTTGTGGAACAGACGGGTGGCGTTCGCGGTGATAAAGTCCGCCCAATTGTTCCAGACCTTTACAGTTTGGGAACACGATGAAGTCGGTTTTCTGTTGGAATAAAAGTCAAAGACTGCCTTGAGAAAATTCTATGTAAATTAAGGCTTCGTAGTCCTCTCTTCATTCCAAATCTTATTCGCCAGCCGACCTTTTTTGCCTCTGAGAAAAAATGGCCAATGTATTATTCAGATTACCTGCGCCGTGTTTCGTGAAAAGATAAAAATCCGGTTGGGCTTTTAAACTCCCAACGGAGAGGTCCGGAATAATGGAGATGGAACGATACGGGAAGTGGATGATTTGATAGACATTTGCGTGTCGGTGCTCAGTTTAGGCAATTATTATCTTCCTTCTCTTATCGGGAAGCTTGTCGGACAGCTAAATCCTGTCAGGCTTCCGTGTTGTTTCATCGCCTCTTGATGAATATCTAAGGGTGTGACAGTGCGTCTCAAATACTGGAAGGTTTCTCTTGTTACGGCTCCGTACGTATTTCTCCGTGCGATTTCCACGCCGATAAGTAATTTAGAGCGCTGTCGCGTTCTTTTTGTCTTCGGGAAGACCGGTTTGTCCGTGTTTGCTTTGCGATTTATTGGGCAAGAAGCGGTGTTGGATGTCTCAGTGGGGAACGCGTGTTGGTGCAGCGTCGCAGCGGGAGAGGGCGGCAGGAACACGGGCGAACGGCGCGCCACCGGGCGCCTCAGCAAGCTCTGTGCCGCTGCCTTTGTGGTTCTCTTCGCGGCGACGCCATAACGGCCTATTGCGGTCTTCCGTTGGTTATCGGAGGTTAAAGAGATGATGAATGCACGTCCCGATGGTGAAATTTGTGATAGCACGGTGTCTTGAGGCACTCCGGGTTTCCGGTCGTAAATCGCGTCGAACTGCTTTCGTGCCGTGATTCCGTGGCTAAATTTAGTCGTCATGTTCGCCGAGTGAAATACGGTCGTGGTTTATAACTGAGGTGAAGCCATAGGCGTTTCCATTTGCGGTATGTTTTGCGGTTGCTGTGTTGAAATTATGTTTATCGTACTTAGGCGACGTAAATTTTTATTTTCTTTTGTCCAGTTATGCTTGTCTGTAATGTTGTTGTAAACAAACTGTTGTCATGTTAGTCTGCTGTATTTAATCTCGTAGATTAGAATACCTATCTTACATAATTCCCTCTTACATTAGAATGGTTTCATCAAAATCTCTTTTATCCTATATTAACGATGTCTTTATTTTTAAAGCTGTTATTTAGTGCATTTTAAGAGGCTAAGCAGGATAATTGAAAGCTATACGACAATTATGGATATCATGTATAAATTTAATGGTTGTCATGGACAAGATGGTATGGAAAAATATTCATTTTTCTAATGATATAACGCAACCGATTTGTGTTACGGTGAAAGGTATAGTTATGGTGAAGGATTAAATAAAACCTCAGTTGATTTTCATCAGAAAATTGCGTTTGGCTTGTTTTCCTAGAATAGATAAACAGTTATTGTAAACTCGAACGCGAGCATAAACTTTATGATCTGGACAACTATAGAACGTGTGTTGTCATAGTTGTAGTCACTTTATCGCCGTACAAATTACGATTATGTCCATTTTTAAAGAACTAGGTTTATGTTTATCGAGCGAAAGAGGAGAAATATATCCACCGGAGGATTGAGTCTCTCTTCGAATATGAGAGGTATAATATCGTTCCATTATTTTATATCTCCAGCCATTTACATTTGAGTGAAATAAAAGTTTACGATACAGAACGGAATAGCGTGACACTCCAGAATGGAAAGCTACTGAGTACGTCAGTTTCCACTTAAGATATCGCGACTTTTTAAATGCGTGGTCGTAAAATGCAAAGATTCGTGGCCTCATTCATTTATGCAAAAAAGAAGCAAATAACGAAAGGGGAATTTCTCTTCGTTGAAATCAGTTCCGAACGCTTTTCTCGTAAAATTTGCCGCTCCCTCTGATATCCGATCCGGGGAAATATTTTTCCGCTGTTCAATTGGAAGAAATACTCCTTCGCAATGAATATGAGTCGTTTTTGTGGAGACGTAATGCCAGAGCTGGGAAAGGGGTAATTTGGAGGATTTGTTTTCTGTTCTTAAAAGCCTCACAATACTGTCGAATGGGAACGATAAATTATTTTCTCGTTATTATGATCACGTTCATTTAATGAAGAGTGTTTAGGAGAGAACTGCTGTTATTTGTGGTTATTCGAGAGCTTAAATCATTACGAGATGTTTCTTAGTTTATCCGGGACATAAAGAGAGGAGATTTGGATGAACTACTGACGAACAAAGGAATAGAAATATTTATTAAGAATACACCTAGACTAGATGCAAGGACATCTGATGTCGGTTGGTATCCGTCGTAAATAAATCCAGTTTTAACTTTTATAATCACCATATGTAGAGAAGTGAATATGTCTCGTTGTATCTTATATATGTGTTTCCATTTGACAGGAATATAAAGTCGTTCTAAGATTAGATAATCGTTTGTATCTTTTTCATATATTTTTCCTTCTTTAGATCCATCATCTTGCACACATGTCGAGGATGACCGGAAGGTGAAATCTAAAGATCCAGAATCTGTTCACATTTCGTTTGATAAAGGATGCGCCTCGAAGATAATTCTTCTGAGGGAAGCAACGCGTGCTTCCGTGAGCGCCACATTCGCTCGTGTGTTTACGTCCGGTTGTTGTTGGGATGGCGTCGAAGGGATTATTTTTAGTGGAGGCGATATTTTTCTCGATCTTAAAACCGCGCGACGGTGAAAGTGTTGGAGTGAAAGGCTGTGGAGAAAATTATGCGAAGGCGAAAAGGGAAATAAGCACACTGGGAAAGGTGTAAAATATCCCGGTATTACTTCCACCAGGGGAGTGGAAAATGGTGTGTTTCTTTTCGCGAGTTTCTGTGCGGTTGAGTCACTCTCTTCGTGTTTGAAACGGGAATTGAGGTGGAACGATTCTTAGAGGACTTTGGACGGTTTTTTCTGCTTTTAAGACGTTTTAAAAGGGCAAGAACAATGGTGAATGAATAATATTAAATGGCAATATGATTGGGTGAATGCATTTTTATATCTAATGATATCGATGTTAAGCTTTGATTAAATATGCACCGATGGACGAGTATCAATCTATACTCTAATATCGATGTAATTTATTCTAAATTGGTAGATATCTCGATAAATGTCGATAATTCCAGTAGTCATTGGTTGTTAAGGTACTTATTCATAAGGGATCGGTTAACTTAATTCGTCTTATTTGAATCCAGTAACATTTTTAATACAGACCGTCTGTCGATGAGAGTAATAATTTTACTGAATCATATTTCCTTTGGTAAGAGCTAGTAATTGTAAGGATTTTTTTTGCTAAGACACGAGGCAAGCGCAGAACGTGAAGTATATACAGCTTACGCGGCTAATTTTACGCGCAAAATGTCTCGAATTCATTTTCGCTTACATTCAGTTTTCTGCGAAGCTGCAAGTTTCGCGTGCGACGGAAAAATGAAACAGCATGAAACATAAAATTCCATTTATCGTCCGTTTTTACGACTTTTCCTTCTCAATCTCAGTTGACAGTAGAATGAGGAGTAATGACTGATTTTTGCAATGCTAAAGAAGGAAGCGTCGTTCGTTTTCTCAGCGGAATATTCATCGTTTCATCCGATTTTGGCGAAAGAGACTGTCCCGAAGCGTTTCTCCTGAGGACGTGACAGCAATGAAACATGAGGCAGATCTCTAAGAAAATCTCGAAAGATGTTTTTATGCGGACCAGTCGCAGTTTCGCAAACAGTTGAGGGTCAATGAGCGTAATCTTAAACAGGTGAGAAATTTATCATCTGATTCGAGTGACGACTGTTGATTATGTTCGTGATTAATTACTATTTATGAGAAATAATATTAAACAGTTTGGTTTTCTGTTTTTTTTTGTTTTGTTCAAATTTTATTTTTATCTTACTTGTTTGTGTACAATTCTTATCTCGCGGTTGGTTATTTTGGTCAAATTCTCTCTTTGGAAATTCAACCGTTGATGTCTGCAAACTTTGCCAGTGATTGTGCTTTGGTTCGAACAGTTTTTTAAATAGCAAACAGTAGTTTACATTTATAGGTGTTAAATATTAAATGGTGAAGAAGGTGCTAATTATTTTTAACGGGTATTTAATTGGTGTTTAAGTTTCAATTATTGCCGGTGAATGCTTAGTCGTGGGGTTGTCGATCTTATCACAACATTTTTTGGGCAGTTATACTCTTTAATTAATAATTCTTCTTCTTTACTTTTAAAGAAAGCTGTAGGGATGTTTGTATTGCACTAAATATGATAATTTAATCGAGATTTTCTGAAAATGGTCATTCTTATTACACTTCCTTTTGGCAATACTCTCGGGATATTGTGCCAACCTTCTGTCCATCACTTTCCACCAAAGTGTTCTTCAGATATGGAACTACTTCCCTCCGAAGCAACGAGGCACACCCGAATCTTCGGAAAAATCGACGTTTGTGGGGAACACAAGAAGCTCGCATTCGTTGACAAGCACCGTATTAACATGTGGGGGGAAGAGCCATTAAAATAGAGAGCATATGCTTAATGGTTTTTACAGTCGCGTGGTCACAAGGGCCTATTAGAGATACACACCCTTCTGCCCAAACATCAGTCCAAAAGACCCCTTTTATTAGCCGCCGAGAGTGGTCTCCGTTACCCACTTTTACGAGCAGGGGATGCATTAATCGATGGACGTGTTTATATACTTTCAATCGGATTATGAGAATGTGGAGCAGTTACTACGTATGACAGCTTTATGGGAGTAAATGGGAGCTGTCGTAGCCGAAGCAGGATGCGGTCGTTCTTTTTTTTATTGGTGTCGAAGGAAATTGAATGAACATCGCGGCTGTTGGATTTCTTCACTGCGGGCGTCTTGTTGATGTTAGAATAGAGCAAAACTATTGCATTTGAAGTGGTTGCAAAATACTTCACTCAGTAACGGTAGATGTCAAAGATTTTCATAGTTCTATAGCCTTAAATTCAATGATAAAGCAGCTTCACGCAGTGTTACAGAATAATTATTCATTTTGCATTAATAAATGGGAAAAAAACTGTCATCGGAGAGAATTTTTGATGCTTTCAACTCATAAGCGAGTTTTTTGAAATGTTTCTCAAATACTAATATTTCATGATTTCTTTGAGGATATGCATTTCTTAAAGTGGACTTAATTTACCTAAAATCCATTATTTATTCATTTAGAAATGCAAGAATTCAAGATGAGAATTAGATTATTCGTTTTACCGAACAAGAAATTCAAGTCGTTCTGGAAGGTTGTTAAGTTTTTCTTAAATAGAGAAGGCTTTACTTCTTTATATTTATTTTTACCAATTCTAATCTGTAACTTGATGCATTTCATCATTGATAAGTATAGCATACTCTCAGTTAAGTGTTCTATCTTCAAATGCAATGAGTTTCCTGTGATAAAAAGTGTTTGAAATGCACCGGATGTCGCTTTCCCTAAAATCTCGCCTCGGACATAAAAGCAAGGGACTTCCTCCGATATAAGATAAGAAAACGGCAAGAATCATTATGTCAGATTTTTCCGTCAGATGTCTCTCGGTTATGCGGCATTTCCATTTCGAGTTTCGCCCACCATAATTCCATCCGAGGTAACCGTCATTTATTTGCCTGCGGCATTAGGGTTTCTGGCCGTAATTACCAGAAGATGGTGGGCACGCCCTTTGGCCAACTTCCGGTGGCTGTCATGAACACCCACACCTCTGCTTTCACTCTTACCACAGCTAAGCTCTTGGATCCGCATTATAGTTCTCGGACAGGGTTAAGAAGTAGGTAGTTCGAGTCCTGCTTAGCTTTGAATTGTATTGTTCGGTTGTGTGTCAGCTTGTGTTATTCCAAACAACAGTGCCTGCTAAACGCTCTGCATCGATAAATCAGTAATACCTTTTTCATTCCTTGTTTGCCATCGTTTTTTAATCATACAGATCCGCGCATCACAGTCAATTGATGATTTTAACATCTGCTTTTGTCCTCGAAGCATTCGCAACAAGATGGAGTATCAACATGAAATCTTCAACTTAGAACGCCACTCCTGCATTAATTACCTTTTAACGGGATAATTATTCACTTCTAAACTCCGGATGGTTCACTCGGATATGGGCGAATGAGTCAGCTCCTAAACAATCATTCTCCGTTAATGTATCCGACGGCAATTAAGACGTTAAGGTTCGGAGGGCTAAATGGTCCTCGAGACTGTCTTCTGCAGTCTTCAAAACCAGAGGAGGGCTTACACTCAATGTCCACTTTGGCCTTCATCTGAAAAGCACTCATCGCCACTCTTTCAAACGTATCGTTTACGAAACTCTTCGATTTAGTGCATCCTCAAGAACTTTTAAGGGATTAATCCCTTCGCCTTTCAAAAGGTCGGTCCTTCAGCTGGGAAATCACGTCTCCACGGGATATGCTACATAAAAATTGGAGTCTTAATAACGTTTGTCAAGATTTCTACATTAATCCCACCTGAGCTTCGACTTGGCGTTACCAGAAGAAAGGTGACGTAGGAGCTTTATTATGGAGCTGTGAAGGCGACACATATAATCTCTCCTCGTTAACGTCTTTTTGGTTTTTTTTACTACTCATTCGATGCATTATTTCCCAAGGTCGTGATAGCCGCATAATATTCGAACGCGTGATTTGTGAACCATTGATGAAGTTGTCGAAGGTTTTAAACTGATTTGTCGCTAGTGATCGCTAACGATTTGGCTGTCATCGGTTTTCTTTTGAAGGTTTTCGAGGCGTTGAGTGACAGCAGTTGCCTCGTTTCTCATTATTAAAATATTGGTATATTTATTATTTCTTATGAATCTTCGTTATCTTACTGTTAGTTTTTTGATTGCGTCCTTAATTTATTTATGATGTATTTAGATATTTTTCATATTTCAATAAGTATTTTTCTCTATTTTTTCTATTGCGGAATTTTTTCTGTGACTTGTGAAGTGATTTTGCTTGTTGCTACTATCTCCGGGGTGTGTGATCCTCATTAGATTAGAATTATTATTTATGGTGGTCTCCATTTAGACCCAAATCTATTTGTAGGAAATGATATTCACATCCTACCAGTGGCCCATCAAACCCGCGAATTTAACTGCGCCCCATTCGACGTTGGCATTCGCCCGAAGACCGGTTCTCGGCCATTGCTCTGCTGCGAAGGCGGTGAACTCCTGTTATGCCTTCCTTCTGCTCTGCTGCGGAATGTTTATGTCATTTAAATCAATATTACTTTCAGCGAATAATGTTGCAATTCAAGTGAATCATTTATATCGTTTACGGAAATGTGAAATTTCGTAATTTTCAAGTAAAATTACAAAATAACTTTCCGAGAAATCACGGAACGCAAGGCTTCTTCTCTCAAACACTTTCACTTTATATTTTATTTGCTTAATCTTATTTGTCCATTTTCTTATTAAAAGTATATTAAGTCATTCTAGAAGTATCCATATACATATATACATACCGTTCCTTAACCCGTCATATTTAGTGTAACGGCGAATTCAGTTTATATTCCATATTTATGTAGCTGAAGAAAGTAACCACTCTTTTGCATTGTATTTTTTAAATAGTTTTAGTTATAATAAATACGTCAGTATTTTTATTTTATGGTCAACTGAATCCGATATAACCATGCGAAAATATTTAATTCCAAAGAGTGCCTGGTTTTGAAAATATTTTCGAAAATTTTCATTTCAGTATCATAAGTTTTGTAGGAGAGTTTTAAAACAAAATACGAATGTTGAAGGGCATTCCCTTTCGTTCGGGGATAGTTCGTGTTTTAGGTGCAGACGTTCTATTCCAAGTACTCTTAAGGGCGAATTAAATCGTTGTAACAGCGGGAAGCCCCTTTCGGAAGTCGCATTAGAGCGGCTGCTATGGGATTATTCACGTCTTAAGAAAAGCGAAGCCCCAGAAGACCAGAGGAAGGCGTTAGTACAAACCCAGTCTAAATTGTTTTCGGGGGCCCATATGTTCTCTTTTATTGTGTTAAAATACCTCGTCCCTTTCCTGGCCTATATTGATAAGGTTTTTAAGACTGGAAGTTTGGCGGAATCCAGGCAATGAGAAACCTTTTAAATTTAAATATTTTTAAAAAAATTTTAGATTCTTAGTTCGCGCGCTGAATAATTTTTATTGATTTTTTTATTTTTCGCGTAGATTTTTGTTTTCGCTTCATGAAAGTTGAATTTTCTGGCAGAAATTCGTAGATTATTGACATTGACCAAGATTTCCTTCTAATATACCATAATGCATAGTAATTTCGTTATTCGTTGCAATGAAATTCTACTTTTTTCTTGAGAATACAGCGATAAATATTAGGAATGACCTGCCGTAATTTTGTTGAAATTTAGAGCGAACCGTATGCGGGTCGCTCCTACATTCTTCTCATCTGTAAAAATGTTTTCCCCAAACAGTCGGTTCGCCTCTCACTTCGGAGGCGCGACAAAATTTTCCCCTCATCGACACACATATCGGGTTTCCCTCCTATTCAAGCCCACTTTCTTCAAAGCCATAGAAATAGGCTCGTTAATTGCCACTGAGTAGAACACCATGCGAGGAGATCGTCGGCTGTGATAATCCTTAGATGCTAGGTGCTTCATTGTCAGTCGTTGTATGTCTGCACAACAAGGACGTCCATTTGTCGTGTCCATGTTGTGGTTCCACGGAGACTTACCCTTCAAACGCTCTTCCAATCGGAAATCCTTTTGTAGGATTAGGAAATCAGGTTTATTTGGAAATTGTGAAATTTTTTCCATATTTTACTTACTTATAGTTAAAATATAGTTTATATTTGTATCGTGTGATTTATTTCGCAAACGTTCCCGTGCCTTCCTCAGAGCCTTTTTTAAGCGATATATTGCTTTGCGGAAATGTTTCCCAAATGTTATAACATGTTTAGGCATCTTTATGTAATTTTACGCTTTTTCAGGTGTGAATTTATTTTAGGCTTTAGTGTTCGTAGATAATCTTTAAATAAAACAATGTGACGTAGTTCGAATGAATGAAACCTTTATCGCATACAGAACGATTATCCTCGATTGATCCTTCGCGCGTTGCTCCATTCATTTGTCATGAAACACCCGATTTGAAAGTACTTCTTAATTTTCTCGTGATTATTTACCTTAATTACCGCAATTGCTAAACCACTTTTGTGGGGCGAATAAGAAGTTATGGATCTTGAAATTCATTGCAGTAAATGCCATTGGAATAATTCAAAGGCGATATCATGAACGTGGTTGTGGAAAGTTTCACATTATTCCAAACTCATTTCTCCCCCAAAGCGCTGCCATCGATATCTTTTATGTTCGAAGGTCTTATTGATCAAGTTTTCTCTCCGAGTTTAATGGAACTATTGGCAATTCGGATGATAATCGTTCCAAAGCGTTAATTGAAGTGGTATTCTCAGTCAGCCAATGTTACCACTCTCTCCCAACGACTTAACTAATTTACGTCGCTTTTATCGCCCGTGGGAGGATCTGCACGAGAGACAACTCCCCAAAAGGAAGCGTCCTCAACAATTCCCACTGTGGACGATGTGAGAATAGCACGTGTTGGCTTAAACAGTTTTTCGAAACACCTGGTAGTCACCTGTCTTACGACTGCGATAATTTTTTCCTAAACATGTTAGCGATGTTGTTAGCCGGCGGAATGTTTCCTGTGAAGCCGAAGTGACAGTAGATGGAGGATATTTGTGTGAAATTTTGTTTCCTGTCGCGTAATGCTTACGTTATTGTCTCTGAACATTCTTTAGAGATGCCTCACACAAGGAACAATGAGCTCCAAAATGAATAATTTATAATTCACTGATTACGGAAATGATTACTCAAGAGCTTAAAAGCTAATAATCAAATTTAATTTTCCCAATCGTTGAACCTTTTCGAGATACGAATAAACTGAATCTAGTGTATTTTTATTTTTAAAATTTATTTTTCAAATGGCACCGTTTTCAAAGATGAATGAAAACATTGCATTGTATTTGTCTGTCATCGCCCTGATCTCGTCGCTGAGGAATTTTGGAACCACGTTTTTATGGCTCACACTTCTGTAAGCATTCGGTGCATCTCAATGGGATTCGACGGGAACTCAAATCAAGCACGTACTCCCCCTGTGATCGACCAGCGAACTTGTTTACCGTGACCAACACGATAGAAGTGTTGATCTGGTCTTCCACGCGCGTAAATTTATTCATAGAGGTTCTTATCATTCAGATAGGATTCGATGATATTTGGATCTCCCGTTTTTTCATCCTCAGAACACTCTTCACGATCTCTCGACTGTGAAAATGCCAATAATTTCACACGCACTTTGAGTCGAACCATGGAAGGCACTCGAACAATAGAAGCGTCTCCCCTCAAAAGGCCACCACAATAGCCGTTTGATAAAAGATGATGTTGGAGCAGGTGATTCGGCGGCATATTCTTTTTCCCGGTGGTCCTCGAAAGAGGGCTGTGATGGAGATCCGGTTGAAATTGGGTAGGGCATAGTGTGGTCGAAGGGGGAATGTGTTTTCACGGGGGGCCATCCGGAACGAATGAGATCCTTTCTGCGGAGGGACCTTTCTTTTCCCAAAAGAGAATCCCGGTCTTGACTGATGGTTTGGTTTCCCTCTGTTGGGGTTCGTTCGGAGTGGATTAGTGACGGTCTGGGAACAGCTGTTTGTTTCTTCCCAGTGGCCTTCTTTAGGGATCTTAAGAAAATAAATGGAGAGTGTGTGTTGTTCTCCAATTTTCAACGGCGACCTTTAAATCCTCAGTGGTCCATCCTTGGAGAGACGCCCAATTGAACTCTTCCCTTCTCTCGCATAAAAAACGGCGGTGTCCGCCCATCGTCAATCGCTTTGTTCCAAAACGTACTCTTTAATTGAATCTCGTTGCTGCTTGATAGATTTATTCCCTCTACAAATATTTGGAACGTTGTGCGGGTTATTGTGTGACATTGATATAGTGTTCGCCTGTAGTCTACGGAAGCCAATGTGTACAAACGCTAAACATGTATAAAATAAAATCCGTTCAAAATTTTCCCATTGTTTTCAGCAAGTGTTTTTGGCTTAAGCTGATAATTTTCGTCTGCTATCATTTATATTAGAAAGATCCACTTCCTCTACTGTAATAATTCTCGCGAAAACCAATTTTTGAGTTATTAATTTATATTGTACCATTGAATTTCAACGAATGTTCTTTTTTAATTCGAAGCAAACAATTATTCGTTCATAAATTCGGTGTATTACTTTCAATTTAATTCACTTCTTAAGTTATAATTCTTGAGAGTCATTCAGTACGATTTTCTGATCAATATTTTTGAATTGTTCACACCCGTTTACTTTCTATATTTGTTTCATAGTTACAGATTTTGGGTATATTTGTCTTTGCACATGATGAGCTCTAATTGAATTTTTCTAATGTTTTTCCTTTTTTTTTGCAGGTAAGCACCGCACCCGCTAATGGAACTGAGGCAGATAATTCGATGCCCGTGGAGTCTTCGCGAATGGATGTGAACAAACCGAAATGTTGCGTACGTAAAATTTCCCTCGAGAACGATTCTTTATTAGTCCTCTATTATGTATGTCGATTTGGGATTTACAGATTAACACTCCTCTAAATGCATCTCTGTATGCTTCGGTACGTTTCGCGTGGACATTTCTTCGAAAGTAATTGTTTAATGAATGTATAAGGGGCTCACTTATAATTTTACATCATAATGAGGCGTATACATTTATTATGTATCTATAGTATAGTAAACTCCATACATAGTAATATATTTCTTATTTATAGATTTCACTCTTGTATACTAATCCCTTGAATGTTCGATGAATTTTCATCCATTTCGTGCATTGATTTTCTAGGTCAGGTTCATAAGTAATTTCGGGTTTTAAAGTTTTTGGTGAATTAAACGGAAGTCCAGTTTTCAACTGTTTGAAATCGTTGCACTTCGTGTTTCCATGGTCCGATTGGAAGTTCATGTGTAGCGTAAAAAAGGCGCCGATGAAAGGTCTTCGTGTGTCCAAAGAGTCCCCGTATTTCTTTCAAGGATCGGTGAAAAGCACGCGTGTTACCACCCAAATGGTGAAAGCCAAGTAACATGAGAGCGTGCAAAAGCGTGTTGTGAGGATGCTGCAACCGCCCAGGGAGTCCGCACGGGAGCAGGTTTTTTTTTTCAAAGGAAGAATGCCGTTCGTTGGACGCTCTTTATCCACGAGGATGCTTTTAATAGGTTTTTTGTGTTCATCTGAAGAGGCATTTCCCCTCTCTGATCCGTTCCGAGTTTCCCAACAGTCTCATCCTAAGATGAGGAGGGTCGAAGGCATGTTTCGGTACTGATATATGGACCTATTTTCCAATTAACCAAGAAAAAGAGGAAAATTTTCATTTTCCCCCGTTTTTTGGTTTTGTTTTAGTACTTGATATATTTACGTGTAGCATCGAAAGTTTAAATTAACATTCAGCCGTACTTTTGTGAAACTGAACTTTCAACTGCAATGCATCGGTTTGTTCTAAAAATGTATGGAAAATCGCGAAGTTAAGAAATCTTATCCTAGGGCCTTCGAAACATGGATATTGCGCATCAAAAAGTACGTATTCTTCGACAAAACTTTTCGAGATTTTATTTTAATTTCTATTCTTAGTGCTGCAATTTAATGTAATATTTTAAATTTTCTCTTACGCCATGTCTAGCATGCAAGTCTTAGCATTTTGCTATGGCTCCATGATAAAACCAAAAACATTGGAAAGTCTGGAAGCTTCTGTCGAATACGCTATAGGAAATCATTTTATAGCCTCAATAGTTGCGTCTCTAAGTTCGCTTTATTTCGCTCCAAATGTGTGTATTTTGCACATGGCCTTTATTCATAGAAAGTAAGATCTACGATCCGCACGTAAACGGTCCCTCGCAAATTTGTTGGGGCAAATGTTTGTTGGCTCCGTCGTCCATCTTTGTATCTCGACGCAATGTGTCAAGAGAAATTAGTCATCTCCTCGGGAAGTGACACGGCCGCTGCGTTTCTCGGCCCTTGGGGATGGAAATCTCTCGGAGAGAATGCAACGTGTATTTCAACCAAACCATAATAAATAGTCTCTTTTACGGCAACTTTTTTCCCTAAGAATACAACTTTGTTTCATTCATGTATGTTTATAAGTTCGAGGGTAATCTGTGGTGCAGTTGCCATCGCGACCCACTGCCGTTAAATTGGGTTGTTTGGATTCTGATTTTGCGAAATTGGAGCGATTTAAAGTTAGCGATCGCTCGTTGGCCGGAATTGTTTCGTCTCTCGAAATGAACGCGTGTTTTTGGATCACGATAACACGTAGAGGATCTATTGAAAGAATTTACAACTAAGAATACGGCTTTCTTGTTTTTATTCATAATGAATTAATTGCTCTAAAAGAGTATTCGTGAGGTAGAAAAATGTCAGGAATTGTTTGCTTTTCAAGCAGTATGTATTTTTTCAGGTCCCTTATTCAACTTGTCCTCTAAAATGCTTGGTTCAAACTGGATTTAGGTATCGTACAGTATTAGAATAAACATTTAAAAATAGGTTGCATGTTACTACCTACGAAACGCCGAGTATCTTGTATCTGTTATTTTTTTGGAAGGACCTGTATATCGGTTTTGTTTACTAAACAAAAGTGGCGTGATTTCCGTTTTTCTGAGAATATTTTCATAACTTTTATTTTAAACGTTCTTAAGACTAAGTGATTTATGTTGAAGATTTATTTTATGAATAATTTTATGTTTATTTTGGTATCTACTAAAGATTATAATTCTGATCTAAAGCATTTGACAAAAGATTTCCATAGCAAAATTTCTATTTTTTAAGGTCTGCAGTGTAGGAATTCATTCCCATTTATTATTTCATTAGCGGAGCATTCAATCCATGATCCATTTGACCTCTCTTTCCATCGTATCTATGATGTTAATGCACTCGTTCGCTGAGCGTATGCTATCTCCCGCGAGCGTGCAATTTCTCCCTCATTTCCCGCTTCTGCTTGCGTTGGCTCCATCACCAGAAAGTTCCGAATCTTTGTTTTCTTCGTTAAGTCTTCAGTTTTGTTGCGGAATTAAATTTTTTCACAGAAGGGAATTCTGAGTGACGCGTTCCCGTGAATGCAAAGCTTTCCATCAATCAATTCAATGTTTGAAGGTGCTGTTTGTAATGTTTGAGAGCATGGTAACTCATTTTATTATGCTTCCTCAAATATATGTAATTCTATTAAAAAGAACCTCTTGGTATACTTTTGCAACTATTCTTTGATAATGAATTCAGGAATGACATTGTCCTATAACGATATGTATTGATTTGTAAATTCCCTTGTTTTGTATTATTCTTTAGAATCGTAGCTCAAATTGCGTGCTACAGTCGTAAATCGATGAACATTGCTTCCACGTATCTACTTTGGAATGTCTTTTTCTATTCAATGTCTTTCTCGTCTATTATATAATGTATTTCGTATTTAAATCCTCAATGCATTAAAGATCCAGTTTTTGCATACGTTATTCATGAATTATTAACCATGATTTTTCCATGACCACTATCCACTGTATTGTCCACTATAAAAGGACAATATTGATGTATAAGGTTTTCTTTGG
This sequence comes from Pantala flavescens, assembly GCA_020796165.1. Taxonomy (NCBI): domain Eukaryota; kingdom Metazoa; phylum Arthropoda; class Insecta; order Odonata; family Libellulidae; genus Pantala; species Pantala flavescens. The sequence goes on along the minus strand of CM036883.1, from coordinate 12,732,079 downwards.
CACGCGTGTGTGCTCATCGGTGCACGGATTATATCGCTTTCATTTTGTAGCCACTTTCTAAGGCTCTTACGCCTTAAGAGATCTCGAAGTGTACAAATGAAAGGATAGACAATGGTGAATATCCGGTGATGAAGATGCCATCTGGTGCAAACCAAAAGGTCCAGGGTAGCGTAAATTGTTCCTAAGGTGTATGATTTGTGGAGAAGGGTGCTTATTCGCTTATGCGGAATGAGGCTAAATGTGTTTAACTTTAATGTTGAGGTTTATTTAGCTTCTAATAACTTGTCTAATGGAAGATATTAAAGAAATATGAAATTAAAACGTCCATGAGTTATCTGAAAGTTGCAGGTGAGATTAGTTGTTGCTATTAAAAGTATTAGTCAAAATAAGCGTTACTTTATGACGAGAGAAAAACTCCAATAAGGCAATGTATACGTAAGTACAAAAGCAGAGTTATTTCATAATCGAGTATTTTACTGCCACCATATCAGAACAGCTGCAAAGTATGTGAAAGATGGATTTTTCGAAGTACAGAAGATAGACACATCGCTGCCGAAGGTCGCCACTTTCTTTCTGTGCATTTCGCGCCATTACGTATTCAACACTGCGTCCGCCATTTTATCTCGGATCTGTCCTTCGCGTCTTTCATGTTTCCTTTTGAGGGGGACGTCGCCGACACCCACTGCCACACACCCTTTTATACCTCAGACGTGTGCGGAATTCAAACATTATGAAACACGCAGCGGAAGACTGGGATTCGATTAATGAGGTGATTTCCCAGAAATTAATGCATTTCTTCGAGTTTATGGGAACTATTCGGTGGTGATGAGGAATATTCGAAGGCAATTGGGTTCGTTTTGAATAAAATCTCAACTAAATCCCGCAAAGGTAGCTATTTTCAACTCACATGCGGAATCATATAGTAATGATCGTATCACTTGTAAAAGAGTTAAAAGTAATTTTTAATCTGCTTTTAAGTATGTTCGAATGCCATTTAAATTCTTTTCTATTGAGAAAGCACTCGACTCGACATCTTCTATAAATTACGGAAGAATTCGCATTATTTTATGTCTTCTTTAACTCATCTCATTATTAAGTTAATCAAGGATCTGAACCAATTAGAAAGTTTCGAGGCGAGAAGTCGATATCACTGTCGCAGAAAACTCTGATATATTTTCTTTCCGATTAAAGTGAGGTATTTTACTCGCAGATGATGGGTTTTTTAGCATTAGAAGTGTCATTTTAAATAATCCATAGGTTAAGTGCTGTAATTCCCATATAAACTACCTTCATACTGTTATTGATCATATTTAGCTATCATGGGTGCAAATAGGATCCTACATTTTCTTTCTTGGCGATAGACCCATAAACAACAAACGGAGGATCCGAGTTCCACGCACCGGCAACAGTAAAACAAAAACGGGCGAAAGAAGAGTTACTTTTATCAACGGCTGCCGTTAACGACCCCGCGAACAAAGGGACGTGTTTGGAAACCCTTTTCTAACCACAGACTTCCGCTTAATTGGAACCCGTTTCCTTCATCACTCGAGTAGCTGTTTCGGACGTTCTCTGGTCACGCCGCGACGAGTGGTCTCGAGTGAATCGTGTTTTCGGGGCTGTGTTACTCGAGCACTCAGTTGAAGGAGAATCCTCCAACCGACGCTCGCTAACTAGCATAACCGAGGATTTTAGTAAGGAGACGGTTTTAGCTCCTTTTTAATGTATCCTCAGCTCTTTCACATTTTCTGTGGTGAATCGCTTCATTTTGTCGCGTCTTCACTCCCGGTGTCTGACTTTTTCATGGACGACTGCAGCGCTTCAGTTAAATGGTGGATTATTGCGCAACTACTTTCCATGTCTGCACGAATGGCTCCGAAGAGCTTTATTCAAATCAATTTCTATGCCTTTTTCTTAATTCTCTAGCTGATACAGTGGTTTTCTCGGATGTTGTTCTCATCCTGCGGTATACTTAGAGGAATTCAGCCTTAATCTGAACTTTCTCGCCTCAGCGATAAGGCGTATCAACACTGACATTAGTATTTATTTTGATTTGTAATAGTGAAACCTGGACTTAAAGAACTGTTTATCTTTTGTATCCCAGTTATCATCATTCCACTTATAAGATGTTGTTCAAGAGCATAGCGTGTATGCCTATACTCTTTTTTTAAGTCTCTTAATGTCTTGCGATTATGTTTATTCCTTACAGGATACTTACTTGTTTGATTTATTAGTACAATTTAGTTTCTAAGTTTTAATCGTTAAATATTGCCATGGTTTATTATTGCATCCACAACCTCACTTCTTACCAATGATCGGATCATTATTTTTTGTCTTTTGTACTTTTTTATATCAATTCGTTTTTCCAAAGAACCTCAGCTGTTGCGTATTAGGATGCGTTCTCTTTTATTTCGTTCGTTTGGTTATATGAAGACCGAACTGAATTTCACTGACAACGTAGCGATAATAATTTATTTTATGTCATTTCCCCGTTGAACGGGTTTGTGTAGACAAAGTTATAACTGAATCTATCTTATTATAACTTAGTATTTCTAATTATTACTCAGCATTTCTTATTGATACTTAATATTTCTTATAATACCAGACTTGTCCTTCGGCTATTAACTCGCTTCTTACAAATCTATTGTAAGTGATTTCACAGACGTGAAACTAAGTTCGAATTTAGACAATACCGAGCTATTTTTTCCCAAAGAAAGTCCAATCCTATCACAGAGGGAATGACTTTTCAATAAAGGGCGCATCGTTATGTAATTTTTCCACTATATGCTCATATTCATTTAGTTTATTCTCCTATATTCCCGCCCAAATTTCCCGATCTTATTCTATCATCCAGACCAACTTCCGTTGACAATGGTCTCACCGATGGTATTCCATTCTGTTTACGTTCCTTTCACTATTCTGCTTCCTTTCACTTGGGGAAGTGAATCCGCAATCAGAGCCGATGCATTTTCTTCGGACGATTGAATTGTGTTCAAATCAAGATTCGATATCACGCGGGATAATCTTCGTGAGAAGCAACGATGGAGCCGTCGACGGTTGGAGTGGCAACTACCTCTTATTCGCGCATTGTTTCCTATTTTGGTATTTTTCCATTTTCGGGATCGATTCTTTATTTCGACGCGTTTTCATCGGTCTGTAGGCGCTCTACGAACTCCCCTTCGCGGCCATCTTGATTTTTCATTCTTTTGATTTTGCTTTACTGGGAATAACCCAATGCTTACCCCGAGGATCGAATATTGTACTCGGTTGCTCAACACGAAAGAATTCTTGATTGATAATGCACTTCTAATTTCCATTAAATCTGTGGAAGGGAGTGTTAAAGATTAGTGATTGTAAAAAGTCAGTGCTTTAAATGCAAATAAATCTGAGATAATTTAATCCATCTATTTTTCGTTTGTTACGATATTGTTGCACTAATGAGAGAGAAAAGAACCCATGATTGTAGTTCGTTTATATTTTTGCTTTAGGTAGATTTCTATCATCAACCTTTTTCCTCAGGCTTTTCTCATATTGACAGACATTCAGAACGGCAAATTTATCTTTGATTTATATATATTTAATATTACTTTTACTGTTAAGATATATGGTAACCGTTGATCTTAATTCGTCCCTATCTTCAATCATTGAATTTACATCCCTTTCTTAGTAATATCGGGAAGTACTATTCTTTTTTACTTTTCCCTCCCTCAATGCCTTTCGTATGAACGTCTGTTTTTATTTTCGAAACCCATCCCTAAAGCCCTCCAACCCCTGTAATTCCTCTTTCATTACCAAAGTGCGCTGTATTGGGGTAACTCGAACTCTGCAATACAGAAGAAGATCTGTGACTCCATTTGATACATTTTTTCGTCCGTAGAACTTCCCTTTTTGTGGATTCTTCCATTGCCTTTTCGCATCGTATTTTACGGCGAAGAATGTGTGGAGAAGGAAGATTTTTTGTTTTGTCCAAAAAAATTTCCGCGAATATTGGAGCGGCGATGTGTCGGATACGAGGAGATTTTTTAGTCGACATCTACCCTTCCTTCCTTTCACTTTCCCCCGCATGGCGATTATTTTTTGTTTTTCCCCTTAGTCGATCCTTTTTTATTTTTTTCCCCTCCGGGAGGACATTTTGAGGGCTTTATCCCACTTTTATCATTCTTTTATTCTCCCCCACAGTTTTCGACTCCATCTTCCCGTTTTCATTCCCGGATTCTCTTTTCATCAATTCCTGTATTTTCTTTACGTTTCTCATTCGTTCGCTCTGCCCTCTACATTCGGGATGCCGAAGGTCCCTTCCATGCGACAAGATTTCTTCCAATTTGGATCGCAATTTACCTTCATGATTACGTTGTCTCTTTTAGAATGTATAACATGACTGTGCATGTATATAACAGTAATCGATGTAATTAGCATTAGAAACACCAAAATGTTCCATTTATAACGAAATGTTTGACTCCGCTGCGAATGTATCGTTTATGTCGGTATTCCGTTCCAATGTTTTCGGAAGACTACAAAGACATAGGTTTTGGATTAATTCAATGAAATTGAGGTTTTTGAAATTCTAGAAGGAATCGATGTGAGATTATTCCTAAAATTAATTGATGGGAAATTGACGGTCCATCTCATCGCAGACAATCTGTGGACTATTTTTCAAGGTCCTTATACCATTTAATATCAATCACGATCCATATTTGAATACGAATGTTATCTTATTTTTTAGGTTATCATTTTATCATTTGTATAAGTATATTGATTTGGTTTTCTATTAATTACTTGCCGTCATTTAAATAACATCACTTATTCTCGAACATTCTTATAAGTCATGATATCTATAGTTTATACCATCAATATTCATTCAAAATTATGGGGAAAAAATTAGAAATGATATTATCTATATTTTGATAGATCGAAAATATGTATCTCATTTTTAAACGATTTTTCTCATTTCCCAATCTAAGCTTATTCCGCTGAGTAATCGCCTAAATAACTTTTTTCAGAAATTGGCTCGAATCCCTCTTTCGGAGTTCTCGTTATTGGATTACCACCATCTCTCCATGTTTTACTCAACTGATTCCGATTTCTTTGCGGGATTTTGCGATTTAACATTTCGATAAGCGTGTTTTTCCACTTTAATACCTTTTTGTCGCCTTAGGCGTTCAGCTCAGAAAAGATTTTTATCTTAGACTTTTACTCCTAAATCTTGTCTATCACAGATAATTCGTTGACTTGTTGATTAATTTATCAAAAGAGATGAGTTCTTAGACGAATCAACCATTGGAAATAATTTCATATTTTTGATATGTTTAATATAAGCTCCGAGTTTTAAATTAAACGTTGGGACTGAATCTGGTTCAATTTATTTGTTTGAAGGAAAGATTTGGCAAACTAAAGCGAATTTAAAACAGGAAACACGTGTTCAGTGACATCATTTAAGATTTATCTCACGTCGTAACATAAATGAAGACGTTTATTGAAATGTTTCTAAGTTATCCTTTTTATCATTTCATTTTAAAAATCATTTAACGAAATAATTTCAGTCCATTCAATTCATCGTTGTCGGAAATACTATCGAAAAGTATTCGGAGAAAATGTTGCACGACAAAAAGTGGAAAGGTTGCCGTTTGAAATAATACACGAAGAATGAAAAGATTTTGTCAATTCCGTTCTTTCGAAAGCTTTTAAATGACTCCTTTTCCCTCTTTATTTCGTCTTCCTCTCGAGGCATCCCAATTTCCATCGTCTCCTAAAGATAGAGAAAATGTTTTTTGGCCCTCGTCTTTACCGGAATATTTTCATAATTCATTTACATTCTCATCGCACTCATCTTTGTTTTTCAATTCTCGTTTTCCACTCTTTTGCCGTGTTTTGGGTTAAGAATGAGTCGTGGAAGTAGGAGCTTGCATTCTTTGTTTGTTGCGTAGTATTGAAACATTTTTAAATTTTGTTTTTTAAATTAAAAACATGAATAATTTTTACGTTACACCAATACAATTAAATTAATACAATTACGTATTACATCTTGAAGGACTTGCTAAAAATTATTCCTTGACTGTTTTTTCCTTCAACAACGTTGTCTCCAAGATTGTAGTCGAAGTAGTTCAATGTTGAAAGCATTGAAAAACTTGTAAAAATACGGAAAAAAATCTTTCGTAACATTGGCAATCTTTAGAATGGTTCTAATGAAGAATAAATAACCCGCGTGACTTTTAGTGCTAATACTTGTTCGCACTTCCTTTCATGTATCATGCGAACCCCCGCAGTCCATTCGTCATAAGGAAAAATGTCTCAAAGTAATTGGCATTTAAGTGACGGTTTATCCTTCGTTTCCATGAGCATTTTCTCTTGTGGGGTCTGAGTAGGATACCTAAGAATATGTTCCTTTCAAACTGAAAAGTGATTCGCTTTGGAAGAAAACGAGAGAAGCCATTTTCTCTGCCATCGCTTTTCTCCAGTAATCGCTTCGGTCCATTTATGCATCAGTGAGCGAAAAACTGTTTCTTTCGAATTAGATTTTGAGTAAAGAAGATTATAAGAAAGGTGTATTCCTTTGATCTCCTTTTTTACGTTCTTTTATGCTCTCTTGTGTATGGATACAGTTTATATTGGGTTGTATGCGATATTAGTCGATATCCTTAAAGATATCCGTGAATTCTATTGATCTACACGGGTCCTTTATTAATCTTTGAACATCGAAAATGCACATTTCATCTTTAAGAACTTATCATGAGAAATCGTCTAACGTAAATTATGTTTCGCTCATTCTTCTCTCATCATACGATTCAGATGATCAATTTTTCATTTTCTAACAGCCGTTAGGCTATATCTACGGAAGAACCGGTTTCAAATCTCGATCGTTTCGGATATCGAATTTCCTTTCTTTGGCACTTGCTATCTGCACCATTGGGCGCAGTATTTATTTTGCTTCGGTTGCTACCGATCCATTTTCTGGTGTTTCTCCTCATAACTTTCGCTAATAATAAAAAATCAACTCAATATTTAATGGAAATCCAGGAGAATGAGCCATAGAATTTATTCCTGAAATCCCATCTTCGTGCGTCAGAATGAAAAACAAATGAAAGCAGCTCCAAAACGGCGGCATCTGATCAAACTCACGCGTCATTTGAAAAAGGACGCTCTTAATACTTCTCATGGGCGTGACCTCCGTAGGAATGTCAGTTGTGCGAATACGTGAGTGGAATCTGTGGCTTTAAAGTGATGTCTTTATTTTGAAGTTGGTTTTTGGGTTTACTGGTCTTTAATTTGGTTTTTATGCAATCAAAAGTGCAATCAACTTTTGGCAAATTTTATTAATTCTTAAAACACCATTTAATTTTTTCTAATTTCGAGTTTTTGTAGCTCGCTTTCACCTTTCTGCGGAGAGTTTGTTCTGTTGTTCATCGAAATAGTATTTTTAAGTAAAAATATTAACACACATTTGTTTTGTAGACGAGGAAAGTATTCTCAGGAACGAAATAAATTCGTATTTAAGTTTCACAAAATAATTCTTTGGAAAATAGAGTCATAAATTTTATAATGTTAGTATTAATTATGTTAGCAATCTTTTATGATGAAGGGTTAGAATAGCCGAGAAAACTTCAAAATTTAATTTATAGGATGATGATTTGACAGATTCTGCGTAAGCCAAATTCTTTACCAAATACTTTACGCTTTTACTCTACCAAATGCTCAGAAAGAAGTGGAATCCTCATAAATTTGTGCCATGAAAACGACGGCGGTTGAGTGTGTTTTGGGCCAATTGAGGAGATGGGAATACTCAACGACAGAGGAAAGCGTGTCCTCCGAAATAGGGTAAAGGAGGCAAAATAAAAGAGAAGAGGGAGAAAGTAGTAAATCTAATCTTAAATTAAATTTGAGTGTTACAGTTATTTAAGGGTTTGGAAGCGAAAATAAGTATTGCGAAAGTGTGTTTGATGGCGGTGGTGCTCGTGTCTGAGAGTTATTTCCTCTTTCGTGGACATGCTTTGTTTATAAACATCGATTCCAAGTTCCATTCTCTTTTGTGGCTTTCCATCTCTCGCATTGCCTTTAGGTGAACTTTCAACAAATTTTATAAGCAATATTACCAAGAAATATTTGGTTTGCGATTTACTTTTTGTTTCATTGAGATTACATCAGTACGAAGTTTCTTGGATCTTGGTTTTATTTTAAGAGTGACGTGAAAATATTTAAGTTCTTTTGAGATATTTAAAAGGACGTTACAAATGAATTTGATATCTAAAATTCTTGTATACTGCTATTTTTCTGAATGCGGATGGATTTGGACTTTTGATTAGATGATGTAAAAGAGAAGTAAATTTTGCGAAAGGTTAGTTCCAAGAATGCAAGGTTCGTCGTGAAAACTAATATCTTCTCTGTTTAGCACTGGTGTAAGTCACGCTCGTAACGAGTCTCTCAATTTAGAGCAGATCCGCGCTCTTTTGCACCTCTTTCATCCAATGGCATCATCGAATTCCAGCTGAGATCACGGTTTATGGGGGGGGGTCACAGCGGGCGGCGACTGTCGTCTGTTTTCCGAAATGCCTCTTTATCCTAAAAGATTGCGAGAGGAAGTTCTCCCGTTGCGTCGTTATTATCTTTCAGACCAAATCCGGGAATGATTTTCTTCCGCATTTCCTTTTGCCCGTGCGCAGTCTATTGAGGAGTTGTAAATAATGAAGAGCCGTCGTTGTATCTTTCTTTTGAGAGCGGATGTCTCAGAAAATATATTTTTTCGATTCAGAATTATGAATGAAAATTAGAGGTTTTGGTGTCAGTTGTAGAGTACTGAATATGGTAACTTTATAGCCCCGATTTATAGGAATTTGCCTTTGGACAGGAAGGTTTTGTACTTCAGCTCGTTTTTCACAAAGTTAAAGAGACGAGAAAAATTTCACTTATGTTGCTATTTTTCACTTCTGTTCAGCCTCGGGAATTTTCCTGTTGAGGAATACACGTTTCTGTCCATTCTTGAGAAACTCACTTCGTCGCTGAATCTTTGGTATGTTAAACAAATAAAAACCGCGTGAGAATGGAAGGTTGAAAAGCACCAGATAAGGTTCCCTGGAGGTAATTACTGAAATACCGTTGCAAAATGAAGGCACAAAAAATGGGACAGAGAATGAGGTCGTACTAAAAATGCAGATGTGCCCGCGTATTGGCGGCGGTAAGAGCCCTCTGGAAACGGGCCTGAGAAACACAGTAATCCCTTCCCCGCGTTTTCACGAAACCTCTGCACGATAATAAAAACGAACTGCCCCAGTCTTTCTGGGAAGGAGCGGTTTCCTTCTAGTCTGACGATTTCCTCTCTTCGGTGCGGAAGAAGATGGCATAAAAGGAAGAAGTGTTTTAAACCCACTCCAGGAGGGAAACGAGGAAGGAGTTCTTAGCTCCCAGAGACCCTTTACTCCCGCTATCTTTCCATCTTCTTTCCTTTCACGCATGAGGAATCTCCCCCCTAGTGTGTGATCCCGGCTCTAGATGACTCCTTTTTACCTCTTAGCTATGTGCCCCATCTCGGCCGTTTGATAAACTGATATCCCGGAGATTTTAGCCCTTTGCGTCTTCCCCATTCGTTTCTTCCACAAAAAATGATTCCACGTCTCCAGGGCCCCTTAGCGTCTTCTCTTTTGTTCATTTTTATCGCCCCATCTCCGAGTACTTTCGTAACGTGGCTTTTTACGCGAGCGTGCTCTGGAATACGTAAAGAGGCAGTGCGGTTGAAATTTATCGTCCGAACTCGTCTAGCTTCCCCGGATGCCTCCGTTTATAGTCACCCCATCGCTATTTCTTCCTCTTCAGCGGGAAACTTCCTTTTTTATATCTTTATTTTTTATGCGCGGTGCTGTAATACATTCTTTCAGAGGTATTAAAAAGGGTAGAAAATCTACATTCCGGTTCGGTGAAGACGCGCGGATTTTTTATTACAGTCTTTTACTACCCTTTTCCTCTTTTTTTTTTGGTGCGTGATTTTTTTCCTCATTGAGATCTCATAGCGATTTTGTTTCCGCTTCGAATGGGCATTTTCATGACTTTCTTTGTGTGCAGTAACTCAGTTCGTTTTGTAGGATTCAGAACCGACATTTTCTAGCTCAGGATGAACGCTTTCCGGTTTTCGGTTGTCGTTTATATCGTCTGTAGAGCGAAAATTGATATCATTCATGTTCGTCTGTCGTATGTACTGTATTTGCTCTTCCTTGAAGATGTTTTTTTATTTCCTTGGATTTATCAAAAACATTCAAGTCGTTCTTTGAATGTAGATTATAAATTATAAGATTATAATAGATAAGAATATAATCGTGAATGACTCATGTACCTATCGAGCATTATATTCCTTCAGACCTACAATATTTCACCCAGTAAAGATTCTTATTATAATTTAAATAGATATATTTTCGTTTTATGTATCGTTTATTTGCGTATTAACATACTTAAAACATATTGCAAAATTTCCTTTTATTTCTTCGCGTATTTAAATCTAAAAAATGATTATCAATGTTTTATTTCCATGGTATATTGAATAAAAACTTAATTCTTCGTATATAAGTAATCGATATTTACTCCAAGAAAAAAATTTCCGAAACTCTCATATTCCAAGAATATTTTACTCACTTTTCCTCTTTTCCTTCGAAAGATCCTCTCAACAGAGATCTCACTGTGTTGTAAGGAAAGGAATCTGTCATCTCACAGACCACAATTTTTTGAGGGCATAATTTTTGCAAACCGAAATTGCTTTTCCTGTATCCCTCGTGAATAATGCATTTAAACGCGCACGGGGATTTCTTTCCACGATAATGAAATTGCATTTTTTATGAGTAATTAGGAGGGTTTTTTCTCTCCTCCATGGGTTATCCCGGATGCCCCTAGGTTCAATTTCGAGGGCAAAAAGTCGTAATGGAAGCGCATTTCAGACATCGAGCGTCTAATTCGCAGACGCTTCATTTATTTACATCTTCCTCGATTTGAATATGTTCCGAAATTTGTTGCTCTATACAAATAAACTCGTGCTACGATTTTGAGAGCTTTATTTAGAATCGACGCTAATGACCGTACATGACATTTTAGAGCGTAACTTTGGGATTCTTAGGTGACAGTCGTACGGAAGTTTATTAAGTAATATTAAAATTATTTTCTGTGCTCTCTATACCTTTGGTTAATCAGCCTCCCGAAAAAAGAAATGGTGATTTTTCATTTTTTTCTTATTTTCGATAATATTTTTGCATTATTTCTTCCATCGCATTATCGATACCATTGGATATGAAGTTTTTGATGAGTGTTTGGTATCTTACTCATTAGTTCCTAGTCCTTTGTAGGTCCTTCATTTCCCTGAGCACAAAGTATAAATGCTATACGATAAAAATTCTTTTGAGAGTCTAATTCTGTGTCTGAAGCAAAAGGAGAATTATTAAAGATTCCTCCAAAGCAGAAGAAGATGTGCTAAAGGGGATGAGAGATAAATGACGGAGGTAATTGGTTATTTATTATTTAAAGCCTCGGAATATGTTTGCCTTCAACTCCTTAACAAAGGTGACACAACGATTAATTAGTATTTTCCTGCAGAAGATAAAAAGCATATACTTTGGTAGGAATGGAAAATCGCCCACTCTGTTCCTCTGTATCATTTTGTCATTCTTTTGTTCTTGTGATGTTATGATATCCTTTTATTTCCAGCTCTTATTTCCAATGCTTTCAGAACCATTTTTCGGCGAAAAGAAAATGGATTTTGAGGAATTCCTGTGTTCGATATACTCGAGAAGTTTAAATTCGCTGAATTAGATTCATTTGGAAGCTTTTGTCGTAATATTATTCGTAGGTAAGTATTATAGAAGACTTCGGTGGGATTATTTTTGTGTTGAATGGAACTTTGGTTCTGTATATTCGTCGAATTTGTTAAGTGGAATTTCTATTACCTCATTTTAAGTAATTAATTCATATATTAGTTGACATAAGCTCTCATTCATCTATATACGGAAATTAGATTCAATTAAATATGAAATTTGATTTTTTAGTGATTATTTTTCGTAAAATGATCTATTTCGATTTTGGAAAATTCGAATTCACGCCGTCTGAACTGAGCTTTTTCATCATGTAAACATTTCTACGGCAGATTCAGCTGTCAAGGGAAACATTAAGATAGACATTTGTTCTCTCGGTCATATTTCTCTGCTTATTTTTGTTTAACTTAATGTCGAATTTGCAACTACGCGACTTCGCGGTTTTACATGTTCCTTCACAGCTCCTTTTCAGTGTCGCATTTTTTGGGCACCTGTGAGAGTGATGCCTCTTTCCAAATGAGATCTCGCGAAGGCCTAATTGGCGTGGATTCCTGTGGGGGAAGTTTATCCTCTCGTTCTTTTTATTCGAGACCCATGAGAGGAAGGGATTTCTCTTTGAACGCCTACGTTTCGGCTAAAAATTCGGCAATGGCGCGGTTCGTTTCAGTTAGGAGGGGATTTTAATTTGGCTGCGTCTTTTCTGGCGAAATTTTTTTACGTGAGTCGTTTTCCTTTACTATCCATCTCTTCACTCGAATTTAATCACTTACTGGTTTTCCTAGACCGTGAATAGTTAAGTATTTACAGAAAATGGAACTATTGAATAATGTTTTGGAAATCCTTTACTTAAGAGTGAATTTAAAATGCCTTTTAATTGGATGTATTTCCGAGTTGTGAGTGTACTAGAGCAAGATCATCTATTTTGTATTTTTTATTATGAAGCCTACGACATAAGTGAAAATATTCCAATAATAGAATGAATTAACACTCTCGCTCTATTTTTTTCTTTTTAATTTCTTCTTCGTAAATATTTTAGCGAAATTAATGAGAGAAAAACATCTCAACTTTCTATTACCGTTTGTTCCAAACTATTAACTCTAAATGCATAACTTAAATCTCCCGTTCGCGTTTTTACATCTCCTCTCATATTTTCAGACACTCATTCGTCTGAAAATCCTCATCGCCTCATAAATATTTATGCTCCTCCAAAAAAGCCATTCGCCGTGTTTTCCTTATCCGTTTCATTCGCAGCTTCTTTTTCCCTTCTCCCCTTCGGAGTGTTCCCTTTTTATTTCCCTCTCTCCGCTCTTGTGTGTATCCATATCTACTTATTTCCTTAAAAGATAAGTTCTCAGAATGGATATTATTATCGAGAGTGACTTAAAGAGAATTGATGTGATATGGTTAAATTAATTTATCTAATCATCACCAAATCAATTTAAAGGTGTTATTTAAACACATTCTAAGAACTTTCATTGTACGTAATGTCGACTTTACTGTATAAATTCCCTTTATTTTGCTTTTCTCCGTACTTATGCTTTCCTCTTTTATTTTTTCTCTCTAACTTTCTTCTCTCATCATTCCTTTTTCCGCCTCTTTCCTTAACGATACCCATTTCTTATTCAATTAATCTTTTAACACTCTCCTCATCTCTCGCTTTCAATTCAATTCTCTTTTATTTTCCGAAAAGTTTTTGTTATCTCCGGAGTTGGAATTTCCTTTCAAACAAGGATATTTCTTTCGGTTCCATGTGTCAGGAATGCGATTTGTTTTCCGTCTTTTGTTTATGCATCCTCTGGAATCCTCGATGGCCTCTATTTGGCCGCAGTGGTTCTTCAGTATACAAGCCCTCATCTACAGTTCGTCGGAGGGGATCTTCGTCTGTTTGACATCGATTGCTTATTATTGATATCGGAAGTATTACCCAATCACAAAAAATTACTTGTTGATTGAGGCCTATGTTCCGTGAACAACATTTTCTTTAAAAATTTGACTTTTTTTACAACTTAGAATCGGAACCCGAAATCTGGAAATGATAACTTCGAAGCGATGGAAACAGCATCTTTTAACAAAATGTGAATAGGTATAGAATATGTGGGATCTATTTTTTCCAGGTACATGCATCAGGTTCTTCGATGGGAAGTTTTATAATTTGTAAGGGAAGAAGAATGTGAATTATCAATTATCAGTACTCGGCTGCTCTCTCTTTTGTCCGTCATTGCATTATTCTTTTGCGGCATCGTCGCCTCCCTCTCATTCATCTGTAAATATCAGTTTTCTCTCTCACTTTTCTTTGTATCAATTCCAAAGAATTTTTTATCGCATGAATCGCTTTTTCAAAATAACCTTTGTCTTACAAATTGTTGTTTTTTCACATCTTCTCCATTTCCTAATCCCTTCTTAATAATTCCACCTCTCATATCAACGCACTCGTCCGAGTCCTCACTTTCTCTCCTTCAACCCCTTCCTTCGTCGTTATTTTAGTTCCCTTTTGCTTTGTTTCCCTTCGAAACTATCTCAACTTTCTTTCATCGCGACCGATATAACTCCCAATTTATTCCAGTCTCGTGATTTTTATGCCTTTTTCTAACATCATCCTTTAGCTCTGTCGTTTTCAAAGGAATCCCCTCAGAATGTGATTTATCGAATACGAAAAATGTCTTTTCCAATTCAATGTAAATAAGCGCTCTCTTTTCTTATTTATGTACTCCCTAATTAGTTATCGTTTTCGGTGTCACCTCTTGACAGGGACACCAAAGAACGCCTTGTTGCAAAACATTTGAACGCTAAAGACGCTTTCAAAGGCATCTTAATGAAAGGGATCGAAGCCATTTCCTCGTTAAAACTCGTCTTCTTCGTTCGCTTCCCATTTCGCACCATTTTGTTTTTTCAATACTCTTCCATTGACTAACGAGTACTTTCTCCGTAGTATTCGTGACTTTGTGGTATTATTTTTCTCGACAGCTGCCAATCTGACGGAATCATTTTTGACCTATGTTGTTCTTATGCTCACCGTCGTTGCTATCCATTTTATTCACCACCCTTCGTGCTTTCGCTCCAAATTCCAATTACTTGCGAAATGTTTTTATCCTTCTGTTAAGACTCGTTAGATCGGTCGCCCCCGTGTAAACCCGCTCTTCGGCTCCGTAAATTAGCTTTTCGTTCGTTAGCGGATAAAACTCACTTTGACGGCCGTTTTTGGTACACGTTTCCTCGGGTTTTTCGATGCTCGATTATTTCATTTGTGAGGAATATTCACCGAGCTTTTGAGACACCAACGCGGGCGCCATTTCAGTTCGCTTGTGCGGAACTCCGACAGAGGTCTCACCGTCGTCCTGAATTTTCTCCCGTCGTTTGTTTGTCGCCTCCATCTTCCCTTTCCGCTGTCAAGGGAAGCGAAATTTTCCTCTCTCGACTGAGGTTCGCAGGTGGCTAATGTGGGCTTTTCTTCCTCCTTCAGCAAAGTGGGAGAGATGTGTGCCTCAGGGTGTGAATTGTTTCCGGTCTCAGGCGGAAGGAGAGGTGGATTATGGGTAGGAGGTTAGCCGGAGGCGGATATATTCCGCTGCTACGCTCTCTTCCATATCTAGTGCTCTTTCACTCGCAGAGAAGCAGCAGAGAGGAGGGTTTGACGCGGGGATTCCACGCTCTTGTAACGTCTTTTGTTTTCGTTCGCCTCCCGTTTTAACCGACTCTCCACGGGTTCATTTCTGCTGGGAGTCACGCGTTATAAAGTTTCTCTCCCAAAGAGGCTTTATTCAAACTTTTTTATTTTCGTTTTACCGCGTCCTCGGTAAACGAGGATGAAAGAGTCTCTGGAGGTTGGTAAAAGAGTGTCTGTTATTTAAATTTTACTCAAAGCGGTGGTAAACGTAAGTTTTCGCTTTAGTGGTAGGTTAATCAGGTTTTAGACACGTGAATATACGAGGCTACCTTTTATATATGAACTCAACGGCAGAGGTATTTTTCGTCGAAGGGTTTTCGTGGTGGAATTTCATGCTGTATATCCTTCCCAAGCTTTGAGTTAAATTCTTACTTATTATATTTTACGTTATTTAAAGATGGAGATAAATTTTCCTTCGAAAAAGGCTGATTTTAATGAGAAAAGTCTCAAACTGATGTTTTTTCATTAAGTACCTCATTAAGTGCTACTTTGAAGGCATGTCGGAATATTTGAAAAAAATATCTGTATAGTTCATATTTGTATGAGTATTATAAATATATTCTCAATGAATTATTTATTACATAACTTTTAGCGTCCCCCTGTTAATTATGTAAAGGTAAATCATGTTAATTTTGGATAATGTTAAAAAAATAGTTCCTACTCTTAAAGGAAAAAAAAAAGAATCGTCGGCAAAGTTTATCATTTCTCGTTTAGGTTATACCGTATATGAAGGTTCGATTTTGGTATACATTTCTGTTTATATTAGTATTTAACTCAAATGAGATCTTTTAGTGATTTAACAATCATACTTCTGTATTTTCTCTAGTTATAGGTATATGAGAATCATCTGTTGACAATCAGAATATAATCGATATCGAAGAGGATTCTAAAATGTGTAATATTAGATATGATTGCGTCACGTTCCGAATCAGTTCTGTTCAGAAATCAGTTTTCACATCATTGCCTTTCTCGTTATTTCGTCTGTTGAATCCGCAGCGACGCGTGGCCGAAAAAGGAGACAAAAACGGTGCTCTTTTTCCGGATTAATTCGAGAGCTCTTTCAGAGGGGAAGCCTAGTTGTAGATAAATCAACCTCCGTTAAGAACTCAACACCTCGGAAACTTTTTCCCCCTCCGATAATAACAATTCCAAGGGAGAGGTTAATTCTTTTTCCCCTTTGAAGAGAGTGGGTCATTTTATTTTTCAGAAGGGTCGCTAACCTCCCTCATGAAAGGACATCGCTACTAACTGAGCTCCTAATCTTTCCATCCTCCCGGAACGATCTCCTTCCGTTTTCTGCCTTTCCCGTTTTCTTTTTTCAACTTTTTCAATTACTGCTCTCCCGGGGAAGTGTAAAGGGGTTGGATTTTCCCCATCTACGATTAAAGGCGAAAAGGAGTGTAAATGAAGAAGCGGAGGAGGGGGAAATTAAGATGGGATAAAGCACTTTTCCCAATAACTCAACGAGCGTGTCCTAATGAGGGAGGAGTTGAAGGGAGTTTTTATAAGGGTGTGGAGGGAACAAGGGTTTCCAGAGGCTTAGAGGGATGAACCATGGAAGAGAGATCAGAGTTAATTCTCTTTCCACGAGTTTCATCTCCTTTGCTCCCCATCCTGTTCGTCCGGAATTTTCTCGAACAAGAATGAATGATGTTCGGGACAATTTCAAACATTCGTTTGTCATTAATTTTATTGGTACTTAAAAGTAAAAGTTCATTGTTTGATCGATTTTTCATTAAATGTTACTGTAGATTTGAAAGTACAGAAAATGAAATTAAGAAAGTTTATTGATGAGCAATATCAGCTCTCACTTCGTTGAATCCTCCTATTCAAAGTGATCATAAATACTTTGGTTTTACAAAATATTTGTAGAATGAGTTTATATATCGTTTTTATTGAAATGTTCATAAGTTTGAATTCTTTATCGAAAATCGTGAGGAAAATATTGTCCGATATCCAAGTCGATTCCACCGAACGAGAGCACTTTGCCCAGAGTAAAATCGTTTACTCCCTTCTCTCGTCGATGTGTATTGACCACTCGGGTGCCTCCTCCATCTTTAGCAATCGAGCATCGAAGGGTTTGCTGCAATGGTGAAGATGCAAAGGGATGCACCGGTTTTATGGATTTCTTTTAACGTGCTTCCTTCGCATCTTGTATCTGTTGTCAAACTAGATTTTGATTTTATTTTCTGAAATATTTTTTTTCGAGATATTCGGTCAATTTTTATGTTTAAATTTATAATTTACGTACTTGCGGCTACTGCGATTGTGTTTTTAGACTAGATTCAATTTCAAATTACTTATGTTTTTCTATCGAATTTTTAATAATGTTTTCTCATAGTAAATGGATAATAATTTGTCTGAAAACAATCTCGTAAGCTAATTTCCCTTCAATAAGTATATTATACTTCCCTAGAAAAAAGTTCATTCATTTACTCTGTGGATCTTTTCTCGTCTAAATTTAGCAACTCTTGCTACCGATAGTGCGTTGTACCCTACGATACCGCACTGCGTAGAATGAGAATTATTTCGACTTTAATAAAAGACTTCGATGTGACATCACAGTCTCGTTATCATCGGTGGAAATTGGTTCGGAAAAAGTGTCAAAAGGGAGACAAAGTGAACGGATTTTCCTCTTTTTTATCTCTACAAAAAGCATCTTGACTCAGTTGCTTAAGGAAAAATCCCCTTCCCGAATTGAAATTCTCTCCGAATGCGAAGCAATGTTTTCCTCCTTCACATCTGTAATGAAGTGATGTTTTAAATTAATCGCTTGGGGGGGTTTTTCCAAAGCGCCCCTCCAAAAAACTGACTTTTTTGGGACCTCTCAAACCCTCTGCGAGACCGGTGTTACTTTGTCCTCAGAAATAACGCACGTGATTTATTTTTTGTGTGTCCTTTCCTCGCGTCCGCAGCCGACTGGAATACATCAGGTCCCCTAAAAAAGGGTTTTTTATTTATTCCGTTACATTATCCCCGAGCGCTCCCTTTTTATTTTCGCGGGAAAAACGAGTTTACGCTCCGGAATTTTCTGCCGACGCGAGAATTTTTTATTTTGGTTTTCCCCTTTACCTTCTCTTCGCCATCATTCGCCTCTTGAGTTGGAAACTCCATCTCCCGCATTTCGCCTCTTTCATCTTTTCCAATCCTTTCTCGGATGGAATCACATTTGTTTTCTCTTCGTCGTTTTCCACTTTTCTATTTACGTTCTTTTGCACATCTCCCATCCTAAACTGCGTTTACGTGCTCCTATGATGGCACATCGAGTACTCTGTGGCGTACAAATTATTTTCTGAAGATTCTTTCATTTTTTCTAGAATTAAAGTTTTTGCTACTTTTGAAGTGCAGAGAGAAGCGTCATCTCTCATTCGAGATTTCGCATCCAACAAATGCAGTGACGCGGCTCTTTCATGCGGTTTCCTAGATTTATGGAGATTACTCATATTCTGTCTGCCATTCTCGGTCACTGTTCCCGTGGGCATCCAAAGACTCCTATCTCCTTTCGTTCCATCCTTTTATCGTGTTCTCTTGGGATGTCCACCGTAAGTTAACACAACTGGCTCTATAATCTAGTGAACGTCTAAGATGGTACTGAAACTGTGCTGTACAAAACTGAAACTAAATTAGAAATTAATTTCTGTATGTCTTCTTTGTTCCTTTATGTTGTGTTTCTAAAGGAATTTGATAAGTAATATCGTTTTAATAGTAAGCATTTTTGTAATTTAGAAGTCGAACTATGAAGATTACACGAGTTAATGACACAGGCTTACACGTTTAATGTTTAAAATCCTATGGGGATTTCTCAGCAGACAGACAATTTTTATTCTCCAAATTTTCCCCTCCATTTTCTTTTCTTTTTCTCTGTGGGATGATAAGATGTTTAGAACCTCAATTACCTATCATCACTTCCCATTATTTCCTCATAATTATAACATCAGCTTCTTTGTGTTTTTACGCCCCATTTATTTTCTCCCGTAACGATGTTTTCTTTTTGGAGTTTGATTAATAACAGTTGTCGTTTAACCTCCCGTTGGCGGAAGGAATTTCCTTCTCCTAAAAAGAGGCATGTTTTAGGTTGTTATCATATGGCCATCTTTTCCTCCATCATCCTTCTCTAATCTGTCTCCTGTTTTTCCTTCTGAAATACACATTTCTTACGTTTAACTTTTCTCGTATATAATATTTATATTCTACGTTAATAATGTTTATTTTTTCACATGTTTCACGTGATTTATTTCTTATCTAAAATCTTCTCAATGTCTTATTCCCTATCTTTAATGTTGAATCGTATTATTTGTTTCATATTCTTCAAATCGTTTTTAATCGCCGCTATTATTTACTGATGAGCCATCTCATAAATCTCGTCATGGAATCCTTCTCTTTTGTTTCCTCTTTCGATTGTTCTTGGAACGGTCTTTGAATCCTTTCCCTGTTATTATCCCTGAATCGTTGTAACACGGTGGCGTTCGCAAATGATCGCTCGGTTTTACGCGTCTCACTTCTCTACCTCCTAATTAAGAGGCGGCCTTAAGATGATCGGCTAATTGGTGTGGCTGAGGTCAGAAGGCTTTTCGAAGGAGCGTGTTCACCCCACCCTTTCTTACGTTGCTCGTTTCCATTGGTTGAGTTGCCGGCGATTAGCTTCCAGTCGTGTTTGATTATCATGTTATAATTAGCGTTACGTGCGGGTGTAACAGTTATGGTGAACAGGTCATGATTTAAGTCAAATACAAGCGGATATTGACTCCTGAATTTATTTTTGCCTTTATTTATGATAACATGGAGTTAAATCTATCGTATCTACGCCCGGAAGAAATGAATTAAATTGATAAAAAATAACCTATTCCGCAGATAATGTTCATTTACCGTTCCCATTTAAATTCTGATTCTCTCAGCCATTAAACATTGAGGGTTTCTGCGGTAGGAAAGTTTCCCAAATGTTCGCCGAATGCACAGAACTAGTGTAGCAGTTAGTAAAAAAGTTTGGCGGCGAACAGGCGTGAATTCGGGGCACCCATAAGTATGCCTTGAGGTACACCTTAGGTAGAATTTTTGGCTTGTTAGGCGGTCGCGTGGAGCAGCTCTGGATTATTTCGTTGGAGGAATTAATTAACCAGAAACTCGCTAACGGTGGGAATTTTAATTCGAAAGAGTTTCGAGGAAATTTAAGCTCGAACACGATACACGTATTATAAGCCTCAGTTTGTCTTTTTTTTGTCATAACTGGATGATTCCTCCGTCAGTCGGTGGTTAACTCTTTTTTAACCCTCACATATGCACCTTTTTATTTCGTGTTTCGTAATTCGTGTTCGTTTAGGAAGGAAGAGGAAAGTTATTTTTTTTCGCAATCTGCGACTCAATTAATCGCAGCTGTTATTTCATTTTTATAATCCCCTACCTGTCACTTCCGTCGAGTGGAGTCTCTGTTTTGTTAGTCATTTTTAGGAAATGCATCTCATACATTCGTTATGCATATATGCGCGTATCTATCGCGAACATCCTTCGCGAAACATACGCGCTCATTCGAATTTATTCCATCATTTTGCTGATATGAAATCTGTTGATACTCATGGCAATGAATGTGCAATAGAGGAACAAGAAGCCGGATTTGGCCAGGAAATGCTTATTCCGAAAGAGTAAAATGATTTTCTTTAATTTATCTTGTATTCTATTGTTCTCCTAACTCAGTATCCGAATCCCTTCTGGGCCTTTATATTATCATATAATGCATTATATGTATAATGTGTTTTAAACGTTCTACCTCTCGGCCTATCCAAAATTTCTCCAGTTAATTACGCTACGTGTCTCTATTTACTGCTTTTCCACAACAGATCTAGCTTTCGAAGTAGTGGAAGTATACGCGAGAAATTCGTTCATTAAACTTTACTTTTTTAATAATGAACTATTTAAAGACATTTGCTACTCATATCTATAAAGTTTTAGGTGAATCTGTATTTATTGTGAATCGTATCAATAAAACGTAAACAAGACCAGGTTTTCATCTTCAATTGTAGTTTGCGTTCACAGGTAAAGTAGCCCCGAGGTATTTCCTCCTGTGTTCCGTATAAATAGAAGCCTTTCTATGGTTTCATTGGGTTTCAGTAATTATCATGCAAATGATCCATTTCTCTTTTTCCTACATTTTTCCGCGTCTCAATTGAAAGGGCTTTTGGAAAAGATAAGTGCGAATCTCTTGGAAAAATCTCCGTTTATTCTGCCATTGATTCATTTAAGTCGCTTCTGCTCTAATCTGTTGATATATTCCGTCGGATGCGCGTATCTGTTGCTACGGGAGATGGCATTATGTTTACTGTGGAACATTTTTAAAACACTTTAAAATTTCTGTATCGATGTTATTTAATAATAACGTCTTTATTAAGCGCTCCCGCAAAATAAGAGTTTCCAGTTAATTTGCCAAAATAGGTTTCCGATAAATATTTACCGTCGATATTTTATGAATTTTGTTTAAATGATTTAAATGTTATTTCTGGCGTGTTTAAGCAAAAATAGTATATAAAATTATATTTTTATAATTTAATGGTTTATGGATGTATCAGCTAAAATGTCTTCTTTTCGTATTTACAATTTTTATCCTCGTATGTACTCGAGTTTCAAAAAATTCGTTCCTCGTAAATTTATTCATCTATTTTATTCTCATCTCCTTTTTAGTGGGTATTCTCGTAAAGAAATCATGGCGCCCCGTATCGATTTCCAACAATATTCTAAAACTGTTCTCAGAATCCGATAGTTCCATGTCATCACTAATCCTTATCAGTCCTATATTCACTCGCCTTATGTTTCGAGACAATAAAACCCAAAATTTTCCAACGGCGATATTTCATGCTCCCTTCTTTTTCCTAATTTGCATCTCTTTTATTTCAAAGCCTCACAATGTGTCGTTTCTTAGACGAAATTACGTCGTCACTAACGTCGCCTCTCAGCGGCCGTAGTTTCAGTCAGACATCTTAAATCGATTTGAATTAAGATCAAATTTGACTTACATTCTTTGATTTCGAATCGATGTTCTGAGAGTTTGAAATGCATTCACGGTACATTCTCGAAATTTTTTCGGAAAATTCAAAATTTCAGAAGATTCATAAATGGAAGAATATCATGAGAAAAATAGATACACT
Organism: Pantala flavescens; assembly: GCA_020796165.1. NCBI lineage: Eukaryota > Metazoa > Arthropoda > Insecta > Odonata > Libellulidae > Pantala > Pantala flavescens. Next base: position 12,709,511 of record CM036883.1, on the reverse strand, counting down.
CTTTTTTATTCAGTACACCGCCATCTATTTTCCTTTAGTTACGATGATAGGCCTTGATGTATAATCAGGTTTTTTTTTCTTTGTTTTTCTTATTTTCTAGCTCTTATCTGTTTGAGGAGCAGAAAATATCAACTTTGGCGTTCATTCATTTCTGTACAAAATGTGAGTGCTGATAAATAGTGTTATGTTGCTGTAACCATACAGAATATATTAATTCGTTGATTATATGAAACATTTTTGCGAAAGATTCATTTAAATAAGATAATATTATAATATTTCTCTGAAATAATGTATTATTTCATTTAATATAACCTTGAATTTCTTTGGCTCCCAAATCGGTGTGACTAGTTCCCATCTATTTTCCAGTTCGCGGAGGATTTGTAATTCAGTTACCAAAACCCGAGCCATCGGAGTCCGAAAGAATGACTCTTCCCGAATTCAAATCTCATTCGTGGAATTGGAACTAAAACCGGCGGAAATACCCTTTCTGCGCTCCCTTCAATCAGTGCATCTGAATACTTGTCCGAAGAGGGGTCGGTCGCGGCCCTTGTTGATGACACGACCGCCCTCTTTATCTCCCTTTGCGTGTTTTCTCTCAGAGTTTCCTCAGTTTCGAGGTTTTAGTCGAAGGGTGGGCCTCGATGTATGTGCGGGAAGCGGTCCAAAAGGGTTTATCAGATGGAAGGATATTATACAGCTGACAATATCAGATGATATTAATGCTTAATTTTTGTGGATCACAATTGAAGAATCGTCTGTAGTAATAGGATATGATGGAATGTGGATAGAATAGATGGAAGATTGAATGAGGATTTTATCTTGCTTTTTCACTGAATGTTTAATAAGTAGGTGTCCACCGTTGGAATCCCGGAGGTCTTCGTGTTGTAAATCATGGCGGTAGTTCGCAATCGTTTAAGTTTCCCTTTCAAGTAGAATTTATTGGCTCTTACTCGGTTTGCGAAGTACATCACCGCAAAAAAAGATCGTTGAATGGAAACGCTAGTAAATGTTTGCACCTCTCTTTTCAGGATATCTTTTTCGTAGGAATAAATTTTGACGAGAACGTATGAGCACTGCGTGTCACGCTCTCTAATCGTAGTGACACGTAACCGTTAAGGCGATTCAACGTCCTGAAGCCCTAAATTTGCTGATTAAGCTTGTAAAATCATTACAGTGGTCTCGTCAGGGTCTCCCACGCGAAAGGAACACAAAAAGGAATCGAAAATTCCTCTTTTATAAGTTTGCCTTTCAAACGAAAAAGGGTTTCACGGCAACCGCACTTCTCCATTTTCCCGGAAGAGCTAAGAAAGGCGCTGTTTATTTTTATTTCGCGAAGAGATTTTTCCGACTGGAAATTGGAGCCGATGGCGGTCGTGTATTTCGGGGATGCTGGGCTTCAGAGGAATGAAAGCAGTAGACAAAGTCAATTGGGGAACAGCGGCACCCTGCGTTTGAAGTCCGAAATAGCGGATCGGGGAGTTTTGAATCAAACATCGCACGCGCTTCCAAAAAATATTGAAATAAATCCTAATGAGCATATTTGGATTGGAATTATCGAGTAAATGCATTGGAAGCCTCAAAAGTCCCCAATATGTAAAAATGGGGATTTGAATATTTCCGTAAAAGTGTTTTTGGTCAAACGACGCTATTCAAATGGCCTCAGTGTTAAAATGGAGGTCTTTCATAGCACTATAAACATACTGAAATTGTGTCGGCGTTCGCTTTGGTTGAGATCTGTCACATTTGAAGTAATGAATGTGCTCGATAAACAGCGGCACGAATCGGTGCGAATGGTAGAAGCACACACTTTGCGTCACAACCGATTCGGTTTTCACCGGAAGCTTTTTCCCAGCATGCCACGCAATTTACAAGTCGAAGTTTGGTTATCAAATAGCGGTGTCTTTGAGCATGTCAGCGATAATTGAGTAACATGTTTGGCATATTATCGCTGTTATTACATTAGGATAATGATGCATTGAGTTCGGAAAATTAATGTCTGTGTATATTTTTATCTCGTGTTTCTTATTTGCGTTCGTCGTTAGTGATTCTATTTGGTTGGTGTAAGCTTAGATTCTCATTTTGGTACTTTAAGGTGGGGAAAAATTAACTTATCACATGAAATTTATGCATTATTATCGCTTCATTATTCCGTGACATCAACTATACAGCGTTGACTTTCTATGTAAATAAGTATTCCTTTATAATACTTTTAAAATTATCAAACTAGAGATCTTTTCAATTAATCTTTGCGTTTATAAAATGAAGTAGCTCCGTAGATTTACAGCTTAAAAATCTCTCGACATTCAGTAGAGCTCTTTCACAACTCAACGACCGTTTGCAAAATCTTCTTTGAACATCGAATTCACGCCTCAGAAATTCTCCGGCCAAGAATGTTTTCTTCTATCAATCGCCCTCATCCATATGCGAGTCATCAGTGGCTCATTAACACTATCGTCCGTTTTTCCGTCGTCAATCCGTAAAAGGGTTTTAGCATCAATAAAGGAAGGCCAATGAACGAGTCTCGCGGCAGCCTTTGACCCTCTGCTTAGTCTCGGTCGTGTCTTTTCAAGTCCATGTTATCATTTTACATTGAAAATAAGTGCGAGAAAGGAATACTTGTGCTGGAGAAGGAAAACGGAAGAGAAATCTTCGATTTTCAAGGGAAGTTCGCTATAAAACACAAGTTGTGTAATTTTCATTTGTTTTGAGGGAGCTTAATTCCCCTTTGTGGGAAATGAAAAAAAAAAGAATTTTAATTTGAAATTTGAATATAATCTCAGATTATCACAAATTTTACAAATTTAGAAGGAAACTATCCCAATTTCTACGACAGAATATCTGCGTTACAGTCCACCAAGTTTAGTTCTTCGTCTCTTGCGGTCGAATTACTTGCGTCGTAAAAATAATCCAGAAATAGATAAGACGAGTGTATTTCTTCCCCTTTTACGTCTCCTTTTTACGGATTATGTGGGTCACTCCCTCCGCCATTTCAGCCGCCAAACCCACGGTTTATTCTCTCATATTTCATACAAACATGGAGGCATTATCACGCAGGATACCCTAAGCCAACAATCCGCCTAGATCCATGTCTCCCTCGATTGGTCAATGTCCTTGTAGTTTATCGGCCATTTTACACTGATTTCAGCCATTTTCCCCTTTTTAAGAGGCATTCGAAGAACAGGTACGAATAATTACCGTTATGATTACAAATGTAAAAACGTTTATTCGTGGTAAATTTCTCGTTTCTTCGATAAACACTTATGATGCATTTTATCCTCCTTCATTCATTTTTAATTATTTTACTTCAAAACACTTTAGTTGAAAAATTCTGTTATTTATGTGCATTGGATCATGAGTATGGATCTTTTCTGTAAATTTAAATGGATTTCAATGGTACGAGATTTTTTCTTCTTACGCATTTTCTCTAATGTGAATGCATGAAAAATTATTATTTAGCGGATTTTTGATAAATAATTTTGATAAATTACTTGAAAATAGAAAATATTTTCATTCCTTTCTTATTGAAAATTAGGTAAGATATTTAATTTTGAGTACATTTAAACGGTTTACCGATTATGTGGCTTTAAATGGTCTTTAAAGAACGTCTTGTATACGGTGGTGAAAAATAAGAATTGTTATTTGTATAGTGGTATCATTAATATTAATTTGTCGAGAATCTCGGAGTTATGGGTTTTTCGTTTATCATGGCTAAACTGGTATCTGCGCTCTAATGATTAGTTTATTGCCGTTTTAATAGCCGCGGCTGTGATTTCCTTTGGTACAGTTTCGTTAAATTATTAATCCTTTGCTGTTTGCAATGAAAGTTGCAAGGATTATGGCGCTCGAAAAGAAATCCTTTTCTGCAAAATTTACGACCGATCATTCGAAGTCTTTCTCATTTGCTTCCGAAACAAATCTCGACTGTTTACCACAGAAAAATGTTTTTAGGAGAACTAAGGAATCGTAGGATACCTCGGGAATTGGAGGATCCTTAAGAACTGCCGTTCAAAAAAGGAATCATAAAAGCGGTGATCGTTTCAGTTTTATCGCCTCGTTTATTGGCCGAGATCGCTTCCGTAACATAAATTAGCGATGAATGGGAACCTCCCTTAATTCCTGTGCTAACAGACGCCACGCCATCTGGACGTCATCCATCTCAATTATCCAACCGAGTGCATACTCCATTAACAGCTTTTGCTGACGCTTTATGATCGAATCGATGTTTGAATTAAATCCGTGCGCTTTGAAGTTTTGATGAATGGGACCAGTCGTAGTTTAGTTAATGTGAAGATTTGGAGATAATCGAAGTTAATGCGACGTATAGATTTCCTAACGTGCTTTGAAATATTAGGTAATCGGTCGGTAGTTTATCCTTAGCATCTCCACGTTGTATATTCTTTCGTAAAGAGAGTATCAATGACCTCGTTCGATTGGTAGAAATTGAACGTTAAAACAGAGAACAGGATAAACTTACTTCATTGTGAAATCCTGTTACTTTTTTAAATCGTATTAGTTAAAGGAATAGGTTCTTCCTAGAATCAGTACAGTTATTAATGAAATAATGAACGACTCGTTTCAGAAAATCAATAAGCAAGCTATACTTGCGTCCATACGTTCGTCCAGAATAAACGAAAGACACGTTTTCTCAAATTCATTGGCGCTGTTTGCTCTTCGCAGTTAATTCTCTATTCCAGTCCAATGTTTGGACTCGATCATCGCCCAAGACGTCCGTTGGCAGCTGATGAAGGGCGCTTTTTTAGTGGTTAAAGATAAAAGGTGCAGAATGAGGAAAAACCCATAAACACGCCCCTTAGCTATAACATAGCTTTTACGAGGCTCGCCAGTTTTATACCCTCTGTCATATTTCCTCGGTCCTTGGGCAGATTTAGTGGGCTCCATAAAATAATGGCGTGCTTTTATCCTTCTGCACTTTTATTCCTCTCTTTTCATCCTGTTTTGCCCCATCACCTTGAGCCTTTTCCTTGCCATATACCGCTGCCATCTTGGAGCGTGTATCGTTAAACCGTGTTCGATGTATCGAATGAGGTTTAGTCCTCATTTTCTTTTTTTTACGTTCCACCTTCTGCCCGAATCCCCTTTCGTGTGCACATTAGGTCTTTATGTTTGAGTTGTAAACAATCAAGTTGTTGGTTGCCTCAGCGACGTTAATTTAGTTTTCTCGTATAGTTACAGTTTTCTACCATTCTGAATGCCAATTATTTTGATTCGTTTCTAGTTGATACTATAAAGGAATGATTACAGTACCTTCAGACTGCATAGCGTAAGTTTCGGTTTATAATAATTATCCCTCCATCAATTAAAATGCTAATCGTCCTTGTAAATTACTGTTATCGAAAATATTTACGGAAACAGAAAAAGCTTGGACTTTTAAACGTCAGTTTAAAATGTTTTACGTTTAAAAATTAACCAGACTCAAACAAGTCGTTCTTTATCGAAAGACGTCGCACAGTTGATGTGATGTTTGAAGAACTGGTGTTTACCATCGGTCGTTTTCCATTTTATCCGCAACCAAAAGCTCGTTTTCTACTTCATCCTACTCTCGTCCATTCTCTATCATTTTGTTGGTCTTTCGTCTCTTCGGCAAAGATCCCAGAAACATTCCCACTTCGTTGTAATACATTTTCCCTTTTCAGCCTGTTTTTGCATCTCTTATGACTTTTTTTCTTGCAATACTCTTATTTGTTTCCTCAAGCTATTATATCTTTCTCTTCTATGTCTGGACTACTGATCTCCTGTAGTTACAATCACTATTTTGACTGCATTTTATTTTATATAAAAAAGAAACTCAAATCGAATAGTAAAAGTCTTATTTCACTAATTCTGTTTTTTGGTGTTGTATTTAGTATGCTATTCTGTCTAAAAATATATACTCGTACAAGTAGAAAAGCTAATCATTAAATATTGGAAGGACTTAAATAAATTTCAATATCCTATTTTTGTCATCGCGGATTCGAATTTTATCTTTTATTCTTTTAAGACATAACGAACTAAAGAAGGACGAGGAAGCATTCTAAACGAATGAATAGGGATCGTTTATTTTCCGTTGCCTGTTAACGATCAGTCGTCTCGGAGACGAAAGCTTTGAATCAAAGGCAGAGGAATCTTCATCACGCACACAATGGGAAACAAGTTTTTCTTCGGGGGATTCTTTGACCAAAGAAGTTCTCTCGTATTTTCCGTGAAATCTCCTTTGGCTTATCTTCCTCTTTATCTACACTGAATGTCATCACGTACGGCGCATTAGAGTTTTATCGTATGCACTTAAAAAAGCACGCGTTTTACACTCGGACCATTAAAGCCCAACTCACTCGTCCTAAACGCGCTCCTCTCGCATCCAGAGCGAGGTCTCTTCACGAGATACACCCGTTTGTTAGGCGATTGTCGGTTAGCGTGTCGTATCTCTTTTGTTTCCTCGTTTTGGGTGTCGCAGCGTTGGATTGTTTGTTACAATTCGCATGACGTAGCGAAGCCAATGTTGCGGATAACCAACTTCCTCTCTTCCTGCAATGTATCATATAATTGTGGAAATGTGAGCTTACGACGTTAAAGAAGGGATTTGTGTTCCTTCATTTGTGGATGTACTGAACGCTCTCGAATTTGAAACAAGCTTTGAGATGTAGGACGGGTGTATCGACCGTCTCAGAGCCTCCTGATGTTTTACTAATATTAACACCGACGTGTCAATGGGGGAAAAAGGCGGCTAGGAATGCATTTGGGTATTTTCTTGATTTTTAGCCAAAAATGAATTATAAGAGTGTGATGAATACATATCAAATAATAGTAATCTGAATAATAGGTCTGAATATTCCATATCGTCCATATCCGAGGTGTCATTTCGATTCACTCGGCGCTAACCATAAATATCTTTTGGTATCGGCAAAGTGATCACCTTATCGTTGGAGGAGTGATGTTTTCATACAAGAGCTAAACCCCCTCTAACTCCAGATTTGGTTCACCAGTGAGCAATAAAACTTTCACTTAAGACAACATTGATAGCGTGTGATTAGGGACGGGTGCATTATGTTTTATGATCGACTGCCTCAGAGCCTTTTATTGTTCCCCTATCTGTGTTTGTCCATTTGCTCCTGGTTTTCACCACTTTTGATATTTTTTGCCGCTTTTATTTGTACTAAGGGGACGCTACGGGGTAACCATTTTGAAGAGGGCAAATGATTTCTATATCTTTTTTTCTCTTTCCAGGCCTCTGATGCCGGATCCGACTTGTTCACCACATCCAGAAAGCGTAAGTTGAATTTCCCTTTTCCTGAAGATTATCAGATGAAATGCCTTCGCTATATTATATATATTTTTGAATACTTTTAGCTTCTCATGGTTTGTTTGCTATCTTTTTGATCTGTGTGTTAATTTGTATATGTCATTTAATCTATATTATTAAAAAAATATTATTATTATCTGTCATTTTCTTCTGTTATATTTATGGTGTCAATGCACACAAATATATATTGAACAAGCAGAGTGTAAAATCACAGCATGAATTCATGGATTTTTTTAGAATGAAAAAGAATGAGCTAATTAAGCATCTGCTATGAAAATAATTTTGTTTGTCTCTAATTAGGCCACTGTTTCTCTTGTTATCATTAGGTTCTGTTGGAAAAAGTCTGATCAGCTAATAATTGTTTTAATTTACACCCTAATATTCTTTCATAATCGAATTCTGTAAATTATGTATGTAAACTCCTGTTAAAAGTTTCTACAATTATGAGTATAAATAAGAATCCTATATTATGGTTTTACAGATTTACGATTGATCGTACAAACTCAATGTAATCTTTTCAGAGAAACTCGTCTCACAAATTGATATTATCATGGGAGCGATTTAGAACTCAAAGTGATTTCATATGCGAACAAATACAGAAATAAATATCGCGATTGTGTCGCAAAAGTGAATTCTGTTTGTAAAAGAAGATTTTTAATATTCCCCTTATATCCATAGTCAGTGGCACATCGGTCTGCAAACGCGTGTATTTGCGTGCCTTTTATTGCGATTAGGACGCACTTTCTGATAATTGCCCCTTCGAGCCTCTAACTCATAAACTGGCATTTTCAGGAAACGTACAGCTTATATCCTAAATCACCGCTTCGAATTCCCCATATTTTATATTATTTCCCATATTTTATAACAAAAGGTTTCAGTCAGAAATAGTTTTCCTTCCCCGAAATCTCTCTTTTCTCCGACTTTTTTTGTATTCTCTGAAAATGTCTTGTGCAAACTTGGCTTCTTAAACAAGTTGAGAAAGATTAGCGTTTCAACAATGGACGATTTAAAATTCGGGTCAAAACAATTTGGCTTCGTCTTCAAAACTGTTTCTGCCATCGGGTTAAAGATTCGCCACTCATGAGAATCGAATGAGAGCTTTTCTTCATAGGTTGTATTTTCGCTTGATCTTCATAGCTTCACATGGGCCATAAATTCAATTCCATAATTGAGCTTTCGCATTACTAGATACGAATACTTTTGATTGGTTATTAAATACGTAATGCTTTACATTATATTTTGAGTTGAGGATATTTTAAGTAAAGGCATGTCAAGGAATCGATTGTTTATGATACGTAAAGTTTCTCCTAAAATTCCGAAATCCTTTTTCACCCATTTATTAATTAACGACTTCTTACATAATTGGTATTGGATGCGTAAATTCAGAGTTAATAACTTTACACCATACTATATTCTGGGGTTAAAAATTTTCAAATATAAATCTTTGTGTATGAAAATGCTACAAAGTAATGTTTAATTTGCATGGGATAATTTATTGATGTTCAGTGCATTTTATGCTTCGTTCCACAGTAGTCGTGCAAACATTCTTTTCCTACTTCACAATGCGTTGCTTTCCTTGCAGACGAACTGCCTTCACTGCCTAGCGGCATCCCTGCCACATCGATACCCACGGCCGGTCCTGCACCAGCAGCCACCAACCATTCCGCTGCAGCACCAAGAGCCGCATCGGGTGCACCGCAGAGCGGAGGAGGAGCAGCAAGTCCAGGAGGCGAACCGCGCTCACCATTGGTGCCGATCCATTCAGCCCCAGACCCGCCGCCCCCGGCTGCACCTCACACCCCCGCGAGGAGTGCCCCTGTCACAGGGCCCCCGAGCCCTCAGCCTCCGCCGGCATCTGCCTCAGCCCCCACTGCCTCAGCTGCAACAACCACTCAGGTAAGGGAAATATCATTTACTTTAAATATTAGCTGATATACCGTAAGACGGTACTAATTTATCAATCAGTAGGGTATTTTGCAGTAGGAGTAATATAGAAATCTCTCCCGGTAAAATGTTTCTTTGTTAGATGCTCGTTCTTTGACAATCAAAAACGATACGATACATCAATTCATCTGGTCAGAGTACAATGACTCTGCGCGAATGAAAAAATCTTGGTGAAATATTTCTTCTTTATATGTTCGTTCGTGGATTGTGAGAAAGGTTTATCAGCAATGAAAGTTAATCGCGTTTTTCTTTCATTTAACAGAGCTGCTCTTCTTAACGTATTTTACGTAAATTACGTTGCGTAACTATTTTACTTCCTTCCTACAGGTCTCAATCGGTTCTCCGCGCGTGGGTCCGCACTCTCCCGCGCCTCAAGTTCCACCAGTCCCAGCGGCGGCTTCCTTGCCCCAGGGCACACAAGGAAACATCCCACCGACCACCACCCTCTCTACGGTGGGCGCGCCTTCGGGCCAAGGCTACCTCCTCCTGCCCCACCACATCCAGCAGACGCACCCGAGCATCCACGGGCACCCCCAGCACCCGGGATCCAACGCACCCTACCTCCATCACCACAGCCACCATATTCAGAACCACCCACCCTCCGGTGCTCCGCCCAATCACGTGGGTAGCAGCGGAGGCCAGAGTTCCCACGGAAGGCACTCGAATCACGTTGGACACCATAACCACGTTCCACCCCAGCCCACCCCATCGAGCGGGCCTCCCAGCAGTCACCACCTTCACCACCTCCAGCAGAGTACCCCTCTTCCGGGGTCCATCGGTCCTCCCAATTCCCACGGCCCTCCCCCGAGGAGCTCCTCCTACTCTCACCACCCAGCCCTCCACGTGCCCCCCTACCCTCCCAACCTCCAGCATCCTCTCTCTGGACTGGGGCGACAGGAGCAGGAGAGGGGAGGCGGGGTTGCGGGTGTTGGAGCGGAGGCCCTCTCACGGGGCAGCGGGGTGAACGGGTTGCCACCTTCATCCACGACTACAACAACCACCACCACTTCGTCCACCGCCCCCTCTACAGCCACCACCAACTCCATTACCAACACCTTCACCGCAACACCCAACCACCCTCTTATACCTCCACCTGCTATCGCCCCGTCCTCCGTACCATCTCCCGCATCCTTACCCCCGGCAGCCACCGTCGCTCAGGGACCGGTGATACCTTCCGGTTCGCTCTACCATTCTTCGGCGCCCCTTCCGGCTGCGGCACCGGTTGCTCCCATCCCGCCGCCTCATCCTTCCTCCGCGAAGGGTCTGCCACCCCCACAAGGTCCTCCGTCGGCGGTGCCCCCAACACCCTCCGGCGTCACCACCAGAAGCCCTACTTATCCTCCTCTCTACGCTCCGTACGCGTCTGCATTAGCGGGAGCAGCTAGCGCCCACCACCACCAACACCAGCACCACCATCAACACCAGCATCACCACCTGCTGCACTCGCCGTATCTACCATCCTTGCCGCTGGCTCCCATAGCAGCAGCAGCTGCCGCAGCGGCGGCCGCAGCAGCGTCGTCGTCTGCAGCAACTGCAGCCGCGCCGCCGCCAGCGCCGCCATCTCCCGGTCCGCCGCGGAATGAGGTAAGTTCTACTATTTGTGTCTTCGTAAAATATTCTTATATTACGCTATTTCTTCAAGGAAACTTCCGAGTAAAGGTCCGAGGATAATTTAACACAACAGCTCTTAAATTATTATCTATGGTTCCACTCAATCATAACTGTTATCCCATTGGTGGTGCTCTCGGTATTCTCGGTTCTTTTCTTTCGAGTAAATTAAATCTGAGAATTTAACCTTAATATAATATGTTTCCACCACCTCATCATCAATGTCGACGAATGTTCCAAATTGATGATTAGTGATAACAGGATGTGCTCAATTAAAGAATTATTTTCACATGGCGTTAGTAAATTTTGCATTCTTCACGAAGATCGCAATGGGAGAATCTAGAGCGATCGTTGAACTTTATCCGTTCGGGTTGGGTTGGGTTCCCATCCGTAAGGGATTCTTCAAAATGATCAATCCCTCATCGATTGAATGAAGAATAAAACCAATTTATTTCTACCAGTAAAATAGTATATTTAATGCACCGAATTCGATGCTTTTTTGTTATCTAGATTTTTTAACCCTCCCAATCTTGTACAGCTGAGGATTTTTCGTCCGAAAATATCTCCCAACTTGAGCTTCAAAATCTAAAGCGCACTCCATTCTCAGCCTCCGACTAATTCCCACTCCACTGAAAGCATCCTCACTGCAGATCCCAAGTAGTTTGCAGCCGCCCTATTAGGGAAAGTATCCGAAGCATTTATCGTCATTAACAGAGTCGAGCTACTTCTTCCAGAACGTTTCCACATCGTCTCCATCTGCTCTAATAAGTTCAGGAGCGAATTAGAGTCGTCTTTCTAACGTCTTGCGAAACAGGTGTTCTAAAGCTTAGTCGATCGTTTCTAACCAAGTATCACCCGACCGAACCGCTAATAATTTGATCCATATAGGAAATCCCGTTCGTGAATTTACTCGGGTACAAGCCCGTTAAGATCGGCAATTCGCGGTGTTGGTACTAATAAGGTCGCCCTCATATGATTTCAAGGGCAAATCTCCCCTCAACTCCCTCACCATCTTCTGAATGGTATACATCGATAAATTATTTAGTTATGAACTCAAATACGGCCAAAACTAATGGATCGATTTTTTGATTTTTACTCTTAAATTCGACTGTTTTAATATATTTTTTCTGTTTTAAATTAAATAAAAATATTTTCCGTAGTTAATTGTAATGTTATCTTATAATTCATGTGCTTCTTATGCATCCGCGCAACTAACCGAAAGCTAACCGGAGACATCCTTTTCCGCTAAAAGACTACTAACAACGTGTAAAAAGAGCTCTTTGCACTCACCGCGCCTCATCCGCACCGAAAGTTGTTATTGCCACAAGATATCGAGTGTCTCATTCGACCTCGGATATCTTCGGCTTCCTTTTATTAGTTCATCATCGGCCTCCTAAGTCTGCGTTTGAAGACGTTGACGGTCACAATTTCTTCTTTCGAACAAACACAATTTCGAACTTTCTTCGATGATCACAATGTATGTACTCTTTAATCGACTGCCACTCCCATCGCTGTCTCGTTCATCTCCGTTTGTCCATTTTTTCCTCTTTTATCGTCTTTTCCATGATGTTATTAGCACTTGAATGTCCAGCATATTAAAGAGATTATCTTCTTGAGCCATGTTATCGTGTCCATTGCCCTGTGCGTAACACTTTGCCTCGATGACTTGGTGTTTACTTACAGTATTAGAGTTCAAAGATCTGCCAATTTCATGTTCTTATACAAACTGAATATCCCATTTGTCTGGTGCGAAAAATAGGTTGCGTTTTCATGAATCCAAAAGTCTACGAGCTATTGAGTCATTTTTGCCTTCAACTGTTTTAAAATGCAGCTATTAATGCTTAGGAATTCCTTTCTATAATAATTTCCAGTTGTATAAGATGAAAGTGATGAGGTTGCTGTGTATGTTAAACGAGTGGTACTTTTAAGAACAGTTAGGAGCGAAGGAAATTTGGAAATGCATCGAGTATTATATATTAAACTAATAATTGATATTATATTATTAAACCGAAGAATTATGATATTATAAATGTATACCCGTTGCTTCAGTGAATCTCTCAGGCGAATTTAAAATTCGGTGCGTTAATGATTCGGTATACCTAATGTTTAACTGTGGTACAGCTGGGGAAACTAGATGAAGGGTATCAGGAATGAATTCTTAAAATTTTTGTTATATGATAGTTAAATTGATATTCTTATAGTAAGCTTTAGTTATAGTTTTGCTATAGTTTTAATCTTAATATTATAGCTATAGCTTTTTTCACCACGGTTGATACTTCGCCGTAAATATTCTGACTTAGCTTTGAAAACTTTTAATATAATAGTCCCGTCAAGAGCTTCACATCCGATCCGGGTTCATAAAATCATCATTTAAACTTTTCGAATCCTCCTTTCCAGTTTACATCAATTAGCTTCTCCCGCAGAAGTTAAATTCAGACCGATCCCTGTGAGCTTGAGTGCCAATGTGCTTACGATAAACAATACTTTTAGGCGTGAATTTCTTTCCACCGAAGATTAGGACGCGTCCTAATCTTCCACAACTCTGCGGGAAGGAAAAGGAGAAGCTTTTTTGAAATAAATGGAGGTTAACGAGATCAAATGTCCTATCACGGTCGAACGAGAGAGTACTACCTACACTCTCTTCTCAACATACCTCTCACCCGTTCTTCTCCTTCAATTCCTATTTCGTAAGCTTTTCTCTCTTCCCTCGTCATTTCTCGTACTTCTTCTTGTTCAAACTTTTATGGTTTTCGTTCATCATCAGTTATCTTAGGCTTATGCTTGATCTTTGACGTACTTTCACTTTAATTCATTTTACGTTCATTTATAATTTGTTGTCCCTCATACCTCTACTTGGGTCACCTTCTCATGTTTTTTTCTGCGTTTTTTCTCTTGTATGATATTTCCTTTTCTTTTCGTATGTTATTCTCGCTTTCTTAATATTTCATTTGGTCCTAATTTCTCGGTAATAATGTGTAAGCTAGACCTTCAGAGGATGTTAGTAGTTAGCTTCGAATACCGGCCAGCTTTGTTTTATGAAAAATATATGAGTTTTTCTCATATCTGTCCGTTTTAGGAATCGGAGGGCTTAAAAATAGATCTAAGTTCATTGGATGATTATATTTTCATTGTAAGTATTTTTAGCCGTTCTCGTTTCCACGTTTTTCATCCTGTTCCTTTTGGACAATCTTTTTATTCTATGTTTGCGTAACTATTGTGTCTCTTTCCTCTCTTAATTCCCTTTTCCCAAAGGATTTCCACCGTCTTCTTTTTCATCTTCTCGTGGAACAGCGGATCTCAGTCACTCCACTCTAAAGGTTATTATCCGATTGTGAAGGGACACAATCTCTATTCTCAACGAGTCTTCATATTCTCACTTAAATTCGTCTCGCCTGAGCTTTGAGACTTTCCCAACGCCCACCACTCGTCATCCAAGGACGCTTTAAAAAAATCCTCTCGCGAACGCATACAAAAATTTATTCGTGCGTACGCTGCGGGAGTTTCATATCCTCTTACGATATATAAATACTTTGAAAAAATATAAAATTCGCTATTCTTTTATTGAACAGACCTTGTATTTTCCAATCGTCAAAGAAAGTCTTTTTTCGCTGTCCCATGAACTCGTAGACTTGATAAAATTAACTTTCCCGAATCGTAAGTAAAGTAGCGAAATGATGTGATCTTGTTTACGCTGAATAGACCGGTTTATTTCGTGATTTCGTGAATCGATTCTCTGATTGACTATTTTCTCCATTGAATACTGTCGTTATACTTGTTCGCCAATACACGATTCTTAACTTAGTAAAACGTATAATTTTCTTATACTAAGTTCGTCATCTTGTTAAAACCAGCGCGCAACAGACAAAGAGCACATTACATATAATATGAAAAATAATCCCTTTATTTTAAAATATTGCAAATTCTTCGGCTTGGAAGTATGCATTCAGGATATCGAAGTCGGTAAGTTCCCTTTGGTGAACTACAGAAAGTTTATGTATATAATGTCTCATCCTCGCGCGAAAATAATGTAATTCCCATCTTCTTATTCCTTTATGTGAGAGTTCTCCTTATCATAGGAAAGAGATAAAAATCCTTTTGTGTCTTTGTTTGTAAAGGCAAACGAGTTGAGAATCCAATTAGCGTGTGTGGGTTTCCTCACCACTCTTTCTTCCTCCTGAATCTCAACCCATCTTCGTTATGAGTGGCTGCGCGTAATCTTCGCCCTAAGGGAAAAGAAGTTTTAGTTATTTCAAAGTTACGTGCTCCCCTTTAAGGGAGCTAGGTACGCATGCGAGGGAAGAGCCGTAATTAATTTGGGGCCTATCCACGCCCTCTCAATCGAGCAGAAAAACGGTATTTAATTAGCGGATCCCAGATTCAGGCGGGTTTCCCCTCCCGAGGGTTCTGCCCAAGAAGGGGATTTTGGAAACGTGTTCGAAGGTATGAAATTGTCGAAGAATTAGAAGAAGATTAGATTTTTCCGCCTCGAAGTTTTAGCGTTGGCGCTTCAAGATGCAAGTATTTCCTCTTGCGGGTCTCTACGTTTAATTTGTCGGAGAGGATTAAGTTTTCAAACGCTAGGGGTACACCAGGTTGAACTTATTTTCTATACAGATCATTTATCAGAACGCGTTTCATAGTTAGCGGTCTAGAATAATGAGGCTAATGGTCGATCCAATTGTTGTCGGAGTCGATTCGATTTTGTTAAGTTTTGTTATCACCTATTCAGTGAATATAACGAGAGATTGTTTTATTTTCGAAACATCATTCGGATAATCCTGATTATGGTTGGAATTCAAAATTTATGTTGACTTAGCGCAATCTGTCTTTTTGTTACTTATTCTGCTTTTTCCCGCTAATGATTTTTTCTATTTGAATATGATGAAATTATAAATTAAACTCCTTGGAATAGAATTGTATTTGGTTTATTGCTGAAAACTTCACCCACATCCCAATCGAATTAGCGCCTTTAGATTTTTTTTTCTATCTATATACTCTGGAATTTTCCTATGTTCACCTATTGCTTTCATTCTAATCGTGAAAGGAAGCGTAAGTTAATCCATCTTTCGTCTTCTTTTTAAGCGCCCTAGCAAGTCTCCAATTTCGGTGGGCGGTTCAGTGAAGAGTGGTCATTTGCACCATCTTCACCACCACATACACCACTCGACGTCTCCTCCTTCGGCGGCTACCAACTCCGCATCTCACCATCATCGGCAGTCCAGGCAACCTCCCGTTGCCACGCACCTACCGATCCACCCTCCATCGGGGGCCTCCCTGGGGCCTATAGGGGCCGTACCCCTGGCTTCGTCCACGGCCCCGCTGCCGCCCCACCTGCCTAGAGGGCTGGGGGTGGGGGTAGAGCCGCCCGGTGGCCCCCCTCTTGTCCCTGGCGCTCCTGCCACTGCTGGTAAGTATACAGAGGCAAAATATTTACCCTTCCATCAAATAATTGTTTAATATACTATTCAAAATCTCATGTTTGATCAACTGACATATCCAAGTTTTTGAGCATTTATTTAATCTTACCTTTTACTTTCCTGGATCATTTTTGCTTTAATTTAGATTAAAATTAATTTTTGATTGAAAATAAATAATTTTCTCTTGCAATTTTGAATTTATGGTTAAAATGTTCACACTCTAGTTGAGGAAGTTCTGTTCTGTTCTACTGAATTTTGGTCTCATTTTGCTGTTGTTGTTTCAACAAGCACAGTTTCTGTATGTGGTGGAAGAGTAATTTGTGAGAGAAAAGGAATAGCTGTTTCTAATTAATAAAAGAAAATTGTATTTATAATAATGACATTATTGTTTTCTAGCCTCAACACCAATCGCCACAACAACCACGGGCCCCACAGTGACACGTGCCTCGCCTCCATCGCCCACGGCCACCACCACAACTGCCTCACATTTGCACTCCCTGTCAACTCCTCTTGCCCAGGGAGGTTCTAGCATCCCCTCTGTCTTGAGTTCTACTGGTCGCAGTGGAAGCCATTCTCCAAGAGGCCACAGTCCCACCCGAGAAAGAGACTCCTACAGGTAGGTTACTCATTGATTAATTGCATACAAAGTGCAAATTCAGATAACAGGGAAAGTATTTCAAGTATTCATTTCAAAACATGATTATTAGTCTTCTATTTTATGCAAAATAATATACTATGTTTATCTCTTGTAGTAGTAACGTGAGCAGCCTTAGTCGTGGTAGTAGCGTGACCCCCGTCAGCAACAGTGGAGCATCTGCAGTGCCTCCATCGGCCTCTGTTAGTACGGCATCTCCTCTCTTCGGTATGGGTGGTGGAGGAGCAGGTGCAAGTGGTGGAACCAGTGCAGTCACTGCAGGAGGACCACCTACTGGTTTAGGTTTTGGTTCCTTAGGGAAAGCTCCCCCTGCGCCCTCCTTGTCTGCTCATCCAACACCACCTTCATCCTCATCATCATCAGCTCCCACTTCATGGTCTGTTAGGTATGTCACATGTTCTACTGAATTATTGGATGATAATTATTATTTTCAAAATATTTTTTCATTCCTTAATTATAATGTTTGGAATGTTCTCTTTCATGGAATTCAAAAGTTACTATGAAGAGTCTACTTTTATATAACTTGTGATAGGTTTCATATTTGCATATATTTGGAAATATTAATGACTTATGTTACAAATAATATTAATAATTTTTAACCAAATCTTGTTGTCTAGATATTTGTCCAAATGTGATAGAATTTGGCCAGTTGAGCCCTAAGATAAAACTCAAAGAAAAGCAATCAACTGATTTATGATTTTACTTGAAAATAGAGTAGTGTAGTTCTGTAAGTTAAAGAATATTCATTAAATTACTTCATATTAAATAATGATGTATTCAAGCCTTATAATTTCAATCTTTTGACTTTATTAGTGAAGCATATACTTTAGTTTTACTTATTCCTTCCTCAGAGTGTAGATTCTTATTCTTGCAGATAATAATATTGCATATTTTAATTAGTCTTTGAATCAAATTTAACCATAACCAAATTTCATTTCAGTTCGCCTAGTGGTCCTCTAGGAAACATAGGAGGCCCTGCCCTCTCCCCAGCAACTTCAGGTCCTAGGCCCACTCCACCACCAACAACAGCACCGTCTCACCATGCATCTCCTCATCATGGATCCCATTCCACTTCTCACCATGCCTCTCACTCCCCATTCGCCCCTCAATCTTCTGGGGTCAGCAGCGGTCGCAGCAGTGCAGGAGCACCACCAGTGGGCCTACCCAGTGGGGCACCAAGGGTGTCTCCAGCACCAGCTGTGCCCTCTACCCATTCTGCTGCTGCAGCAGCAGCAGCCATGTTTGCTCCCCATGCCCTTCCTCCAGTAGGGGCTGGAACCAGTCCATTGCCAGGAGCTGCTGGAGTGCCCCCACCACCACCCATACCTTTGCCCAGTGCTGCTGCAGCACCATTCTCGGCTGAGTCCCTCTTCCAGTCAAGTAAGTATCTAGCAGGAACAAAATATTATTTTAACAAACCTCAGTGTTTGATACTTTCTTTTCTGAATGTCCAATAATGGAATTTCTTAGTCCTAAAATGGAATTTCTTTGAGGGATCATAAATATATAAGCAAATCGTTGAAGAATGTACTACACCTAGTATACTGAATGCCATTTAAGAGTAAATACAAAAGTAGTTTGTTATTCATATAAATGAATTATATAAACCATACTGGAAATGATTCACTCATCCACCAAAATTGTTCTCCATTTCAGATCAAGCTGATCTTCTTCGGCGAGAGCTGGATTCAAGATTCCTTGCATCCCAAGAGAGAAGTTTGGCCAGTGCAGCTGGAGCTGCAGTGGTCCCACCTTCACCATACTTGCGCACTGAGATGCATCATCACCAGCACCAACATACCCATGTGCATCAGCACACAGCTACAGCTCTTCTGCCACCTCCGCCACCCCCTCCTCCTCCCACACACCCTCCTCACCATCATCTTGGAGCTATGCAGACTCCCCATGCTGGGTCTTCATTGTTTCCCCCACCACTGGTAAGACTTGGTTTGATGAATTGCTCGTTTAATAAATTTTACTTTATTTGTGAATTTAGTTATACAACTCCTTTTTTGAGTAAATGCTTATGTTTATTTTCTTGTTTAGATTAAAGATATTATCTTTGATCAACCTCTGATGAAGAATATGGATGTATAATTCTCAATTTTATTTTAGAAAGTCGTATAAATTTCCTTGGATAATTAGTTTATTTATAAAAATAAAAATGGGATAGTGATTGAAAGAGGAGAGTGTGTTTAGTCCCAAGACAAGAAGCTCATTATAGTTCTATATTATTATCTTCTTCTTCTTCTATCCGGCTCTACTGCCCTTGGTGAGCTCTGGCCTCCTCCACAATCAGCCTCCATTTCTCTCTTTCCTTCCAGTTTCTCATCTTTATTATTATATAGATCAGTAATTTAGGTTGGAAGAGTCCATTAGTAAAGGATATTACAAGTATTAGTGTTATTATGTTTCATGTATGAGATATTAATAATGTTTTACCTCCAATTGTCTTTATCATTAAATCTGAAATATAAATTTATACTCAATCAGCTTCTGAATCGAAAGTAAGCAAAAGTCTATTATGAAAAAAACTGTTGTAAATACTTATTCTATAAATATCCTAATTTTATCCTTAAAGGAATTTTACTTCATATAAAGAGAATAGTCTGTAGTTCAATTTCTTTAAATTATAATTTTTCAAGATTCTTCTCCCTCAAGTGCAATTTGACTTAGTATTGTAATTTATTTTCAGTTTAAGGACATCCCAAAGATGGGCAGTGTAGATTCTCCTTTCTACCGGCAGAATCTTGGTCTTGCTTATCCAGGATTCTCTCCGAGCCTACTTCATCCAACTCTTGGGGCCTCAACATCATTTGTTCCCCCAAATCACCTGACACCCTTCACCCCTAAGGTAAGACCTTTCTTGCTTAATTATCTCTTATACCAACAATCTCAACCCTTCTATAATTCTTTCACCATTTTAAGTCGCATTTATTTACCCTTATTTCCCTTGGTGTGCTTGCTTTTCTATATGCTTGCACTTCTATGCCGAAATTAAGGCATTGGAACAAGCATGATCCCTGCCAAGCTGCCCCTAGATATTCTGAAACTAAAACTGGGTTCTATCATTAGATTTTGCATTTGATATGCTGCTTTTTGGATTATCTAATAAATTTCATTGTATCCTTACAAAACAACCAGTCTCTGATATTATCTTTACTCCAACCTTTCTCTATTCAAACCAGTATCTTTATCTCCCAGTAATGAAATAATAACTGTTGTTATAATCTGGTTTAATGACGGTAATTTTCTAATACTTTTTTCTGTAAGAAGAGTTTCTCTAAAAGCTAAGTATTGTTGGACCAAGTACTGATGTATCAATTAATTAATTTTTATATAGTGCATCTTTTATTTTCAATGTGCTATTGTTTGTAAATAATTGAAATAGTAAAAAAAGTATTTGCCCTGAAAGTTCATAAAGGTTTTGACGTGAAACAAAGAATTAGCATCAACTTTTTTCTACATCTGTGTTGAGAAATATCATCTGCGTTTGTAATTATGAAATAATGTTTGCACAATAATTTTATGAGTTATATTGAATGGAAGTTTTGTGAATACATCCTCTTTCCTGTGTTTGATGTTATAGAAACAATTGCTACTGTTTAAAAATTAGCTCTTATTACTTTTAATTTATAGCCGTTTTAGTTAACCTAAAATATGTTTCTAAATCATCTAATAAATAGCTCAAAATATAGTGTGAAATTGGTATTCCATTATCCAATTCAAGAAAATCATGCTTTATTCTGAATATAAAATAAATCATTTTTAATAATCTTCAAGGTATAATCAGGAATTTTAAATCAAATTTGGTTAAAAATATGAAGTGAAAAATTATTACCATTAATTATTATCATTACATTACAAGAAATATTTTGTATAGTGTTTAAGCAATGAATTTTAAATAAGTTATTTTTATTTTTAGACCTTAGTAAACATAGAGCTAAACAATCATTAAATAATTCCTTATAAATAAATATATTTAAGTTGAAAGAAATTTAGTCATGTATATTATTTATTTTTAGAGTTAGAGCTGAAGTTTATTGGTTTTTAGTTCTCATAAAAGCAATCAGAATAAATCAACAGAAAAATTTTATTCACCCTTATTTTTAATATTGAATAGTATTACATATATTGAGGTAATGGTTCGATGCTTTGGCAATTAACCGCCTGAATGGGTGTGCAACATTTAATATGATTTGCTTATTGGGGATTTTTAATTTTATTTCCTGTGTGCATGTTTAATGAAATGTGTGTAATACCCTGTGCTTTAGCTGTTATTAACACTTAATCTCTTTTTTTCCCATGATTCCCTGCTCCTCTTCCTTGTGCTCTGCAGATGGGGGATACTTCGAAACAAAAATCATCGGTATGTGCGTCAGATAGCTTAGGGTTTTCTTGTTATAATTTTGCTGTATGTGTTATTTGCACTGGTGATTGTTAATTTATTGCTGTCACCAGTGTTGGTAAACTAATGGGAGTCTAATAGATGTATCTATTGAGGTGTAAAATATAATTACTGGCAATGTACTAAATTACATTTTCATGAAAATGGATTATGTTGATTTTATTGTAAAGCAATCAATTCATTCTAATAGTTGCCTATAAAGACACAGTTGTGATAGACTTCTCTATCATGATTCAATGAGAAAATTAAGTGTTTAAATAATTATAAATTTAATTTAATGAAGGGATAACTTTAATTTTTGTTTAGGCAAGGATTTGAACAAATAATGTATACTTCATTTGGTACCAATATGTAATCAATTCTAATTTTTGTGCTATTTTCCAAATTCAATGGCTACATTACTGTAAATAGGGGAAATTAACCATTTCAGGATCTATAGTAAATGATTATTATCTCAAAGGTGGGAAAATATATCAACATTTAACCTAAATCCTTCCTAACATTTAGGTTGTTATTAGAAAGGGTTAAATTTTGAAGTTGAATATCAACAAATATTAGATAGATCAAAATTCCCCCTATCCTATCCATATTAAACCCTTGGTTAAAAGAATTATTAAACCATCCAATATCACTTTCTTACTACATAGAGACCATGACCGGGCTTTCTCAGGTATTTTGCTTACATGGTGTGCATGGTCCCTTAGCATAATTTTTGTACATAAAAAATAGTTAACCCATAGCTGTGGCTTTGTTACAGATTCCCATGCATGTAATCTAAATTTCGTATGAATATTTTAAATTTTTTTCCAATATCCTTAAAAATTGTCAGTATAAAATTTAAACATTGCAAATTTAGAAAATATTAGCCATCTTTATAAAATTCTCTACTCTGTAAAATTGATTGAATCCTCCAAGTAAGGTCACAAATCAAAAGTAGTATCACAATAGTGTTTTCTGTTAATCAGATGAGTCTAAAAGCAGTTATAAATCATGGAAGTGACTTTTATTTCTAATCTTTACTCCAGGAAATTAACATATTTAGGAGATATAATTTTTACTGATCATTAAAATATTTTCATTGTTATTTTTGATGAAATATTGTCCAGATTCAGAATTTGAACATATTAATTACTCTGGCTCTTAGTAAAGCGAGGTTGCCTTCATAGATACAGTCAATGTCTATTGAATACAAAGTCCTCTTAGTTTGTAGAGATTCATGTAACTTGTCTAAGGAGCTGTAATATTAATGAAAAACTCTAAAACATATGCTATTTTTCTTTCATCTCAGCTTTATCTTGAAAAGAGTGGTAGTGAATCTCTACATATTATGTATTTCTTACTATTTTTCCATTTATTGATATAACATGTGGGTTTTGTCTTGCTGAAGTAAAATATACTTAAATCATGAGTATACTTTAATTCACTTTTATTAGTCAAAAACTGCTTCTTTTATGTATCAATCCTCAAACCCAGAGGATTATATATTATTGAATAGAATATATTATTGAAAATCTCACTAGGCATTATTATTATTATTTATTTTCATAACTTTAGATACTTCTGCTTTAAGAAATTGCTTAGTTTTATTCTATAAAATTTCAATATTTTCATTTTATAGAAAACTGGCCGTTGGAATGCAATGCATGTGCGCATTGCATGGGAGATATATCATCACCAACAGAAGCAACAGGCAGAATCAAAAAGTGCCAGTGGTTCTGCAGCTTCGGCCTCAAGCAAGAATAGTGTAGCAAGTGCTGCTGCTGACCTACTTAGACCTCCAAATCACCACCATCACCACCACTTATTCCCTGGATTGCCACCTCCTCGGCCCCACCATCACCATCCAGACTTACCCCCAACTGCTGGTCCTTTCTCAGCCCTTCTGGGTGCACCAGGGGCCAGACCTCCCCCTCCAACTCCTTTTGATGCCACATCCTTCCTTGGGCACCACCTTGGAGTTGGTGTAGTACCACCTCCACCAGGTGGTGCAGCTGCCTCAGCTGCCAGTGCAGCTGCTGCTGCTGCTGCAGGTTGTGCAGGATCACCATTTGGAAGATACCCAGGAGCTGCAGGATTTGGAGTAGTCCCTGCTTCATCTTCACCTTCATCTTATGCTGGTTTGGCATCCCTTGGGCTGCCACCTTTGTCTTCACCTGTTCATGAACAGTGGAGTCGGTAAGAATCTGTCTTCCAGTATTTATTAAACGGTAACAAAACGTTTGGGAGCTGAAGACTTATTTCTTATGCAGCTTTTGATTCTTCTGCTTAAAATTATAAAAAACATTTGAATAGCTTTTCATTATTTGAATGTAAATATTTGTTATTTTCAAAATTTTGAAATTAATTCCTTTTTTTTCTATCACAATTCTATAAACATTATATTTGGCCCTTCCCCATCATATCTATTTCCTTGATCAATGAATTTTGGTAATAAGAATTTTAATACTTACCAATTAAATATGCTTTCTTATATTTCTTTTAGGCTTCATCGTACTCCTCCTGGATTTCCACCTAGTGCTAGTTGGGGTCTCAAGCCTGACCCTACAGCTGCTACTTCTTTGGAAAGAAGGGATCTGGACAGAGAACACAGAGAAAGGGAACATCGTGAGCGTGAACATAGGGATAGAGAGCATCGTGAACGGGAGCATCGCGAGAGAGAGCATAGGGAAAGGGAACACCGTGAGAGGGAAAGAGAAAGGAGGGAGCAGGAAGACAAGAGCAGGAGAGAAAGGGAACGTGAGAGAGAGAGGGAACGTGAGAGGGAGAGGGAAAAGGAAAGAGAACGTGAAAGAGAGAGAGAAAAGGAAAGAGAGAGGGAGAGGAGGGAAAGGATGCATCACCAGCACAGCTTAGAATCTGCAGCAGGGATCATGGGAGGAAAGCCAGTGCTTGATGGAATGAGGGATAGATCACCAGTACGAGTTGGTCCAATCACCAATGGTGATATTGGACCAGATGGACGTACCAAGGCATCTCCAGATGTGAAAATTAAGGAAGAGCCCAAAATCCCTAAGGAAGAGGACATTGTCGTTGTGGGGGGCCCCCCGCCTGGTGCAGTGCCTGCTTCTTCTGCAAGAGATTCTTCTCGCATCCCTTATCCAAGACAGTCTGCACCTCCAATCCCTCCTCCAACCACTGTCTCATCCCTTTTGGATAGGAGTAGAGTGTTAGGACCCCCACCTCCTACTTCATCTCATTATGCAGTAGCAGCAGCTGCAGCGGCTGCAGTGGCTGCTGGGTGGCCCCATGGAACTGGACCTCCTGCAGATCCCTTCCGAGATCCCTACCATAGATTCGATCCACTGTTACGCTTTAATCCTATCTCAGCTCTGTACCGGGAGAGGGAAGAGCAGATAGCTGCTGCTGCAGCAGCAGCTGGGCTATTCCCTCCTCATCACCATGGCCTACCACCTCCTGCACACCCTCATATGCCACAACCACCACCTGCTGGGCATCCAGGAGTTCCAGTTGCTGTACCTCCGCCATCTGTCCCACGGGGTAAAGGAGGAGCTGCAGGTCATATGGGTCTTGCTGCTGGTGTGGGTGCTGGTTCCAGCCCACTAGGGTTACCTCATCACTCTCTAGGAAGCAACCATATTGTTGGAAGAAGTCCAGTGGGCTTAGGAAGTTCAGGTAGTGCAGCTCACAAGCTGGCATGTGGGGTACCCCCCAGAGGTGGCATTGATGGCATGCCTTCGGAACATCACAAGAAAGAAGAGTCTCCACAATCCAGATAGTACCCAACAAGGGAGAGATATCTTGCACCGTCTTATCCTTTGGCCATGCCTATCCGACAGGACCAAGATTGCCTGAATTCGGTGGCCAGCAGGAATGGAAAGCAACCTATCAACTCGATTCCTCCTCCATGAGTGAGCAATCTCATAATATATTTTGACCAGACTCTTTTTTATTTGTCTTTATACACGTGTCTTTCAGTGTGAATAATTTAAAGCGAGTTGGAAGAGTGAAAGAGTTGAAGCAGTTGAGGATATTAAGTGAATGACTTTGACGTAAATGCCTTTGTATAAAAATGATGAAAATGAAAGTGTGTGAACCTGTTTTTAGATGCTTCTGATTTAGATGCCGTGGTCTTTGAAAACATGGCAGGTGCTTTTTTTGGATTCGGAGAAATAACTGAGAGTGTGACTGATGGTGGCACTTCTTTTTGTGAGGATTTGCCATTAGTATTCCTTCTTTCTGGTCTACTTTTAACGCTCAACCTGCCAAGTGAATTACAGAGGCAATGGACGAGTTTGCCTGTGTGTGAACAATTTATAAGCACTATTACAAATGGCTGTGTTCCATCGCGTGAATTCTGATGTGATGGCAATGCAAAAAACAACTAGACATATTCACATTCATTGGAATTATATAAACCCAAGCATGTAAAGAAAACAACATAATTCATATTTCTCTTGATATACATATGCAGAACAAAAACATGCTTAATATTAAAAATTGTGAATACAAGTGTTGTTGTTGGGACCTCAGTATTTTCAGGAATTAGATTCCTTATCTCTGCTAATCCTCAGCAACTCTGCCCCATCAACTTTAAAAAAAGCTTGTACCATAGTATTGGTGTCACAATTCTTGTAATTTTCCTATTTAAAACAAAAAAAGAAACATTTGTAGATAATGTGCTATGTTGTACGTTTTTGTAGAGGAAATGCAGTGGCCTCCTGTGGATACAAGTGATGAAGTTTGATGTGATCCTTTATGAAGGGGTCTTAAAACATGTATTATAGTGTTTCTAAAATGTAGAAACAAAAGGATGTTTAAAACTTATCTCTGACAGAATGATTGGTTTTTAATTATTTCATGTCTCCCTATTTTACTACCCTGATTTTGTTGGAGTGGAATGAATAGTTCAAGAAAGATTGTGCTAGACATCTTGTTTGTTTCAGCTGGTTAAATTTGAGTTTTAGACTAAGGTTGAAGTTGTAATAAAATTGACATTTTTAACATTAACAATTAACATTTCTGTGAAAATCCAGATCTTTGTGGAAAAGTTTCAGTTTTCGTTTAATAGAGCTTTAAGTACATGTAAGTCATGCATCTGAAAAGTACTAGTGGTTACGACTTTAGTAGATTTGTTGGAAATTGCCTTGAATGACTACAGTTACATTTAAACTATAAAATTCACGTGAACGAAATATGAGGGATAAATAAAGAATTTTCGATTAGTTAATGATTTTATTTTCTGAATTTTTGGCAAACACTATTTGGAATTTTACATTTCAAGAATTACATTTTTTTAATCTCTTATTCTCGGAGATTATCTCTAGTCCGAAATTTAAACAATTTTGCTGGAAAATTTTCATCGATGGCACTTACTTGTTCTAAACAATTACGAATCGTTCTGCGTTTACTCATGGTCTGCAGTCAACAAGATCCCGAGTGTGGTATATTTTGCTATTTAAGAGTGGTATTCGATCGCATTAAAACAAAGAAAGGTGGAAGATATGACTTATTAGAAGGGAAATGTAAGAATATATACCATCGCTTGAGTCTTGAGCGAATAGTAGTTTGTTATATTATATTAATTTTGTTAGTTCCTGGATAATAAAAAAATTATATAGATAAAACTAATTTTATCACTAGGGTTGTATTAACATGTTGTCAAGTAATAATAGCCACAAACGAGTGAAGGAGACAAACCATCGAAAGATGAGAAGGAAATCTAGGATTCCAATTCGGATCTGTGTATTGATGTGAGTAAAAATAATTAATAGGTTTTAATAGAATACTTCCTCTCTTTGAATATATTATAGAATGGGATTTGCCAAATTTTTATTGGGAAATTGGTTCACGCACTGATTCACCTTGTCAAAGAGCTCCACTGGACTGCAATTCATTTTCACAGTTGTACACATCTATTCACTGACTGAGTAAACTATGATAAATACGAATTTTTGACCTTCGGTTCAACGTCTTGTCTCGATATCTTTATGCCATCTTACAAATTGGTGTACTTTATATAATTCATTATTCTCCATCCCTCGAAATCGCATTAAAATTTTTATCAGGAAAGCCTCAGATACTCACGAGAACGCTTACCTTACTAGTAAAAAAGGTAAATAAATTCATTTAGTAATTTCCCTAACTATGCTGTTTGTCTCTTAAGAATATTTTTCATAATGTCACTTTCATTTCAGGAGATTTTGCGGGAGGAAAGTTGCGCGGGACTAAACTTACGTTCAGTTAATTCAGCGACGGATACTCATATGATACTATCAGTCATCACATTTTTAATGTAATCCTGAATTGATATCGATTTTAATATTTACTGGCCCGAAACCAAATAGTACTTTGGATAGATAGTATGGTTGCTGGCTTTCGATCCGTAGCATATCACAAACCAGTTACACATAGAAAAATACCTGAAAGGCTGAAATCACATTAATCACATATTCGAGCATGACACGTATATTATACAATTGCATATTTTAAATCTTTGTTACATTATTTTTACAGCAATCACTTTTATTTAATCTTATAATGCCTGTTTCAAGTGTTAAATAGCTTTAAATCGACAGGATTGCTGTGCAGGACGCCACTATAGACCCTCTACGACGCATCCAAGTACTGCTTAGCCAATGGCGGTCCTAGTTGTTTAGGAAAATATTAATCAGTGATCTGTTATGGAAATTAATTTAAGTAATGAAATGCTTAGGTTCTTTTTACTTATCTATTCCTCTGACTCCTCATGTTGTCCACAAATTGTGACTATTAATGAAAGGAATCTAGATCTTCAATTAGCTTCTTGGTGTATTATTTTATTTCAAACATTAAGGTCATATTCTTCTTTCACATTATCATCTACGGATGTTCCTTAAATAGCCTTGGAAAAGACTGAATGAGGTTCTATTGAAAATTTCTTATAGACATGGGAATATATTATCTCTCAGAATTTAACCATTCTGATCTTGGTGAAACTGTTCGTAAATTACTAACATCATCTAAACTATTCAAAACTTCCAACGTTTCAATTTAAAGCTAAAAATTGCAGTCAGCTCAACGGTATCAAAAGTTGAAAGCAATTAATTTTCAAACTAATTACATTTATAAATCAAATGTATGATTATTGTGTAATTGATCTAAAATTTTCCATAAATTTTAATCAATTCAATACTCAATAATCATTAATCAATGCCAAGAAAAGTTAACATGCAATGTAATAACGAGAGATTTTTGTCATAAATAGGTACATACCGTATTTCCCGGCCTATAAGACGCACCGGCGCATAAGAAGCACATGGATTTTTCAGGTTAGAATTTACGAAAAAAACTAAAATACTTGGATAATGCAGAAAAGAATTTTAATGATAAAATTTTACATAAAAACGGAACTTTAATTTAAAAAATTAATTAGCAAATATTCATTTTATTTTATTCATTTATTAACCATAGAATCCCAGAAATTCCTCATCACTGCTGCTAAAAATCATGCGCGTAGATATTTTCTCGGGAATCGTCACTTTCCTGATAAAAATGTCATCTTCACTTCCATCCAGCGCATTGCTGATTCCACACTTTTTGAAAGACTTTATGATATAGCAGCACCCATTGCAAGATTAAACTAAACATGCTACATTGTATGCATTTCTGATTTAACCGGGAATTATTTTGAAGGAAGTTAGACATCGACGTTTTAAAACTATTTCTAACAACCTTCTCAAAAAAGTGTTATTATCAAAATTTTTAATGAATTGAACTATTTTCAATTTTCTTGCCTGACTAAAAAATACTTAATGGTATTTATTTATCCTGTCTAAACGGTTGCTTATTATAGGACGAAATTATAACCGTTGTATCCGTATACCATCGGCGCATAAGACGCAGGCTAATTTTACAGCACATTTTGGAGAAAAAAAAGTGCGTCTTATCGGCTGGGAAATACGGTACCTTTTCTATCATTTGATAGGTTTATGTTTATAAACACGTTTTATTAAATACCCTCTTTTGGCCTCTTGTTATTAGATGTGTTTTAATTAATTATCATTTGATATCTTGCACTTTATTCGACCAAACTTTTTTCTTGTTTTTGATCTTCAGTTTCTTTTCTTAGCAGTCCCTTTTTTGTTGATAAGTAACAATTTTTATTTACTTTGCTTACTTCTCACATTTCCCCAGCTCTGCCATGGTTGCCATGCCATGGTCATATATATCCAACCTATTTCTAATAACATCTTTTACTTTAATTTAATAAATAGTAATAAACGGAAAATAATAATAAATAAATTTATTATTATTGTATTTACCTGCAAGTGAGAGAGAGAGACCTGGGTTTCTGTGGTTCTATTTTTAAAGTTGAAATGATCAAGGGCTTTGGTAGTTACAATTCTTACATGTTTGGTTGAATTTTATAAGTGCCATACACGTATTATGTTCTTAAGAAACTGCTTCTTGTGTGAAACTTTTGAAACTGTGTTTTTTGGTTGGCTATAACCAATCTTCTTATATTATATTCTCGTATTTTTGTTGAAGATATTATTTTTTATAATTCCTTACTTTGTAAAATTTCACTCACCGTGACCTTATCAATCACAACACATTATTGTTCAATCCATAGATAATTTAGATGCATAAACTTAGTAATACAGACTTAAATTCTTGTAACTATTATTTGTATGTCAGAACATTTTTAATCAATTAGCATCAAATGAATCAAAGCATTGTTCTCTTATCAATGAAAAGTTTCAACTATCATCTATCTCAACTGAGTTCCAATTATGTTTAATATTAAAAATTGGCATTGTAAATGTAAATTTTAAATCCTGCTGGTTATTATAAAATAGGTAATTAGAAAAATAATAATATGTTATTCTTATCAATATTTCATTTTTCATCAGTGAATATTTTTTTGATATGTTGGACAGAAATGAAGTATTAAATTATTCAAATAAAAACTATAACAATTTATGTTATTGAAGGTAACATTTTCTTTTCGTATTCAGTATAAAAATATTTTCTAATAGAAAATATCAAGTGAAAATAGCATTTAACAACAAGTTTTTGAATAAATGTCTTCAAAATTAGCTAAATACTCACTTTCAGTGGCACCCAGAAGGTTGAATTCAGTTTCAAGTGTCTTCATTTGGATGGTTTGCTATTTTATGTGAAACAAGATCATGATACATTCATTCATAGCGGTTTTATGAGTGTTGCTAAAGAAAAACTTTAACGCAGTACATAGTTTCATTGACGAGGGAGAAGATTCCCTGCTCTTGTCAAAGGATTGCGACTTTTCACAACTTTCAAACTTCCAATCTGAGGAAGTTAGCAGCAGAGCATCATTGCCCTTCAACAAGATACAGTTTTCACCTGAAAGCTGTCAACTTTTATCATAATAGCAAAAGGCTTGGTTCCCCAAAGAATATATTATGTTAAAAAAGAATATATTCACTCTCTGTTTTTAGTTGTAAATAATTATGTTTTCTTATATCTATGGTTTGTATATCACCTTCAATCATATAATGAAATAAGCAATTAATTCATCATTATATGGATATGATTTTTGCAGTTATTATGTTACAGATTTAATCTCTCATTATTTTCTAAATAATGCAAGGCTAAATTATTTATAAAGAGTGGAAATCTGTAATAAAATGAAAGTGAATACTTCTCACTTTTCAAAAATAAATTTTATCTGTGAATATGGTTTTCTTAGTTAATTTACATCTTCTGGCATAATGAAATATAATTTACTATTAAAGTTTTGCCTTGTATGTATTTCCTTACATAGGCAAAACTTCAATAAAGGAAATCACTCATTCTGTCCTTCAGCCCTCCTCTCCCAACCAAGCTCTTTCTCTCTCTGTATTTGTGTTAACTAAATTATTATTATTTCATAAATATTTAGATTTCTTATTTGACTTCAATCAGATATTTGATTATTTTCATTATCATCTCTCTCAAGCCTTTCATCTTGGTATTAGAGGTCCTTATGAATGGCTTAATCCTTTCTCCTATGTGGACCACAAAGTGTTGCAAAATTGAGCAAGTGAAAAATAAAAACATAATTGGAACTTAAACCCAGGTTTCCCACTTACGGAACAGGTATGCTGACCACTACACCCTCATGTCACCTTTATAGGTGATACCTTGCAAGTTAAGTCATGGTATTCCTCATAGTGGAACCAAGCACCACCGAAGGTTCTCTTACAAGGCAAATTTCAGAAGGATACTTTCTAGGAGAACTTTGTAAAGGAAGGATAGTATTTCAAACTTTGCAGGGCAGCCTACCCTATCCAGGGAAACCCTATAAAAAGTCAATGGGAGTCTGGCATTTTGGGAACTAGTTTAGTTAGTCTATAACTTTTGTTAAGGTTGAAATAAGTTCCTCTTTCAGTAAAAATTGAAGTAGCCATTATTACCATTAATAATTTATTAATATTATTCTTAGGAGTCAAAGACAGAAATAGTTTTAAACTTGGTGTATTTTATGAATTACATAATCTTTTGTATGATCATTGATAAGGAATTGTATCGTTATCAATTTTTGTTAGAAAATAACAACCTTTTTGAACTTAACACATGAAACAGCTACTTTATTCTTATGGGAAGATGTTGCAAGCCTGCGAAACCATGGTCATGTCTTTGTAATTTCATGTGGTTCTGCATACACATCACATAATGGAGTTATGTCCTTTTCTCTGGTACAACAAGGTAACACCTGACTATTTAAGATAATTTTTAATATCAGGTTGTATGTATTCATAATGTATGAAAATATAATTATATCATGATTAAGTTTACTTATTCTATTAAGAACTCATGAAGCCAGAAATAACAAGTATTTAAGTAAAATTTGATTAGATATCTTTCTCCAGGTTACTTATACCAGTATTACAATTGGAAGTATTTAGAAAAGCATATGCTTTGTTAATATATTAAACCAAAAATAACATCTCCCAAAATTCTCACATCTATATCAAAAGTGTCCACTTATTTTATACTCAGGTATGCAAATGAAAATTTTTTGTTAAACTTCAAGGGAAGTTAGTCCAGACCATATAAGATTAAAATTGTTTACCATTTAGGTATTTAGGATTTTAAAAAATCTTTATATATTTCTTTATTAAAGTCCGATGTGATTGATAAAATATCATATGATGTAAAGTAATTAAATTAAAGTAAATGTATTCTTTAGTATGTTAGAAAAAGCCTATGTTTTAATAAACACTCATTAAGATCACTAAAATGATTATATTTAACTTCCTTTATGGTTTCCTGTTAAATAATTGATTATATTTGTTACGCACGCATACTATTTAATTCTATTCCTTCCATATTAATTCTGATAAACTGTTTACCCTCTGTACTGTAACCCTCAAGGTTATAAAAAGTGCATGCCTAGCCAATTTTCCTATCTTGACGTCAGCAATGTGGCTCGGGAGGTGGGTTGTTTATGTAATAATTGAAGTGTACGCTACGAAATTCTTTTAGAATTTTTTGAGCTTTAGAATTTAATGAATACGGAGACATTTCCTAAATTCCTGTGGTAATATTAACTAATATCACTGATAAAAATCTTATAATTTCAAAAGTTTTCTATGCCATACAGGAGGCCTCTTATGTATTTACATATGTATATAATACCTATATGGAATATATTAACTTGGAAATTTAATTTTGGCTTTATGTTATAATGAATTTATCGTTTAAGTTACATATTTTAAAGTTTCAGCACTTTGGCGATGCTTCTCGTATGTTTAGAAATGCAAGATTCTTAACTTGGCTTCTTTGAATAACATCATAGCAGATTCTTTGAACGTAGTAAAGAGTGTTTTATTCCTCAAATTGTGTACAATGTTGCCTGAATGTTGAATTACTTAGGATTCAGGCAAATAATAAAAACATAGCGCAACGCTTGGCGTTAGTCAACTTGTATTTTTTAAGAAACATAAACGCTTCGAAAGTGTAACCAATAGTAAGCGTTTGTTCTTTTTGATGGCTACCCTTGAAAACGAGTTTCTTGTTAGTTGTATGATGTTTTTGTGCATTTGAAGAACTTAAAATGGAATGCACTCAAATTTTGGACGACAGCGAAGAGGATTCTCCTGAATCTTCGACTCATAAACGCCGGCAGGTAGGTTATGTTCTCTTTCACATACATTGTATTCTACAACTCATTATGTTTATGAACACCTCAGCTAAATGCTTGAATGGTAATTAATCAATCTTGCGTATTACGTATTGTGTATTTATCTCTTATCATTTTAATTGATATGCATATCATTTCAATATAGGTGGCCACTTTGAAAACAGACGGAGATGAGTATCCCATCTTCCTTGGTGAAAATAGGATTGGAAGGGATCCGAAAACATGTAGCATTGTTATTGATAACATGGTGAGTTTATGTTTCATTCACTTGCTATTTCCTATTGCATCAATTATTTCCATTTTATTGTATCTCGTATCATACCTTCGGTACTGATTCTTCATCTACGAAATTATCGTGTTTTAAAACCATCTACAAAACACTCAATATATACCGAGAATTATCTTCCGAATAAAATCTTACAATTCCTTCGGAATTGTACCAATAAATTTATTACGTAATGGCTTCGTATCATTTTTGACTTATTCGCCTAGAATTTTAATGAAAATGAGTTTGATTAGCATAATTAAATTTTCTAAAGCTATTAAATTTTTCTATTTCATTAGATATCGGTTTTGTGTATTAATTTCTTTTAATATTATTAAGAATTTCTTCAATTCCTCTCAAAACTCCGTTGAAATATTTTTTTATTTAGGCTTACGAAAAAATCAATAAAGTAACTTTAATAGGCTAATAATGTTAGAGTCATAATGCATATCATTTTGAATTATTTGTTTGTAGAACAGATCCTGCATAATGTTAATGTGTCAAAAAGTTTTAATGCTTAACATGTTAAGGCATACTAATGGGAATGTACCATTTGTACAATCCATTACATTTTGTTGTTTTCTTCTTGTACTGGAAGTATAATTTACAAATTAGTTCAACTGATTTGATTCTGTAAAAATATCATGTTTTCCCCCTAATTTACCGGCATCAATAGTATTTCATAGTATCATAGTTTTCAAAACATCCTATCAATGTATTTCTTATGGATTATTCTTGAGTTATTTAATATTATGAATGTGCAAATGCTACACCTAGTAAGAGGAAGGTTTGGTTTTAACTTCTGTAATTTGTTCAACATATTAGTTTTATTGTAGAATAATTATTAATTTGCATCTTATTCCAATCTTTAACCGTATGAGCTACGTGACTTATTTCTTAAGGTCATTTGGGTATCAGACATTACTTAATTAATTTGAGAAAAGTTGCAGCATGATTATATAATTACTTTAAAAACTGATACCTGATAATTTTAATTCAGGTTAGCTTCTCCTCTTAATTTATTCCAAATCTGCATCAATTTTCAATGATATGTTTCATTTTCAATGAAATGCTCCCTTCCAGTCCAGAGAAAATTGATTAATGTCTTTCTTGTCAATTTTTGTAGTTTTTGTTGTATTTTACATAATTTTTGTTCCCTACCATATTCTTTATCTTTGTGTGCGATTGGGAAGTTCTGAGAAAGGATAAAATGATTATATCGTGAAAACATGTAACATATTGCAGAAAATTGTTTCAGTGATGTGTGCTTGAAAATCAATTCTTTTTGTTCAGTTTATTTTTGATTTTTGGACCAATTTTTTTACATCATTATAATTGCTGAGCTTTGAAGCTTCTTGAAAGTGATATAAACTTTCATCAAATCATATTGAATTTTAGTGCATTCAGTGCTATGGATATATGTTTTTGAATGGTGTATCATTGCTGCTATGCCTATAAACAGTGATGGGGTGTGTCTGGTTTTCTTGTTCCGTGTTCAACATGAATTTTGTTGTACCTCCTTGGGGAATCTGTGCTGGTTTTAGGGAAATCTTGCTAGCTGAGCTGTTGAAAGAAATTCTTAACACCTTAACCCTTAAAGTGTTTGTTTCTGCTATAGAGATCTATTAGGATAGCAGATTTTTCTTCTACCAAAAGTTTGAAACTAGTCGTTGAAAGTTATTAACTCTAATTGCGATAAAGTATATATTGGGTTATTTAAATGATGGAAACATCACACAATAAATGTATTTAGATCTATTTTTCCTTAATTCCTTCTTGTTGACCCAAGTGTATTTTCAGTATGAATTATACAGAACAAAATCATTAATAGGATTAAAAGTAACAATGTTACAAGTTAGTTAAGCTTTAAACGATGAGTTAAGACGATAAATTCTACTAAGTATCTGGCCATAGACGTTAAATTTATATGAAATTTCTTAGAAAATAGCAATGAAGCTGTTACTTTTTACTAGTCTTCCATTATAAAGATGACAATTATACACTGTACCAAAACTATGTGGTAAGGTGTAAAAGTGTTACTATTATTCAGCCTTATTATAATCTATTTCATATCCCCCGTGAGAATCCATTAACAGGACAATTAAAGTAGATACTTCATTTAAAGAAATTGTTAGGATCTCAAATGAGCTTCATTGTGGATGTGCTTTTAAAGAAGTATTATCTGTAAAAGATTTATCATGTTCATTATGGTCCTTTTGTGTTGTATTGTTTTGATACCAATAATAGTTTGTTGTAGATTCTAGAGCTCTTAAATTAATTATTCAAAACTTATTTAGGAAATATTCTATAATTAGTGTTACAACTTTTACTACAAGTGGTTTCCATGATTAGTAGTTGCCTTGAGGTGACATGGCAGAGTGGAAGCTTAAAGTTATGTTTTTCCAACACTGCTGTTGGCTTCTCCAGTCATTCTGATCATTTTCTGAGCATACATTTTGTTTCTTTTATTTTTTTAAATGATTTAATAATTTAATGTCTAATAAATTATGTCATTGGAAATACCAAAACCAAAGAAACTTGTTCAATTATTTACATTCATTTTTAACGGTGCCTTGTAAGTTGATGACAGATGAGGGGGGAACGACAGATGGAGGGGGGTATATTCTTCTATATTATTTGTTTCATTTCAAATTCATGAGATTTTATTTTAGTCTGTTCCAATTCTGCATCTTATTTGAGATAAATTTAATCATAGCATCTTAATTATTTGTGGGTTAAAATTGTGATCTATCACAGTTGATTTATCAAAATTATTGAAGTTTAAATAAAGAATTTCTAAGATTTTGTAGAGGATGTATGCAGAGCTTGTGTCCTGGTTTTAAAAATTGTTATTATATATAATAAATATATATTACTAATTTATTAATTACTCTAACCAAAATATTTTCTTAGAGGAAGAGCTTTTTTGGAAAAAAGAGTTGATCTCCTCTCTGTTGGTATTTACATATTCACTGAGTGCAGAGAGTTTTTCATCTCTTTTTATTATTTTGATGGATTTTGTATCTCATAACCATTATTTATATTATTCTAAGAAAGGGTTATTGTAATATGGGATTCTAATTGATTTTTTTAACATTTCAAAGTACATCATAAAATCTAATGGTTAAAATTATGATGTTACTGATATGTACATGTTCCTGTCTTCCGTTGGTAAGATGTTTTTGGGTTACAATTATAGTAACTTAGATTTGGTTTGTTTGATCTGCATGCAATGAAAGATATTTAAATTTTAATTATTCGCCATCAGTTATATCTTGCTTTTTATCTCCTTAACAATATTTTTTATATTATTCTTCTTATTTCTCAAAGTGCTGGATGAGCATGTATTGTTTCCAGTGTAATGTGCCATATTGTTTGTTTTGTAAGAATGTTCTCAAAATAAATTATAAAATGTTATGAGTGATCTAATTTCTTTGCAAAAGAATTTAAATACTGTTTCATGCTTTCTATGCTGGTTGTTGCTGACATTATTTATGCATTGGAGCAATAAGATAGATGCAAGAATGTCTCTTGGGTTTCTATCCATACTGTTATGGATCTTCATGAAGATGAACTTGCAGATTGTAGATGAAATGTCAGACGTGTTTCAGCACACTATCCAGATGGAAACCTGAGAGATATTCCTGCAGCACATACCCCAGGAAAGAACCTAATCATTTTCAATTAGATATGTGCTTGACCTTAGACAGTTTCATTGGGACTAATAGGATATGCTACATCTAACATACATATTCATATCTGAAGCTATGATGTAATGAAAAATATTTTTCAAAACCTTAACTCATTTTTTATCTTTTCATAATACTTTTTCTTATGTTATTTGTATGTTTTTTGTTCAATATTATAAAGCTATTTCCAGTATTTTGTCACTGTCTTTTTTGATACATTTTTTAAATCATGTAAATACTATTTGCATTTTGTTTTTTTTTTGTCTTTTCCCAAACTAGTTAATATATTTGTTTGGGTATTTTTAACAGACTCCTATTCTGCCTGGTGCTAAAAGGTTTACCATTAGAAAAACCATTAGTTTTTATTAATGTTAACCATAACAAACAACTACACTGATCTGTATGGATCTTTTTTAGTTAGAATTTGCAACTCCCTTGTGTATGTATTAAATCTAATTGCACTACCCTTATGTAAAGAGCATTATTTAGATCACATTCAGTAGTTTGACTTCAGGAGCTGACAGGGTTGTTTTTATTTTTATAAACTGGTCATAGATATTTTTTTCTTATTAACATCTTACTTTCATCTGTTATCATGCGTTCTACGATTTCTGAAATTGTATGCAGTATGAAGAATTTGGATGTTACTTCAAATACCTTGGAAATCAGGCAGAAGTTGAACAAATCATTTCTAAGTTTCTATCATTTGGCACATTATTTGCTTCTAAAACCTTCAAAAGTAAATGTATCTCTTGGAACTTAATAATTTGTAGTGTAAATATGAGTCATTGATGGTTGACTCCTATTTTTTGTTATAGCCTTCAGGGAATTGAATTATAGTTTTTTTTTTAATGAACATTAATATTTCGTTTCATGCTGGCAGCTTTTAAAATTTTCTTCTCATTCTCAAATTTTATTTTTCTTCTATTCTATGACTGTATCAGTTCTGTCAATGGGAATCATTGGTTTAATATCATGCATTATCTATTTCTAGAGTTCTATGAGTATTTGTTTTCTATTGTAGCAGATTATAACTGTAATTTATAAAATACTGAGTTTAGAAA
Organism: Pantala flavescens; assembly: GCA_020796165.1. Taxonomy (NCBI): domain Eukaryota; kingdom Metazoa; phylum Arthropoda; class Insecta; order Odonata; family Libellulidae; genus Pantala; species Pantala flavescens. Next base: position 12,671,058 of record CM036883.1, on the reverse strand, counting down.
CATTAAGATAAAATGTATGTAGTGTTTATTTATGGTGAAATTTTTTTCTTCTCTCGTAATGTGGAATATTTATTTTTATTTTGTTAGATAGACCGATCATTTCCAATAAGTAAACTCACTGGTCATCTAGTTATGCTTCAAGATGTAATTAAATATATGATTTGTTCAGACTAAGCAAAAAAGATAAAGAATAGAATATGCAAGTATGATTTGTTTTTAAAATATATTTTCCTATGAATGATATTTGTAAGTGCAGGGTTATTATATACATGTAAATGTCTTGTATGATGAAGCCTCTTCTTTCTATATTTGGCATACATTTTTGCAAGGTTTCCATTTAAATTATCATGATATTGATCCAATTTTTGTGTATCAAGTATATCTTGGAATTTTCATGATATCTTTTGAAAATGTATATATAGTTTAATTTTAATAGTCTTAGGGTCATTCTATTTAGAAAATTAAATATAATATCAGCAAGGGTTATATTCGTAAATAAACATTCTATTTTTCCATATTGTAATTTTCTTGTGCTCCGTGTAAGCATTCAATATTAGTTATTGAATATTTCAGATTATAAACTGGTATATTTCTTTAAATCTATGAATTACATGGAAATAGTGAATAGTAATGCATTAAGATCAAGATATAACATTCAATAAATTAATATTTCAGCTCAGCAGTATATCAGCTCTTGTTTATTATATCAATACATTTCAAGATTGCTGCTATGTAATTATTCAATCTTGAGATTCTCATTCATGTGGTTCTTGAATCTCATATAATATAAACCTTATAAGTTGAATACTGCATGTTACAAAACACTTATCGTGCATTTGATTTATTTAGACATTTATTACAGTATTCCTGTAGTAGTTAACTATATAACATACAAAACGATAAATTTTTATATGAAGTAATGAGGGAATGCTAGAGAAAGAAACTCTTTTTTTCACTTCGATAAGTGAAAAAGAAGTGATAGTCTATTTTCACAAAATACTGATTGATTTACAGTACGCGAAAGCCTTCTTTTCTGAAAAGTAATTGCGCTCGGACACTTTCGAAAGAAGGACGTGATACTCGGGTAATAATTTATCTTACATAAAATTAATAAAAAAGCAAATGTTTTAAAGGGAATATGCACGATCCGGTTTCGGATTAATACACTTGCTTCTTTTAGAGGTCCCACCGTTACTTGGGAAATAATTTAAAAGTACTGCTCGTACGCATCAATGTGAAACTCCGATCGCTTTCGAGGAGACTTCATCGGAAAAAGTCCATTATTACCACTTCATCTTCTCACCGAACTTCGCTCAGTGTCAACGCGCATCGTTCGGCTGGTTTGCACGCTCAGCCATTCGCAACACCTCGTGTAAACCGGTCGATTCAGTCGAATCGCAGAGCACCCTCTGCCGCCATCCTTCTCTCGATTGCCCGCTGCCAGTACCAAAGGGGATCTTTGGGGAGGGGACTCAAGCTGTTGTCAGGGGTCGCGCCCCTCCTCGCCACCTGCTGGGCGCAAACCCCTTTCCGCTGGGCGATAGGTGTCGCAGCGTTGCCTCTGGGGCTTCGATCACACCGGAGTCCCTTGACGCACTTGCCGTACGCCCGCCCGCCGCATTCCTCCCCCAGCCGTCGCCACTTGGTGGGCACGCGTCTGTCTTGGACGCAAACCCCTTCGGTCACTTCGAGGGGAAGAGCCTCGTTGCCCCGTTGCCTGCGCTCGCACCGCAGCCCTTTGCCGCACCGCCCTAAGATGCCGCTCTCGCCCCCGCACTCCTCCCCGACGCCCTGCTCATTATGAATATCCATGTTTAGGGACGGTTTGATTGTATTCTTAGTGCGAAATTTAAGATACTATGTTGATTTACAATTTATCTAATATTCGAGAACGTGACTCTTGAAAATTGAATTCACTCTGAATTTGAGAAAATTGTATCGTTGGGACATGTTATCCATCTTATATTTCATGGAGAAAAAAGTATTTCGTAGAATTTAATCTAGTTTAGCCGGTTGCACCGCTATATAAACATGGGCTCGGTTGTTAGAGAATATTCTGTCTCTCAATATTATTAAAATTATAAACCTAAAGATAGTTTCAATGACTTACATTTGCACATACGTCGCAACATCCACAGACGTCTTTGGCTGGGCCGTAAGGACATTTAAGAGGTTTTTTACTGCATTCCACGAATTCGCAGTTAAAACAGGTCAATGCTTCCGCGCTGCGGAGAAAAAAGTACATAAATACACGTGTTATCAATGTGCGCACGAACCGATTAAATACTTTTTGCGATTTTAAAAATTTTCTCTTGCCAAAGTCAATGTTTTTGCTTTAGCTCCCAAAATAATTTGCATATTTCCTTTATGTAGTGAAACGGCAGCGTTTTTCTGTATTTTATCAGTTGCTATTAGCATCACACGTTCGGTGCTATACATACCTACGTAATGTAACAAAAATAAATTTCAGGAGTAATGTTTTATAATATTCTAGCTTATTCAAAGTAATAGATAAAGACATTCGACTAACCGCTACTACTATTATTGTCATTTTCTGTTTATATAGTTTTCGCCGAGGAATTTTCATAGTTAAATTTGTATTCCTCCTTTTTCCAATAGAGGAGAATATTTACATAATTTTTGTAAAAGAAATTTTATTTAAGTGTTTGAACAGCGGAGAGAGAATATGAAAGAATCAAGTGACATCTCTGAGCACTCACTTTTCGTATCCCGACTTCTGCTGCTCAAGATACTTTTGCCTCAATCACTTCTTTCATCGATCCAAGATCTCTTCCTTGCGTTTGGCTCTGAGATGAGTTCATACCGGGAAATTTGGGCCGCAGGTATTTAGTTGTGTGAAAGGTGGAAGCTCAAAGCAAAAAAGTTGATGTTTTTGTTGTATGTTAAACCATCTGCAATTAATTAGGGGGAAATTCACTCGTTTCAGGCAAGCTGTTTAATCCAGAAGGATCAGTAGCGATTCAAATATTTGAATCGTTACTTTTTTCTCTCGATCATCGTTCATTTTCTTTTTTTTAATATTTTTGAAGTCTTATTTTCGTATTGGAACGAGCTGCAAGAATGGCAAATCAGGATTTTATTAGGATTATTCTATTAATTAGGAGAATGTTATAAATAATTCAATTTTTTCTATGCTTTTTATTAACACAAATTTCTTTCCCTACATTTTTAATATCTTATTTTGTTCTTTTCTTTCGGATGAGTTCTCTTGGGATGTCATCCTACACCGAGGAAATTAACTCAAAAATATCCGTATTGAATCATCATATTCAGTCTAGACTTTGTGCGATTGTAGTTTCATCACTCTTAGCGCAACGTGGATGAGCTATTTTGAAATGGACTATCTAAGGCTCCTGACCCCCTATCTACTATTTATCGCTTTTTCAATGAAAGCTCATCATAGCTGCAGCCATTCTCTATCGCATCTTCGGTTTCTCCTGAAGTTCCATTGATATTGAAATGTTTTTCGCAGAATCCGTAAATAGTTTCATATTTAGCCTTTGTAACTTTGATTACGCGGAAAATAGTCATTTCGTCGTCAGCTGTATTATCAAAAAATAAAATACTTGGCATTTCTTGAACGCGACAGTCAATAGAACGCTGGATATAACGGAATTCGTAAAACCACTCGGAGATGAATAATAAAGCAATAAATGGAGATATCGGGCATCAAGTGAATTTGCTGTTGGATCGAGGGAAAAGAAATTTACTGATATCTGTAAACATGTGCGTTAATTGATTAATGTGTAAATCGTGATTTTTATCGTAAGCTTGTTTAGTTTATTATTCCTTTGTTTCAAGTATTGAACCAAGCAAGTCTGTTTCTTCAGCTGAGAAAAGGAAGTAGTCTATTAGAGTGAAATGTTAAGCACGGCAGAAGCCACTCTAGTAATGTCTCTCTCGTAGAACTCGTAAGTAGCCTTGCTAGTAAATCCATAGCGCAGATCCACGTTGTCCATTTTCCCGTAATTCCGAACCTTTTCAGTCAACGGCGACTTCGCCCATGTTTACGTGAGGAGGCGAAATTCGCAATTCCAATGAGTCTTCCGTCGCAGATGGCGGGATGTGACTGGAATGAGGCTCACAACGTCGTAAAGCGCCATTTTCATTCCTTCGAACTTAATATTCCGCTCTCGTGTGTTCTTATACGACACCCCTCGCATTGCCTTCCGAGTAAACGAAAAAAAAATGATATTGACGCTTACCGACCCTCCACGGCGGGATATCCTTTAGATTGCTCTTACGTGTTCTTTTGGATAACCAGTTCATATTAAAAACCTCTCCGTAATTATTTATACACGTTCTCCATCAGGTTCTCGTGGAAATTCACTAAAATCTGAGTTCTCCTTTCGCTCATTAGGAAAAGTTCTTAGAGCATCATGACCTCACTATTGAAAGCTAAACATCTTTTAATGGAGGATAGATCTTTCCACACTATGATCATATTTATCGATGCTTGGGGAACAATTAGCCGATGTGGTACCTTGGGCTGACCTTGGACCCGCGTGTTCTTTATGGAACGATTGCTATGAGGTATTCTCAACTTAAAAACGGCATCCTAGAGCAAAATAATTTGGATTCATTAGTTATCATTATCCCAACAGTGTGCGTAAACATCATTGCATCGAATGCGTTAATTAAAAATCTTTTTATAATAAGGCCATTAAGAAATTAAATTGAATCCCGTTAGAGAAGGGAAAGTGTTATTGATTTGAAAGTCATAAAAACAATTAATTGTAGCGCGGAAGATTAATTAATAAGTATCTATGACAATTTTTAATGATGAGTGTTTTCCACATCTGTATATGTACGCTTCTTAGCATTAAAATGTATAAATCAGTAAATAGCAAAATGCGTGGCCCGATTGATGACTGGTGAAATCCAGTTTGGTCATGAGTTAGTTTCTCCCTCTGTTTTTCCGAAGTATGGTGTGTTTTATTATTGATATTTACCAGTTTCACTTAAAGACGGCGTTTGCGAATTCGTTCAGATCGTTCTACTAATCCAAATATCTTGGACTCGAGCACCTTTTTTTGCTAAGATTCTATCAATCCCATGAACTCTCGTTCGAATAGAAAAGGTTTAATTTTCTGCGTTGCTATATTAAAGGAGAACGGAAACCTACCAAACTTACGAATGGGAAGGTATTGTAAAGATGAATACATCTAAGAATTTTCAACGTGGAAAAGTGAAGATAGTACGCATCCAAGGTCATTCAAAGGGAAGCAGAAGGATTGTAATCGCCTTTCTTACGCATTGGCGACCCCAAATTTTCACAGCCATTGAAAGAAGTGCTTTTCGTAGTTCCGTAGAAATCGGTTGTATAAATTCAAGGGGGGAAGCGTTTCCTGATATCCCTCGCTTGTAACCCAGTCCTTCCTGAAGATGGCATCATTTTAATTTCAAATGCATTCGTTGGATACTTTGGCGCCACGAAGTGAGAGAATTGCTGGCTTCCGACATTTATCGAAGACTACCAGTTGGCTCTTGAGGAAATTCATAAATCACCGTACGACCCTCTTTCGTATTAGCATTCTTAGATTGTATTTAGGGAGGATTAATTTTTGCAGTAAGTTCGTAAAATAACAATGTTCTTGCAAAAGAATAATTCTCTAGATTCCATCCAGCATACGTCAAACTTCACATCCGGGTCGGACGTTTCGTCTACAAATTGTGCGTTGTCCTCTTTGGTTTCTACTAGGAAAAAGCTTCTGTTATTCTGCATAACTTTGTATTCATTTCAGGCCATGCAGATTCGTATAGAGTTCGTCGCTTGTCCAGGTGGAAATTCGACTACTTGAGAACACGTCTATAAAATGTAATAAATAAGATTGTGGAATTGTAAACTAATGAAGATTTGATAGCACTAGGAAAAGTAATTGGAACATAGAATAATGTCTGCTTAAAGTGTTCTGTAAGTTTAAATGTCATAGTTTGCATTTATTTTTTTTTTGTTGAAGATTCTCCATTTTTGTGTATGATTCAATAAATGAAAAAACTTCATTAAGGTTTGGCTTGGGGTTTTTAATTTTATGCGATAACGCTAAGGCTGCAATTCATACGAATCGTATAATTGTATTATTTTTAAAATTTCTTATTAATTCTGCTTCTAATAGAAAGACGTCCATCGTTACCAGGAGTTTAGGTTACTGTTTGTGAAGACGACCCAAATAAAAGCATGGCTTGATGAGATCAAACGGTGGGAACGCGTGGGAGAGTAAATAGAAAGCGTTCTCTCGGCGCACATTTATTCACGTCTCCAAATGCATTTTTGAAGGATTGCTCTTTGTCACAATGTCTGCTTTTTTTTCGTTCTTCGTCTAAACTGTAGTTGTAGTAATGACTATTCTGTTTCTTCATTGAATAATTATTCAGTTATTTTTTTATCGGAATGTAATGATTCCTGGTATTTAGTTTCATCGATAACCGATTCCCTTTGGCGGCTCAAAATTCGTGTAAATGTATGAGGCTCAGTTAATTGTGGGAGGATTGTGAAATAAACGATTGCTTCCAAGTAAAAGGATCGGGACTCGGTTCTGTCCCTGACGAATAAGTCGCTACGAAAAGACTGAACTAAATGATAGCGAAGGACATCAAAGAGGATTTTATTACTATCTGCTGTGAAATGTCTTGTACACGACTCTTAGTCACCTTAACACCTAGTCCCGTTTCCCGGCAAAAGAATTTTCCCACAACCTTTTTCGTGTATCTACCGTAACGAGAAACAGAAGAATGAAGAAAAACTCGGAGTACCGTTTGTTATTTTTTCAATCACTGTCGAATAAAGTAACACTAGGTACGATGAAGAAGCGTATTGCCTCGCGATTAGTGAGCGATATTAATTCCCATCTCAAATAGTCGATTAATGGAAAGATTTTTATAAACAAAATTGTACTATAACAAAATATGTTCAAAGATATCTTAAATTAACAAGTACACTTAACAAAAGCCAGGTATTTGTTAAGATTAATTGTTCATTAAAGATATTTTTGTGGTTTAAGTACAATGTATATGAATCTTTCCATTATGGATTACCGCAACACCTCGCTTAATTCAATGAAGTTTAGTCGATTAATGTGATCGCACTCTTATTATTTTTTGTTTCCTTTAGGTTTGAAAAATAAATAAAAGCTATGTGTTCAGGCGTAACCTTGTGGAAGGACATCTCAGACTAGTTTAGAAATGAAGTACTTGATTTCTGAACTAGTTTGATAAATAAAAATATGTTATTTTGGAAAATGACGGCAAGAAGTACACGTATGAAGTACACGTCTCTTACATATCAGGGGTAGATGCATAAAAAGGCCGTCTGGAAGACCGCGAAATATTATTTGGGGAATTCCGTGACAAAGGATGTTCGGTGGAATCCCCTTCGCGGTGTTCTCGAGGCATCCCCCGGGGGCAGACGCCGGTGAGACATCCTCGAGGAGTAATTGACCCCGGGGGCCAAGGATGCCGCTACAATGGGCGGCCATTAGAGAGAACAGTCCCGCAAGGAGGCCCCCTCCAACACCGTGACCATTATCCTCTCTTTTCAGCAATTATGCACGAATAATCAGGGAGAGCGACTCCAACATCCCATACGTTTTCATGGGTATATATTCCTCTCTTGATTGGCGATTCTTTGTCCTATTGTGATTTTTCCATTGAAGTCGAATTGGTTCGAAGGGTGGTCGAGGGATGCATACATTAGCTGGAGATGACCTCTTTGTCCTTTTTGCATCCGATTTCTTTATGATACCTCATATCGATTTAAAGATGCGTAACTGTGATTTGGCGTTGATTCAGTCGATATCTCCTATCATTTTCCAGCCCATTTTACTTGAGAATGAAATTCTTCATTACCTAACTATAATCATAATAGAGGCAAATGACATAACCGTGTTGCAATCGTAATTGTAGTATGCAGAATTTTAAATTTAGTTCTATGTCTTTTTACTATATATCAATTTATATATATTTATCTATTATATATAGACGCTTCGGGGGAAATATATATATAGGATATTAATGTCAGGCCCAAACCGCTTTGGACATGGAGTCGCCGATTTTTTGTAAGTAATGGCCCACTAAATCTCTCCTAGGAAAAAATCGAAAACCGACTCTACCTATCATAGGTTCGATTTTACAAAAACATTTATTTTTTATTAAAAGATATTTATTACATTGCTTGCTGTTAGCAAGCGCACCTTAACTCGTATATAAATGTAGATACCAATCACACAAATTTATACATACAAGTAATTGTATTACGTCCAGTAAGAGTAATCTATTGTTTTTCCATCAGATGGCTGTAGTAATCTGTATCTCCCGTTATATGAGAGATGTAAAATGATGAGATTTCGTAATAAAAAAAACCTTCCGGAACAGGTTTTGATGCTCGACTCGGTAGCGTTTGAGCGCACGTCAAAGATGGACAGCAAAGAGAAAATACGCCGCATTCTACAGTTTGTCTTCGTTAAAGGCTAAAACGCAAGTCAGGCAGCTGAAAATTTGAATAGTATTTGCGGTCCTGATACTATGTAACATCTAATTTTGTAATCAGGTAATTATGATGTCAAAGATGCACCATGCTGTGGAAGGCCGATTGTTGAATATTTCGATAAGATAGCGGAAGTCGTCCGACCGTCATACTATTTCGATTGCTCAGGAGCTTGGGTTTGTAGAAAAGCAGTTTGGAACACTTGAAAAATACACGAAGAAGCTCCATTTATCTCTGTTTATATGATTTAGCTGGTGAACAGTTGGGCACAAGAGAAGCTTGCGAAAATCGACTGTCCCAGTTATTGACTAGTTGGGACGTGGGAGGGGCATAATGACTTATTAGCTTAAAATGACAACAATTTTTAGAACAAAACGGAACATAGTTGTCATAAATGTGATAATAATAGCTATACTAAATGAAGTCTTGAATTTCATACTAAAGTAATGGATTATTTATACTGGACCATGTTTTTATATGTATATCATCATCATGAGCCGTTTTCAATCCGACATCGGATGCGTGCCTCCACAAACCCTTTCCAATCTATTTTGAACCTCTTTGCCCAGTTACTCCCAACTATTTCATGATATCTCTTTTGCTCTTGGCATCCAGTTGCTGAAGGTTGTCGTTTCTTCTGCGCCATTTTAAGGAATTATCCGTAACTCCCGTCATCTTCCTCACATTTCCTGTCTCTTCTTGTGTTCCTAAGCATACTTCTTCATAGAGTGAGTTATTGCTACATTCAGGACCCATGTATCACTACCGTACAATAGGTAGAATGATTTGACCTTTTTCAGTTTATTCCAATTCCAATTCAGGTATTCCATTTCATGGTAAATCAAATATTCTGTTGTCCTTTTGCTATAATATTAGCTTCAATTTCTTGATATCCAATTCTCGTTTAAATATCACTCAGTCCCATCCGAGATAAAAACCTTTGTGGATTTAGGAATTTTCAATAAAAGATAATGCATAAGATGTGTATCGCCATTAAGCTTTGTCTTAAAAGTTATGAGAGTATAATTACCCTTTATCTGGAAAGATGAGTAAAGAGTATATCTAATGATTTTGTTTTTCCTCAATTTCCTCCAATCGCAGTTGTCGTACATGATTGTTTTAAAGTAATATAGAAATTATTCCCACGCATCTAAAAGCAAATATCCGCCAGTTCGGATATTGTTTTGATATTCATTATTAATAAAATTAATCGAAGGAGGCACTGATATAAAATTTATAAAAGCTCTAGAAGAGCTAAATATCACTTGTAGAGTTGTAAATGAACTTTCACAAACACGGATAAATGGCAAATGACGGGCAGAATAAATTACATCGGTTGATGTCCTTCTCATCAATTGAAATGACATAGAATCGCCCTTTTTCTCTCATCTGTTCAATGTTACATCCATACAAGATCTACTCGTATCAGTAAAGTGTGAAAAATAAAATGTAACCTAAGATGAAAGTCGTACGTGTTGAAAAGAATTCCCATTATCGAAGTTATAATGATAGAGAACCACGAAAGATTAAGTTGTTATTGATATGAACATTCGTTGTACTCCCTTTTTTATCGAATGTATTGCTTGCTGAGTTACTACGAAGTAGAGTAGATTTTTTAGTATGGCTTCCTTGGGCAGTTGATATTAACTTGTTGATATTACACCTTTTTTATATTGATATGAGTACTATCTGAAATATTATGGTTTTATTCTGATTTTTTGTTGTCGAGGCAGATATGCAATTTTTTACCTGCTCCAAGATGCGTTAACCCTTTTACTGCGGACCCAATTTTCGAGGTGTATGCCAAAATTGCGGAGGTATTTCCAGCAAAAATGCAGGTTTTTGTTTAATAAATTGTAATGATTATAAATACTGCTATTCATCCGTATATTTTTTACCGTTTTTTAATATTATCATAAGGTTCTAAATGAAAAAAGAATTGCGCGTTTACCACTTTTATTTAATATTTAAAAAAGTATATATCTGGAAACTAATAAATAATAATACAGAATAAGCATTTTAATGATAGTTTAGCTATATAAAATCAAAAGAAATGTTTGTTATTTCACGTTCAGTCAATAGCTTGGTCTCTTTACTATTGAAATATAAAATTTTAATGAAAAACTCTCGATAGCTTACTCAAAAGTTGCATTTTAAGAAATATCTACCCTCTGGCACTTGTGTTGCGGGAAGCATACACCATTAAGTCATTTCTTACATTTTGCAGAAACGGAGCGTGCTCGTCTCCTCGTTCCTCTTTTACTAGCAACTAGCACACTATATATGTCTTTCTATTTTCTTTGGAGTACATTTTTAAAGCTTTACTTCCTCAATAAGGGATTATTTTGATGTTCTACGGGTGACTTTTTTATTTGAAGCCACTAACAGGAAAGGTTTTATATAATACTAATTACAATCGATAAGCCTGTCATTGGTTTCATGCCTGCGGGTAGATTCTCTTTATAAAGAACATAACTATTCAAAAAATACGGGAGAAAACGTTAAAAAACCTTATTTTCCAGTATTTGAGTGCACATCGAAATTAGGTGCCATACCATCATATCAGATGAAAAATAAAATTGAAGATGCATAATTCAGCACAACTATCGGTTTGTTTCTCACGCATCAGAGATAACAAAGAAAAAATCAGAAGTAACAGATATACTCTAATGGAGGAGTTCTGCCAAGTAGAAAAACAGGGCCGATCTGGCCTTCCGCGGTAAGAGGGTTAAATAAGCTTTTAAAAGAATAAAGTTTTAATCAGTTAATAGATAAGTAACATGATTATAATATAAAATTAATCCGTGTTTAAGTTAATCATTTCTAGATATTTTCTGGTGAGCAATCCAACTATACATGGCACGTGAATGTCGAATGGAATGAGCGCATTAAGACAATCATTTCGCCATCCATATAGTATTATTGATAATTTATTTAATTATATATATATATATATGTATATATTAATTGAATTCATTTTAACCATAATTATTAATTGACGAGAAAATTCGTTAAAAATTTATTTATTAAAATTACTTTTCATAATAATCATGTTACCTTTTAATAATAAAAACAACTTTGTAAATTTCTACAGAAAATTGTTTTATTCGCGACCGGTTTCGTAATATGAAATTACATCTTCTACATTACATTTCATATTACGAAACCGGTCGCGAATATAACAATTTTCTGTAGAAATTTACAAAGTTGTTTTTATTACTATGGCATTCCACGAAGTCACGCCTTCTCACATTGATTTCATTACCTTTTTAATGTCCAAATGGTAAATCGTGAATGTTATTGAACTAATGAGTGATTTAATCAAACTAATTGAACATTTGATCAACTTTATTTATAGGATCAGTATAAAATTTTAATAGAAAGCTTAAAGAAACGTGAATGATGGTAAATAAATTGTCTGAATTGTAATACGTGACATCTCAATTTCTCAGTCCCATTGCATCTCTATGAATGTTTTGATTTGATATGAATTGTTTTGAAATCTGAGATCGATGAATTCCTTGCATTTCTCTGAACGACTATTTGGTGGAATTACACCTGTGCTCTCTCAAAGCAGCTTCTCTCATGGCCCATTTTAATTCAGTCCTCGACTGGAGACCGAACAAGGAAAATCCATTCTCTTTAATCAATGCATTAGACGAAGCTTAAATTACATCTTACTATCGGAATTGCTCACAATATTCAGTTTCTTCAGCAGAAGTTTTGTACTTCATTAAGGAATTTCTACGAATTTTGTTGCTAAATGCTGTTCCCTATCTCAGAATTTGTGTAAAACTTCACCTGCATCTCTGACAGTTACTTTTTTCCTCACCAAAACCATGAATAACTGCTAAGAAATCCTTCGTAGTTTGTCTGACATCATTTTCGTTTCCCTTCTTGCTTATTTACACTTCTTTTGGAACTATGCGCTTCTTCAGTTTTGAAAGAGATTTTTCTTATGTTTTCATTTACCTCATACTCAATAATCAAGGTATTATTTTTTGAGCTGCCATTTAGTTTGCTGCATTGAGGGTCTGAAATAAATTCACACACACGATTCGCTTCGCAAACTGACTGTAATTACGATAGGTACTTTATTGGAAACTATTTCTAGTATGTTACGTAGAACTTAATCGTTAAAATCTGGTCCCGCGCGAAACGAGAGGTTTCTTCACAATTTTTCTTGTATAAATATTAATCCGGAATTTCTGCTCCTTATAATTTATGAGATTGCTCTTTACACGGAATTTTCGCCCGATTTTCTATCAGTTTTAAAAAGTAACCCAATTTAATTCTACCGACGAAATCTGCCGGTTTCCCTAAACCAAAATTCTCCTCCAAAAAAAGCGCTTATTATTCAATCTTTGCCCTTTTTTATCTGCGCGAGTAATCGCTTTTTGAGCGAATAGTGTGTTTAGACAATTCACTTAATAGTCAGGGAGGCCTTTTCGCATACTTACCGTGCATGTTGTGTTATTACCGCCAAGCGGTAACACAACAGAGCAGATTCAGATTTTTACGGATAAAATTTAGAGTTGTAGTTTACTTTATTGGATTTTTACTTAAATTCTGGTGAAATATAGATGAGAATGTCCTTTGCCGTGGAACTGTGAAGATTTCACGTCTTTGTTATGAGAGAAATAAAATTTAAAGCGAAAATCACGGGAACTGATGCGTATTCCGGTCGAGAACAATATCGAAACTGTCTCGTCTAAAGCCTAAGATTGCTCTTAGTATCTCATGAATATGCATTTATTATGCGTATATAAATACAAGCATCTCATACTGCCAATACGGACTCACTATAGTTTTTCCCGAAAGTATTTAATTAAAAGTCTGATCACGATACTCGGAGACTGCATCACCTCTGAATCTTTCTTTTGGTAATCCAAAGAGGGACTTCATCTGTTTAATACTCATCGCGGCGTTGACCTCTGAATTTAATCAAATCTTGCAAAATCCAACAGGTGAATCCCAAATGATATCCAACGAAATACGATTCTTTGAGACATTTTTCCTTAATGGAATAAAGTAAAACCACTTTGTGTTATTTCACGATAAAGTTTACATGTAGTTTTTAAACACTGTTTGCAACTTCAGGACTAAAGATGGTATTCAAAGTACTTTTTTATTTCTATCTACTTTTAAATCTGTTTTTCCTATATTCATTCCACGTTCAGTAGTTGGAAATTTTCATGAAATACGAAATTAACTTATGGAAAGCGTGTCTTAGATGTATTATCTATCAACAATAAATATTCTTAATTAGTAATTCATTAATCTACTAAACTATTATTAATGATAGTGAATAGTATTATTGATATTGGTATAGTTATTTTATTATTAGTTTGGAATTTACAATACCTTGAGCTAACACATTTGTCGCATATTCAGGTTTATCGACTTCAATGTAATTTTTCAAGGGAATGCGTCTTTTGTGGAAGACACTCGTTATGATTCCGGTGGAATAATTAGACCTGCTTCCCACTTCCGTCATTTTTCTACTCTTTTAAACAGGATTTTCTCTCCGTCATATTATTTCTTTCAAACTTAAAACTAATAAATACATCGGTTTTTATGCTGGAATTTTATTTTGTCGCGAGAACGTCATAACATTTTTAAAGCTTGAATTTTCTGTTATTATAAGTGATTCCTATCTTAATATTTGGAATAAATTTCGAAACTAAAATAAAGAGTCCCGCCTAATATAATTTCCTTTTCCTTAACCATTATAATTAACTTTGACTCTTTGAAACTTCCTAATGTGGAAACGTTGTGAATTTGATAAAGGCCGATAAGGAGGGCGATAAACGGAAATAAGGGATGGTGGAATTAAAAAATTCTAAGTTGATGTTTAATTTGGTTATTTAATACTTGGCAATCGAAGAAGTTTTGTTTCTCATGATTTCATAAAGAATAAAGGAGGGATGATCGCAAAGTAATCTTAGGATCAAATTTAAAATACCCTTCTTAAGTGGCCATGTGGGAAAGAATTTAAGTGAACAGAAAGTTATTTTAAGCCAAGTGGTGGTCAGGATCATAGTTCATGGGTTAATCCTCTGTGACTGGTGTTGTGGTATTCTTAAGAGATTAATTCCAACTTGTATATGATTTTCTGTCAAAAGTTTCTTCTGTGAAATTCACTCTCCAGATTTTTTATCGCTATAGGTAATTAAACTATAAGAAGAAAATACATATTCTTCTTAATTGTACGAATAGTATTCGCTATTATATGTGAAATATTACTATAGTGATTGACGATTTCGCATTGTGTGAGAATGGTCCGAGGTTCGTTTCCGGGTGAGGTTCTAGGTTTGAGATGATCCAACTGTTCAAAAGTCACAAACCCGACAACTGTAAGTGGAACAGCTATTTTCGAAGGTGTTTGCCCCCTGAATGCCGATTGCTAGATGTAGGTCAACAGTTGGCAGTGCACCTGGAGGTTGAGAACGAGATATAGAAAAAGTCCCTGTTGTTACTTTGTCAGCATTTGTAGCGACGCGAGTTCGGATTCCCGCCCAACGAAAGCAGTCGGTGTTATTTGTTTACCTTCCGGCAGCTCGTGCTTTCCCCTCACTTCCTGTGACGGAAAAGGGGAGGTTTCGAAAACGACGACATAGTTATCTAAAGAGTTGCGTGGCTCACCTGTTTGCCATCCACACGAATCCGGAGCACGCGATCAAGGCCAGGATCAAAGGGGAAATGGAGAGGTGACCGTAGCACGCCATCCCGGTCTTGAGGCGAAGTAACTATGGTAAAAAAAAGCACTGGCGGCCACACTTGTCTCTCGGTGTATATCCAGCTCTCCGCTCTTCGGCAGAATGAATCCAGCGACGTGAGGCTCTCCGTTTTGTCCCCTCCAACCGTCTCCACCCCGCCTTCATCTGCACGACGCCAAAATCCCGAGAGCCGGTTTGTAATCTTTCTCGGAACGCGTGTGGAATTTCATTTCCATATCCCCAATAGGCGAAGATTCGTGCGGTTTATCGTTAGGGAATGTTTCTTAATTAGTTATAATTAACAAATTTAAAAAGTAGTTAGTGAAATGAAAGTAAAAATTTATTTCATCTGCAATTATTGCAAAATTTAGCCATTCATTATGTTTTATTATTATCTGTCATATTTTACACTTACATCCTAAAATTTCATCGATGGTAATTCGTTTGTTCCAAATTAAGAGAGTTGTCCATTTCACCGTCCTTATAAAAATCCTTTTCAGCTCCGTTGTGGATCAAGTTCCGTTAAGACTCGATTAGCTTTGGAAGCTCTTCATTCGAAGTTCTTTCGTGTCGTCCTGCTTCCGTAGAAAATCCCCAATGTTATGTCTTGAGATTCAATCTTTTGCTCGAAATTAATCGAAAAAGGTCACATAAATATTCTCTGGGATATTAATGGAAAATTTTACCTTTTTACTCTGTCTCTCTTCCTAGAAAAATTGCGTCGGTGTTAGTAGAAATGTCAAAGTCGCCGAATTTTAGCCATTTTCTGTTGATTTTTTTTATTCATTTTATTCTATATGTTTTCGAAAATGTTTCTCTCAAGTTGTCCGATGAATAAAAGGCATATAAGTACATCTCCGAGAGGAATTTATCGATAATTTCGTAAAGCATCAGAAAAGAGACGGGGTGAAGACGGTTTTATTACACATGAAGATCATACTTTATAGTACATATTAACTCTGTTAATCTTAATTCAAAATTAAACTTGTGCTACAACTAATTGTTTGGCTTTTAACTTATAATAATAATGTAAGAGACAGTCGATGACAAACATTCTTAGCAACCGAATAAATTGTACACGTTTCAGTCAATTAATTTCGCTCTTTGTATCAAATCATATTTCTACTCCTCCCCATTGGAAATTTGTAGTTGAATGAGCCAGTCGAATCGAGTTCCCGCTCTCTTCCAGTGCATTGCGGTGCTCTCGATCTTCTCGGTCGCAAAGAAGAACCTAAATTGTGAAAGAAAGTTTCTTGTTTAATTTTATATAATTTCAAATTTAATTTTGATATTTTTATTCCTAGTTCTCTTAAATTTCCTTTTATATAGGGCATAAATGATTTTACTTTTAAATGAATCACTTTTATAAATATTAATGCAAAATATAAATTGAACATTTGTGAGAAAAGTTTTCCTAAGCTTTACCATTCTTATTTTTGTTATAAGTTGGAAAATAACCCCCTGTGGCTCGTTTTCATAAATTTTCTAAGTAATTCAGTTTTTCCATATCAAAAGTTGTCTGAATGATTCAGTCCTTGTATTACTCTTAGAAAACCCCATTTCGTCCAAATCATGAAAATATTTCTTAGTATATTCCTAATCAAATGCCTTGTAAAATTCGAAACACGAATCTTTAACGTAATTTAGGTGTAGTGGTACCTACATGTATTTCTATACTTTTTATCTTGAAATTATTGGGTATTAATTGGTTATTTACCTTTGAACTTTAAACCCGTTTTCAAATCTCCCCTCTCTTGTGGTTGATAAACCTCTTCCACGAAAGAGTTCCGAAGCAGGAATTGCACATGTCTTAAACAGCCGGACGCTTATGCTTTTCTATGAGATTTATATTGATGAGTGGCGGACCTTCATATTTACTTAAAGGGTTTTCCTCTAATCTGTGCAGAAGTAAAGTACTATTTTGTGAGGCTGGTACTGAGTAATGAATCACATGTTGTGACTTCCTTTCAATTCATGTATAGAGTACTCTAAATGAACACGCCTTGCATGATTCTCCATTCTCAAGATCTCTGAGTACACCTCATAATCAATGAGCTTATGTCGTTGGAATTCTAAGAAGCGTCATCGCAATCGACCTCATCAACCGATCGTTCATTGTTGGTGTACATTATATATATATTAATATATCCCGGGGTTTCATTTTTGACGATATTTAATTTAACTAACTTGGATATTAATTGAATGTCGATTTGTTCGGCCGTACTTTATCGCCGAGATGACATGTTTTCTTGGGAGATTTTATTCGTTGCAGGTTTCGTATAAGCGTTCTGATTAAATGTTTTTTTTTCAATTTATTTCTAATAGCTTTTCATGTTTACGTCAAATTTAGCGTTTATTGTTAAAGGTTTTCGTGAAAGAATACATGTCGTAATAATATAACTACAAAAAATTACGCATGATTTCGTGAACACGTTTGTTTTTAGAATCGATCCATATCTAATATTCTTCGCTCATTTATTCTATCGTAAATTTTCTTCGGTTAATATTTTTTTACACACACACATATATATATATATTGCTTGATGTTTTCAGAGTTTTTCTCATTATACCTCATGAATATATAAGTCATCAAAAGATTAGTAAAACAATTATTAAGTAACCATCAAAATATTTTTTCCACTTTCCAATTCATCCATCTAATAGCTTTTTTGTATCCTAGGTCACGAAGAACTTGTGTGGAGAGAAATTGAGTTATTATTTTCATTCACAGGTTTTACTGATTTGATACTTCGAATAGAATTTTAGTATTTACTTTTATACCCGAGAGAGTAATAAATAATAAGTTATATCCGTATTACAATATATGTAGCAACCTTCTGTCTCAATACTGTTTTTGGATTAATATTTTAGATATCGGAAAGTAAACAGCGTATGACATTGCCAAAGATCTTGGCGATATCCTATGGTTGACCGAAATGGCCGCAGTTGTTGCTTCAAGTACGTTATCCTCCCATCCCTCTATTTTACTTTCTTTACTTTTTGCAGGTGAATCAGGTAGGATTTTTCCATGAGGCATCTCCTTTTCACTGTTTCGTGGAATCGACCGGGTTATGCATATATCTTTACGTGGCTATTTATAAAGATGTGCCAACGACATGTTATTTCCTTTCTTAAGTAGTTGTTGGGGATATTCGATTTCATAGCGCTTTCTCGGCTTATTTTCAAAGCTACCCTTCTTCCGTTCAATTTCATGTTGTCATTTTACTATAGGAAATTTAACAATTGCTTTTGAAGTTACCTGTGTATTATATGAACAAACTGGTAAGTACCTAATTGTTTCCCCGCTATCAAAGGGAGTACAGTTCATTGAATATCCTCGAGAAGCGGTAGAATAGCATTCATCATTATTTCGGGAAAATCTGTGAAATTATTCTGTCTTAGAGTTCTCATTTGCAGATAAGCAAATCCTTTTTTGGACCACTCTTCCTCCTTATTCGAGTGTCTGTTCATTTATTTGTTTTTGTGCGGAACTCGAGAATACTTCTTAGTCCATTACGTGAATAATGTTTTTATTTTTGACGATGTGAACTTTCCTACATTGTTGCTTCTAGATCAATAAATATTATAAAAGTATAACAAGTTTCAAATTTTGTATCTGGTTTATTTTCTTAGGTTTCTTCTGCAGATTCGGTGCAACGATACCAATATGATCCTTCTCTTTTAGAGAAAACCTTGATCACTAAGGCTTTTTCCTTCTCCAAAAAGCTCGTCTCTGGGAAGTTGCTCTCGGAGTGAAAACCCTTTTAGAGATCCACAGATATATATTAATAGGAGCTGTAACTTAAAGAGCGAAAATAATACATTTAGTTCAACTTTATGTAGGTGGTCTCGTGCATATTTCTCCAGTTGTGTCCTTAGACATGACGTCGCGAAAATGAAATGGTTGCGTCATACGTCTGTGGTCCCTTGGATATAAAGTCACATGTTGTCACCATTTCCTTCGTTCCGGTTTTTCTTAAGCTTACGTTTCCAGGTAAAGGAGTGATTAATTATCGGAGAATAGTAATTTATCGGTTTATTTAACGTGAGTTTTATGGGTGTAACTTAGGATCCATTTAGTTAAATATCTCTCTAAATGCATGGAACACACTTATATATACATACATAAATTTGAAAATGGCCAACGAAATACAATGATCCTTCATTGCGCAATTCTAAAGGTACAATCCACTTATAAATTAATATTAAAATTGCATAATTATTTATTATAATTGATTGTTAATAATTTCTATGTCTTGTATTTTAAAAGATCGATATTCTTTTGAATTGTATTATTTACTTAATGTGTATTTCATATACACTACATAATTTCGTTGATATATATATATATATATATATATATATATATATATATATATATATATATATATATATATATATATATATATATATATAATGAGACGCTTTTCTAATAATTACGTGGGGAGATTTTTCGAATTCGTCTCGAGATTTGTCTTGACCTAGTAATTTCCGGAAACATATACTGCGATTCCAATTTATCCATTACAAAGTTATCTTTTCCTAGGGGAGATATACGTTTCGTTACATCATTGTTTCGGTTCCTAAACTATAATGAGCACATTCGCCTCTTTTGTTCAACACCTAAACCTCCAACTTCCATGACGCTGTGCGTGAAAAATACTTCTTCCTTTTTTCAAAAAATTTTATCTCAATGATTAGGATAATTTTCTTCGACGATATATCTTATAGTTCATAATCATTAACCTTCGGGTTCCCTAAATAATGCTTGTGAAAGAGAAAGAACAGAGATCAAAAGGCAGAATAACTCTTCTTGAATCACACACTCCGTTAATGTCTTACCACTAAATATATTTTTTGTTGTTTCACCGGTTTCTGTTGCAACGCCAGTCTTCGAATTCAAACAAATCCTGAAACAGAATGAATAATCTCATCGAATACTCAACTACCGTATTCTTCATTATATTTAATTTGAATTATTATACTTGAATATTAGCATATTTTACAGGACAAAATACCTGACCTTATTTCAGAGTGAATTTTCGTATAAAGTGAGGAAAATGATGTTCCATGATGTACGCGGAGTAACTTATATTATAATGTTCCGTTTCCTGAATGATCTCGGTTACCGGTTGATAACGTACAACCAAGACGCTTTCAAATGCCATTTTAGAGGTTTTCCTGTATAAAGTTTTTATACTGAAGATTATTTTTCTTACTTTTTACCTTATGCAGCTTACCATTCTCCCAAGTTGGACTTGATCTTATTGAAAAGTATCGGAGAATGCACTTGGTAAGGGGCTAATACACCTATCTGGTACACGTTCTGTATTTCGCTAGTATGAAAGCGGATATTCTCTTCTTCAATTTAACGAATGTTTTTCTTCCCGGAGATAATGAAATGTTATTTGCAATTATGTTTACTATATGCTAATAAGGCCTACGATCTTTTCAAAATTCCTTCCATCCCAAATACGAAGTATAATTTTCGACGGATATCTCGTATTGTGCCTCCGAAATGTCTCTTCATTCGCTTTTCATCCTCTGAAGTGGCCCGCGCTTTTCTTAATTCTTTTTTCGTAAGGATTTATAGATTTGCAATTCGTGAGGTTTTATTGGTCTAAGGCAGGGGTCTCCAAACTACGGCCCTAGGGCCACATTCGGCCCGCGGACAGATTTTGTGCGGCCCGCGGAGAGCTAGCATACTTGAAAACTCCTTTTAGAGAACATATTTTTTACAACAATGATAATATGGTTTTGGCTCTCGGAACTTGCTGCAGTAATCAGTATGGCCCTAAGGCTGGAAAGTTTGGAAACCTCTAGTCTAAGGCAATGATCCTGTAAGGCTCTTCGTGGAAATTTAGATTGAGATCAAATCGTTGTTCGTGAAAGTTATATTTCGGTTTATGGCACCATGAATCTACTTGCCGAAACGATTATTCACGCATATCGTTCGATGGAAAAACGAACTTTTGCATCTGTTCATTTTTGCATCTATTTCCCTTATTTTATACGCTGTATGCGATCGCCCTATATAGCAAGGTAGCAAGAGAGAAACTGTCTTCGATTGTTAACCGTTATTATTTTTATACTCGAGACTCGCAGATCCGAGAACGTAATTCATATTGATCCGAAACTTGCTCTCGATAAAGTATAAAACAGAAACTACAGTTCTATTCAAGATATTTTCTCAATAATCCGTAAATGAAAGGAGCATCATTTTTCTCAAGTGACAAGTGAATTTTCGAAACGTAAGAAACTAAAACGTAATAGGTGACGTGTAAATTGTACTGCACGATTAAATTTGTATAATTGGGCTTTTATATTAAAGGTATAAAGAGCAATCTAAGAAAAAACTAGCATTTTATGCTGGATAGGAGGAAAGCAAAGGTGGTTTTAATAATGTTCTCGGTAGCTAAGGCAACCAAATATTTTAATTCCGCTATAAATATTATTTCTTTTGTTGTAAAGGTGAAAAATCTTCATCAATCTATAGAATCATCCTGTCTTATTCAAATTTCACCAAAATTTTGGATGGAATTGACCTAACTAAGCTTAAAGTCTTGATTTTATCCATTTAAGACAGAACCTCTGCTGATTTTGTGAAAAAATGGACCTGCCTGCGAGGCTATTCGATTCCCTTTAAGACAATACTGCCTAGAATTTTGGAACGGTCTATAGTTTGTTTATAAAAGTGATTGGAATACCATCAGCGCTTTCAGCCTTTGACTTAACGTTTTTTAATGCATTGTATACTTCAAGTTGTGTATTTTTAAGAAAGAATTGGGAGCGTTGGGGGGGTGGAAAAGAATTATTCGAATTATCTTATATTCTAAATTTATGTTTTCAGTTATAGTTGGTGGGAGGGAAAATTTCTTGTTTGGATATTTTATTGAGAGGTGGTGGTTCCCTAGATTTCCCAATACCCAAGCTACGTAATTTTTTCCTAAGAATGGCCAGTGTTTCGATATTAAAAGCACGTACCGTACATTTCTTATCCGCTGTCCAGTTTTATTTCTACACTTCTTGTAGTTGGTAAAATGTAATGAATCTTTAGCACGTTTGAATTCACGGAAATCGTCTATCATTCTTCTGAGAGCCACGGAGAGGTCGGTTTCGAGGATTTGTCTAACTGGTGCGAGCTTAACAGGAGATAGTTCAGTAATTCAACTTTAGCGTCAATATCTTCCCTGAGATCTATCTGATACCATGGCAACCTGCTTGCATATTCAAGCAATTCAACTTCATTTATGTCATTTAATCTCCGGGTACATTTCTTTCCGTCTTATATTTTCATTGTAAAGTATAAAGAAATCCTTTAAAAGCTGAAATACTTTCAAGTGCTCATTTCAGTATCTGCGTTTTCATTCGACTTAGGAATTAAGCGCTCCCATTTTCAGGGCGGGTTTTAAAATCCCTTAAAAGCGATCCTAACATGTCTCCTTTTTAAGATTTACTTGAAATCCTCCGACAGTGGCAGGATGCGCGTGAGACAGTGTCCTAGAGTCGCATTTACTCATTTAGATAATGGCTCAATTGGACTCTTATCGACGTTGGTAATGACATGCCTCTTACCCACCTCAGAGTTAAAGGAGATGAAGTCTCAGAGGGTTTCTTTTTACGAACGCGAGAATGGAGCCAAGTGATATTTCTTTGCTGGAAGTACCTCAAGAAGACGTCCTTTAATTTCGCATTTCTTTGACTGGGATTTCGTCAGACCCTCTGTAAAATTTTGTTTCAGGGGGGGTTTGGATTGGGAAGATTGCTTTTCTCGTTCCTAGAAATTTGTCTTTTTATTTGCTCACGGGAATAGCTGAATCAGAAATGAAAATCGAGCTAATCTTACTTATAAATTTTATTATTGTATATCAGTTTTCTTTAATCTAGATGGTTAAGGGAAACGACCATCTCAACTTCCATCTCCTCGTAAAAAAGGTTTGAATGGTAGAAATTAAAGAGGGTCTTATTGATTAATATCGAATGTATTTAATAATCGAAAAGTATAAATCTTCATTTTTCCTTTCTTAATATTCATTCAATTGTTTTGCTCCTCTAGATATCGAACGAAAATTCCTTTTCTCCAAAAGAAAATTAAGCTATTTAATTTTTTAAATAAATATTTTATCTCGTACGAAAAAAATCTCTCTAACCTTCGTGCGTGACTCAGTCTTATTGGTTTTTTTCTCATTGCAAAATTCCATTGAGTTGAGTTCCAACTAATAAAGAAGGCATCAAAAAAAGTTTGACGCTGTTCAGAGTTCCATCATCGGAACTCTCATTCCACACGTGAAATAGGTGGTTGATAGAAATGCCGTTTTACTCGTTCGAAAGAGAGTTAGAAAATCTATTGTTCATTTCTATCACAAAGAATTCGTCTATTTATTTAAAGCACAACCATCCATTTTCTGAACAATGAGTACAGTGTGGTTTTTAACTTAACTACGTTCACAAGCTTAACTTTGTCCGAAAACAGCTGTATATCGTTTCCTTATTTATTTTCTCTGTGCCGGTTAGTTTTATTTTGTAATGGTTTTCCAAATGCAGTTAACCTTTTAGCAGTCTAAGAAGAGATGCCGTCTCCAACATACTGGGGAGGGGCAGATTTCTGAAGGTCGTATGTCACTGCGGAAAAGGAATCGGCAAGTGGTCCCCTTCCCAACCCATGTCATATGACACCCTGTCAGAACACCTTTGAAGGGCCTCTTGTGTAGGTTAAATTGATATGATTTTTGGTTTATTAAATAGTTAAATATTTCTTGGTATTATTATGCATTTCTGCTTTTTATGTGGAGTATTGTTATTGGTGACATCTCTCATTGCTACGTTTATTTAACTGCCTTTGTCATCGTAGTAATGACTCGGTGTTCGTGTCGACGGTCAAAGTTCGTCTCAACTTGATGTCAAAGGACTCTTCTAATTAATATCTCGCGATGTTATTAAATCATCGTCTGCATTCGATGGACTAGTTGCATCAAGCTTTAGAAGATATCAAGTGATTCAAATAGGACTTGTTTTTTTGATGCTCATGGATTCAGAAATCGTTGGTGTCGGCACGTTTTTCGGGTTGGTTTCCTTTATTGGAAAACGCGTCCGAGCAGGCCCGCGTGTTTTTATGCGTCGATAGTTTCTTTTTTTACTTTCATCTGTAATAGAAGAGGAGGAAACTTTTGCTTAAATTGCTATCTGCAAATTGAGATTCTGCTCCTTCGTAAGGTCTCATGCAAGCATCGTAATTCTCCGTTGCTATTTAATTGGATAATGGTTTTCCGAATTTGCTTATTTTGCCGATTTTTATAATGCTATCGAATAAATAGTTTTAATTAATTTATTATAATTCCTCGTTCCGGATTTAATTCGAGGTTGATTTGTCGATTTAGCGATTTAGTATTTTAATGTTTTCATTCAAAAACTGTAACTGAATTATGGCTACTTATCGGTTACAATTATAACTGCTTTATTTGTTTATTTACTTATATATTGCCTGATTGATGCACATGTTCCATTGATGCTTTTATTATAAAAATGTTTGTTGTTAATTAAGGCCTATTTGAAATTCTTTCTTGTTATTTTTTCCTTTTTGTGCATCAAAAAATCACAGAATTGAAAGCGTGTATAAGAATATTTATAAATAGATGTTCTGGTGATTCAGATGACAAACACCATAAAATTGATTTGTTTAGTCTTAACTTGGTGGAATGCTGCTCCAATGCTGTTGGAAATTAAAACACTTAATAGAATCTGCAATGTAAATTCATTAAAGCCACTAGTCTTGTTAATGGGATATTGATCTTATAGTACTATATAGAGATTGTATCATATATTTAAGTTTATTCATAATGACCATCTCATAAATTTGGAAGAGGTCAAGAATATTGACTCAAGATTCATCATATTTAGTCAGCTGCCTAGGAGTTGGTTTTGATATAGTTTTGAAGTGAGTATTTTGCGGATCAATAATTTATTTTGTATGGTTATGCAAAAATGTCTTGTTTTAATTTTAGAAATATATTACAGATACAGATTTGTTTTCTAAATGGTTAATGAGCATGATGATTGATGCTAAAATGAGAAGAGAAAAACAAAATATTTTGATGTTTATCGATAATTGCACAGCCCATAAAGATGTCCCTTCACTTGAAAATATAGAGTTGAAATATTTACCCCCTAACACAACTTCAATTCTTCAACCTCTAGATCAAGGAATTGTTAAAAATTTTAAAACCTTGTATCGAAAAGAAGTGGTTAGAACCTTAATAGACACTATGGAAAATGGAAATAACCTGTATAGCATTTCAGTGCTTACTGCAATGGAAATGGCTCACAAAGCATGGGAAGGGGTTAGCTCACAGACAATAGCAAATTGTTTTAAAGCCTGCGGATTCATCAAGGATCAGGAATGCAAGGACGGAAATGATGTGGTTCAACAAGATCTGCAAGATGAGGGACCTCTTTTGAGTGCTTGGAACAGACTTCCAGAGGTTCCCATAACTTTCAATGATTATGTTAATATTGGCAATAATGTTGCCATTGTCTGATGAAGACATTATGAAACAGTCAATTGTGGTCAGCCAACAGATTTCTGACGACGATGTTCCGATGGTGTCTTCTAAGGAAGCAACCTTTTTTTAAGAGGGTTGGGTCGTTTTTTCAAACACTCTGAAATGGATAACATCCAACCTGGTTGTGTTTAAAGCAGTGAGCACTTTGGAAAATGCTGTGGACCAGATTGCAGCCAACCAAGCGACCCAAACAAAAATAACCAATTTTTTTATGAAGAAATGATACAACTTTTATATAATAAATTGATCCACATATATTATTATAATATGTATTTTTGTTTCTACCAGCATTCGCAATCTTATACAATGACAAATAAAATGTAACTTTCTTCATTTCGAATTTTTACTTTCAGCCCCTCTTTAATTCGAACTCTCGGTATTTCGAAAAACTCAATAATTCGAATTTTTTGTTTGGTCCCTATAAATTCGAATTATAGAGAGTCCACTGTATATATATTCTATTTATGGAGAATATTAAAATCAGACTTCCAGGTTTATACAAAAAAGCAGGATTTGACAAGACAATGTAATATCTTAAGAATGAATACATTTTGCAAATAAAGTGTAATCCAAGTTGCGTAGTAGTATATATAATGTATTTTCTCCATTATTACAGGCACTTTCAAGCCAACATGCTGTCATTGAGGGTTTGTCTTGTGGATCATTCCTCATCTTTGATTTAAATAGCAGAAATAAGACGAGAATTGGTAAAGTAAGTTTTCTTTTACATGTTTTTTGTTCTTTCTCAAAAGTCTCTGAATATTAGCTCTTTGTTTTGCTTTAAATTTCTTTTATATGTCCTGTAACTATGACAGATTGCAACACCTTATGAATTGGTAATTAGGATCACAATTTGTTTGTTTTAATTTAAATCTATTTTAATGGCAGACTATATTTGAATTGTGTTGCTGTAAACTATGAATAAGGAAAAAGGGAATGCTGTATAGAGTTAGGAATATATATATTATTAATGGTATAGATATTTAAGTATTTACTACATCTCCTTTTACAGATGTCATTAACTCCACAAGTGAGATATCAATTGAAAAATGGAGAGAACCTTCGATTTGCCAATATACAATGCACATTCTCTTTGAAAGAGTCTATAAATTTGGTTCATGTCTCTTTTGATGATGATATTGAAGAGTTAAAAAATGATAACAAGGAAGAAGCTGCTGAAAGCACATCTGCAGGTGATGACAGTATTTTTGATGCTGAAACACAAAGACCTGAAGAAATGGAAAATCAGTCCAAGGTAATTGTGCAATTTTATAATAGGGTGGAAAATGTGATGTTTTATTTATGAATGAAAACACTGTATTTTCCTTGGGAAATTTTTATTGGTGACAAGTTTCCTTCAGGCTTCAAGAAATGGAAAACTGGTAATTAATTAAAAGTACTTGAGAATAAATTCAAATCAGTTTCATACTATAATTCATTCCTTTTCGATTATTTGATTCTTTTTAGATACGCTATATTTTTCTGGTACTTACTTTAACATTAGAACAGTGGATGATGTCCTGAGGACACTTTACCCATTAAACACAAACCCACCATTTTTGTAATTTTTATTATAGAAAAAAATTGTTGGTGGCTATAATTTATTTAACATTTGCATATTTCTACCAAGTTTTATAATTACTGGAACATTTTCATAGGAGATACTACCACATACTCCCTAGAACTGCTTACAGCAAGCAATCAGTTAAATAACCTAATGATGAAAAATTAAGGTTATTCGAAAGATTATTCTGTTCATTCATCGTTAAACATGAATGAATGGACATTATTTCAGCTTATTTTGTATTGAATTCGATCTCCTGTACATTTCTAATGGAAGCACAGCGTTGAACCAAGGGCATACTGTGAAAAATACTTTCAGCTTTCACAGTATGATTGAGTATGATCGTCCTTATGAAATTTACTCTACTCCAAATTTAAAAAGGAAATTCATTCAGGAACTGCTTGAAAATAATTTCTGATTTTCTTATGAATTCCTAATGGAGTAAACGCTCCCTAGAATCGAACCCATGACCATTTATGCAATGCAATTCTTTTTATTACATTTATGGAGGCTTTTTGTAAGAATGCTTCCTTTCAATCTATGTGTGTAATTTAAATCTTTTTCACCAACGGAAAGTGTCATAAAAAAAATTTTTGAAAA
The DNA here is from genome assembly GCA_020796165.1 of Pantala flavescens. Lineage (NCBI taxonomy): Eukaryota > Metazoa > Arthropoda > Insecta > Odonata > Libellulidae > Pantala > Pantala flavescens. The sequence continues at coordinate 12,643,113 of CM036883.1, read as the reverse complement.
TCTAGCCCATGTAGATGTATATTTCTTATGTGGCAAATTGAGATTATGAGTCACTCTGGAATCGAACCCATGACACATAAGCAACTGTCGATTTTTTCTGAGTAAACTATACATATATCTAAAAGTTTACGAAATAAGATTGATCTATATATAATATTATTAAGATCTGATTTTTCAAAATTTGAAAATATGTCACCTCCTTCAAACCCATGGCCATTTGTAAATACTCAATACTATTTTTGGGTAGAAATGTAGAACAGGAATAGCCAAATGAAATTTTATTATTCTCTATCAATGGTATTTTTTTTATATTTGAAAAACTACCCCATGTATTCTTTGGGGAAAAGTCAATTTTTGGGGCCTCCTAGAATCGAACCCATGAAGGGTAGGGTCGGTTTCCAATTTTTTCATAGGTTAGATTTAGAAATCAAGTATGCCTGAAGAAATCTCAATCCCCTAATTTTGGTCAAAGTGCTTATTTATAATTACCATTATACTTTGTGTGTTTCTTTCTTACTGGCATCTCTATCATGTAATGAGTGAGTGAGTATATCATAACTTGAGTGAAAATATCAATTATCCTGTATCCATATCCACTGCTTACAAGCGTATACTACAGGTACCTATCCTTTGTTTCCCTATTGTAGATACCAATAAATAGAATCTGAAAGTCAGTCACTAAACTTATAAACACTCCTTTCATTAAAATGCATTTTTTTTCTAAAGAAATAATTTGGATTTAAAATTTAGATCTCAATATTACATTTAATATATATATATATATATAAAATAAGAGTTTTCTCTCAATTCTATAAATGATAAATTCAAATGCTTATTTTTTGGATTTATTATTTTATTTCAGATGACAGAAGAGAGTGTATTCAAAATACCAGCACAAATGAAAAGCATTAACACTTCAGTCATATCTCTAGATGAATCTGTTGGATCAAATGGCGATGATATTTTTGATCTTCCTACTCAACCCTTTGCATTTGAAGAAAAGAATATAATCAGGAAAGAAGAAGTAAAAGTAGATGTGATCAGGAAGGATATGTCTATTAATGAGGAAAGAGTTAAAAAGGAAGAAGGAAAGGAAGAAATGGATGAAAAAGTTGAAGACAAAGATAAAAATTTGGATGAATCTGATCTAGATGATATTTTTGAGGCTGCTACTCAAGTTTATCCAGTAGAAAGCAATAAATTGGGAGTGTATAAAAAAGACCCTGATTGTGAAAAATCATCTAGTTGCAGTATAAAAATATCTGGTGAAAATATCATATCTTCTGTAGATAAGAAGGTTGGCATGAAGGATTCTAGTAAAGGACAGCAAGGTGGCAAAGATCTGATTGGAAATGTTCTTTTTGATGCTCCTATTCAAGCTTTAAACTTGGAAATTCAATCAAGCCAGCAAGAAAAGATAAAAAGTACTGAAATTTGTTCACAACCCTCATCAGTTCCTGAAACAACAACTAAAGCAGATACTGAAAATTTTGAAATTGATGGCAATATACCTGTAGAGGAAGAAAAAGGAGATGTTAGACAGAAAAAATATGACCAAGTGTTGCAGGACTATAGCAAGTCAGATTCTCTTGATTCTTCTACACCAAAGAAAAGCCAGAAATTTGAGGATAAAGATAATAGTGAGGAAAACCATGATTTTTCTATCAATGAAGATTCTGATGATGCGCTGTTAGCTTCTCTGTCAACTCACGAAATTGAAATGTCACAAACCAAATTTGCTGTTGATAGTTCAAAAAATGGCGAACCCACTCTGCTTGATTCATCTGTGGTAATCAGGGAAGGCAATCATATTAAACAGCCAGATACAAGTAAAGATCCAGATAGTGATGGAACAGATCCAGAAGACTCGTTCAGCTACAAGGTTAAAGAAATGGAAGTGAAAATTTTAGATGATGAGGAAGAGAATAAAAAGAAAGCTGATCTATGTTGTGTCAATTCTGAAAATGATATCAATGAAAGTAAGGTATCATCACCTCACATTAAGAGTGATGATGATACTGACATTGAGGACATGTGTCCTCCTTCAATAAAGAAAATGTCATCCTCTCAGAAATTTTCGTTCAGAAAAACTGTTGACAGAACGAAATTAGGCATTGGTGAATCAAGTTTAACAATCTCTACAACAGAAAATCCTTCAAAACTACAAGGTAGCTGTGAAAATTATAAGAAACCTGAAGTAAAGATTGATGAGTTTACTAAAGACGAAGATAGCAGCTTTGGAATTTTGGTGGATGCTACATTTGATGAAGAGAATATTTCAAATAATGGCAACCAACCAAGAAGTTTGGTCATTATGTCTGATACAGATGATGAGAAGGATGATTCATTCTCAAAATTATCTGAAAAAAATTTGAATGAAGAGAAACTAAATATTTCCACATCAGAAGTATTAAGAGAAGAGTCTGTTGAGGTGAGAAAAGGCACCTCTGTCACCCAATTGGTTTCAAAAGGTAAAAATAGTTTCAAAAAAGAAAAGCCAAGCAAGGATCTTTCTAGAACAAAAGCAGGTGAACCAACCAGTTCAGAGCAGTTGAGGACTGATAAACATGACATAAGCCTTACTCAAGCTCCAGAAGACTTTAAGACTCCTCTGGCCTCCAAAATAGAATTGATAGATGAATCTGACATTAGTTTATTGGAAACACAGATTCCTCCATCTTCAATAATGAATTCTGAAGTGAAAGAGAATGCTTGTAAGATTTCATCTTCAAATAATGGTGAGGAAGAAGAAGATGACATGAGTTCATTCCTCACCCAGGCTCCTCCAGATTTTACTACACCTCAGTCCACAAACAAGCCATTTGATGAATCAGAAAAAAGTATTTTGGATGCAAAGCCTTCTTTGACATTAGATACACCAAAAGTATCAAATAGAAATGATAAAAGAGATCCAAGGTCCATGCTTTCATCTGTTTCTCAAGAAAATATTACTGAAGATGAGGATGATGACATGAGTTCTTTTCTCACTCAAGCACCTCCTGACTTTAAGACACCTGAAGCTGCTAAAGAAATATCAACTGAGGAATCTGCTCTTAGCATATTAGAAACACAAGCTCCTCTTTCACCAAAAGGTCAAGCAGAGCCTAAGAATGCTGATGAAGGTGATTTAAATCAGTCATCATCTTCACTTGTAAAATCCATTGAAGCTGAAGATGATGTGAGTTCCTTTCTCACACAAGCACCTCCAGACTTTTCAACACCTCAAGCATTTAAAGGGAAGTTGATGGATGAGTCTGATGTCCATCTGTTGGGATCAAATTCTCCTCAATCAGAAGTAACGCATAAGGTTTCTGCTGAAATTAATCAAGGAGATATGGGAGATCTATCATCAGTTGACAAAGGAAATAGTACCAATGATGAGGAGGAAGAAGATATGAGTTCTTTTCTTACACAAGCTCCTCCTGAATTCAAGACTCCTCAGGCCATCAAAGAAGTTTCAGTGGAAGATTCTGACGTTAGTATGCTGGAAACACAAGCTCCCCCATCACCAAAAACCTTTGCAGCATCAAACATAGCTGATGAAGGTGGTTCAACCACATGTGATGCCATCAAAGAAGTTTCAGTGGAAGATTCTGATGTTAGTATGCTGGAAACACAAGCTCCCCCATCACCAAAAACCTTTGCAGCATCAAACATAGCTGATGAAGGTGGTTCAACCACATGTGATGCCATCAAAGAAGTTTCAGTGGAAGATTCTGATGTTAGTATGCTGGAAACACAAGCTCCCCCATCACCAAAAACCTTTGCAGCATCAAGCATAGCTGATGAAGGTGGGTCAACCATATGTGATGCAAATCAGTCATCAACATCAGATATTAATGAAGGTAAAGACACAGAGCAGGAAGATGACATTAGTTCCTTCCTAATTCAAGGATCCTCAGATTTAAAGATTCCTCAGGCTACTAAAGAGAAATCAAGTGATGAATCGTATATAAATACTCTGGAAACACAGGCTTCTCCAGATACAGAAACTCCCATAGTACCAAAAACAAATAATATTGATTATTTAAAGAAGGTGAATCAGAAACAGTCACAGTCTTTGAACATAAGTACAGAAGAAGTGGAAGACTCGAGTTTATTGCTCACAAATGCTCCTCCTAAGTTCAAAATTCCAGTAATGATTAAAGATAATGAATCAGCTGATGACTTTGATGTGAGTGTGTTGGAGACTCAAATTCCTCCTTCAGAAACACCTGATGCAAAAGTTGAAGACCAAGGAGAAGGAAGCAAGCAAGAAACTCCCTCTTCAAAACTAAAAGAAGAAAATGTCATTCCAACACAGGAGGTTGAGAAACCAAGTCTTGATGATAAATCAGTGAATCTCACCAAGGAGAAGACAAATGAGGTAGAATGTAGAAGTGAATTAGAGGCTCAACAGCAAGGAGAAAGCATGGGAGATGAAGAAGAGGGGGAGGACATGAGCTCATTTCTTACACAAGCACCACCCGATTTTCAAACTCCTAGGGGTTTGTCTGAAAAGTCAGTTGATGGTAAGTTATATAGCTATACCTTGGAGGCTTCAAAGATGTTTGAAAGCAAAGAGGAGCACTCCAGGTCGTTCCTCACTTCACTTGATGTCTGTATACCAACAGTTGATATGAAAAAAGAAATAGAAGATGTTCAAAATATAACAGAATCAATTGCTGGTGAAAAGTCAGATACTTCAGTTGAAGAGGATGATATCAAAACTTGCCAAGCTCAATGCCAGAATTCCATTCCTATCCCAGCTTCTTTGTCTATTAATGCTGCAGTTGAAAATGTTAGTGATGAAGAAGATGTAAGTTTACTGGAAACTCAACCCACACCAGTGCCAGAAAATGTTGTCAATGGCAAACAAGATGTGATAGATATATTGGGGAAACCATCAAATGTTCTTAAAGAGGTCACTCCAAGCAGGACACTCAGGAAGAAGATCCATCTGAAAATGGAAAAGGAGGCTGGAAATTCTGAACTCTTTAAGCGATCCAGGAGATGTATAGATCCTGTGGAATCAGTGGTGAATGATGATGATGATATTGCAGGTATTCTTCCAGATACTCCTGATCTTGCAGCCACTTTGCAAGAGTCAAGGTTGAGCATGTCCTCCAAGGGCAAAAACCTTTTTAACATAGATCCTGTAATCAGTCTCTCTCAAGAAATCGGTGGAGTTGATGCAAGTATTATTTCTACGAAACCTGAAGGTAGGAAAAGTTCTTCAGAAAATTCCAAAGAAAGAAAGGAGTCACCTCGTAAAAACCATCCAGAGGGTGAAAGAAGGAATCCGACTAGAGGAAATGCTACTAAAAAGGTTGAATCTGAGGGCAACAGCTCCTCTATTGGTGATCATTCAAAGTCCAGTAGAAAGCAAAAAGAACAAAGTTTCAATGAGGAAGGAACCTCTTCTCTTGAAAAGAATGAGGAAGTTTCCCTTGATCTATTGACAAAGGTAGAAGAGACATTGCCAAAAAGAAAAAGTTTGAGAGAAAAGAGAATCAAGGCCATGGATGTGCAAGGAAGCAAGACTCAAGGTAAAGAAAATATCATAATAGAGGATACTGGTAGGAAAGTTAATCTCAGGAAGAGAAAAGAAAGTAGTCAAGAAGATTTAGAGGTTCATTCCACTGCAGATGAACCTGCAAGAAAGAGAGGTAGGCCTACCAAAAGGCAGCTTGAGAATGATGCCAAAGATAAGACACTGGAAGGAATACCCACCAAAGTAAAAACTTCAAAAGATGGTGAAAGAGAAGTTTTGAATATAGAAATTAAGAATTTACAATTGCAAGAAGTAAACAAAGGATCAGAAATGAAGCAAACTGCTGGAAAGAGAAGGAGATCTTTAATTGAGGAGGTTTCCTCTGAAGCAAATGATGCTCATAAACCACAGATTGATACTTCTTCTCCAAGGAAGAGATCTCTGAGGGGAGATGACAGAGAAGTTCAACCCCTAGCTAAGGATCTTAGAGTAAAAAAGAAATATGACAAACTTCCGTCAAAGAGTCGAACAGATGAGTCGGTACTTACTCACAGACTACGAGGAAACTATGCTAAGGAAGACCAGTCTGTGAAAGTCCTCAGCTCACCTACTTCTCCAAGAAAAAGGAAATTGGAAATAGTGAAGTCTGAGTTGAAAAGTGCAATTAAATTGCCACAGTATGATGTCATTGAGGGAGTAAGACGCTCAGTTAGAGAGAGAAAACCTAAAAGACGCTACAGTGTGGAAGAGAAACCAAAAGATGACAGAACAACATTATATGAACATAATAAAAAGGGAAAGGTTTCCAAATTAAACAAGAAAGACCTGACTCAAGAGAAAGAAGTACCAGAACCAAGTCCTCAAGAAGCTAAGAGAAGGAAGCTGGATGAAAAAAAGGCCTCAGAAGAAGGCAAAAAAATTCAAAGTACTCTTGAGAGTGAAAAAGATGATTATTTTGCAGCTCTTTCTAGTGATAAGAGGAGGAGGAAATGTAGATCATCTTTAGAGGATTCAGCTTCGGATGGTTTCAAAACTGAGAATAAAGAGAGTTATAAAGATGATAGTCAGAATAATGAAAAAGTTGTGAGGGGATCTAATAGGAGGGGAAACAGAGGTTCTAACACACCCAAGAAAAATATTTCTAAAGATACAACATCTGAAAATAAATTTACTGCAAAACAATTATCTCCTACAAAATTCACTGCAAGAGGAAAGAGGACAACTAAACAAAGTGTACCTGAATCAACAACCTATGACAGGGAGGAATTAGAAATACCCTCTGCAACACAGGACATGCAGACTCAAGCAATAAGAGGTGGAAGGAGAAGCTCTAGAAGACTCACTAGCAGTGAGGAATCAGTTCCTGTTTCAAGCTCAGTCGAAGTGAAGGTAGTACCAATCAAAATTGAACCACTAAAACCAAAAGAAAATATAAGAGGTGGGAGAAATAGAGGGAGGAAGGACTATGAGGTTACATCTGAGGTGACGTCTTCTGAGGTTATTACATCCACTCATAAACCAGAGATCGAGCCAACTATTGAAGAGGAAACAAATCCTCGCACTAGAAGAGGAAGAAAAGGGTCTGTGAGACAAACTAGTACTATTGACAAAGAAGATAGGGTATCGTCATCAACGTCGGTTAATCCCAGGCCAGATGAAACTGTTACTGAGACAAATTTTTCATATCTCAAGAACTCTCCGGTAAAAGGAAGGATGACTGCCTTTTCACCAAGAGCTTCTTCAAGTCAGATTGTCATAGATGACAAGAAAAACAAGGGTCTTAGGAACAGATGTCAGAGAGGAGACAGTTACAAAGTATTATTTACGGGGTTGAATGAACACAAGCTTGAAGAATTAGTAGAGAGATTAGGTGAGCTATATTCCGTATATGTTATTTTCTGTAATTATAATTTTTATTTTTATCATTGGAATCTTTTTTATTATTTTTTAGGTGGAAAAGTTGTCCAAACACCACAAGATTGCAGCATTTTGGTTACTGATAGATTGAGGAGAACCTATAAATTGCTTTGTGTTGTAGCCCGTGGAATTCCCATTGTAACAATTCAATGGCTTGCACAATCTTCTACAGCTGGAAGATTTCTAGGTAAGATTAGTTGCTCTAGATCAGTGATTCCCAAAGTGGTCTATATCAACCTCTAGGGGCTATGACAACCTGTAAGGGGTCTACGTCAGCAAGAAAAAAAAATTGGGATTGTTTATTTTCAGTAGTTTTAATTTAAATTCAATTAATAAATATAAAACTTAACTTTATATGTTTTTACTTTGTTTTTTACTCCTAACTTCACTACAGTTAGAAATTTACAAAAATTCAGGTAAGTAGGGGGTCTACCCAAAACGGATAAACATGGCAAGGGGTCTATGACACGAAAAAGTTTGGAAACCTCTGCTCTAGATCTGTCTTTGATAAGTAATAGACAAATGTATAATTTAATCCATAATTATTTTGGATTGATTACTGGTGCCACAATATTTTTTATTGTTAATGAAAAGAATTTTCTCACAATCAAATGTCAATTGATAATTTTTATGTCATCTTCCCTATTGAACTAACCTTTCAATGCCAAGAATATTTTTGCACATATGGTCTTTGCATTATAAGGAAGCTTGTTCTTAAAATAAGTATGAATAACCATCTAGATTCAAGAGTAAAATGAATATTATTTAACCAAATAACTTTAGCTAATAATGTTGTTGATAATATACGCACATATTATCAACAGTATTTTTTTAATTAATAACATTCAGTACTCATTCAAGACAGGTTAAGATTTTTTCCTTTTAAAGAAAAGTTTCAGATTTACCTGTTTTTGTCTATCTCTTAATCTTATTAGGGTATCATTTTTAACTTCTCTTTGTTGATTGATTCTATTTAAATTTCTTGTAGACCCTGCTGATTTCTTCATCAGTGATAAGTTGACTGAAAAGAGGTTTGATTTTTCACTGAAGACTTCTTTGGAAAAAGCAAGAACTGAGCCACTTCTTGCTGGCCTAAGCATCATTGCTACTCCTTCCGTGAAGCCTCCACCGGAAGAGATAAAAGGTCAAAAACATAGTTATGTTTTATGATGGTAGTAATTGCATGTTCTGGAATTATAAGAACTAGAATATCATGTGCAATAATCAAAAAGTAGTTATAGTGAAGCCTTTATTTTGTAAATCCAGAGACAATATTGCAGGTGAGCATTACAAGGGACCATTAGGAATTCTGCGTTCTTTATAAAATTGGTATGGGTATGTTTCTTGGACAGTACTAATAAAAGCCTGAAATTTATATAGGCCAAAAATCCTTAGTTTCCTTGCTGAGTACCAATCCCAGACTCCCTTTGTTTATTCAGGTCAGATTTACAAAGAAAAAACTGAAATACTTGGATAATACAGAAAATAATTTTAATGATAATATTTTATACAAAATTAGAACTTCAAATAAAAAATAAGCAAATATATCAGTGTTGATCCATCATCCCAGAAATTCCTCATCACTGCTGCTTAAAGCATATACGCAGTTATTTTCAGAGGAGTAGTATTTCTTTATATGAAATGTCATCTTCACTTCCATCCAGCACATTGCTAATTGCACACTTTTTGAAAGACTCCATGATGGTCTCACTTTTTGCTTTACAATATTACAATGTATTAGCATACAGATGACATATCCTTTAGATGTATAAGCTTTGCTGCAGCGCACACAGCGAGATTCAACTAAGCATGCTACATTATAAATATTAACCCTTTAACCTCAAGGCCTTTAAATATTTTAATAAACAAATAAACTAATACAAGTAATAAAATTTCACAAAACTATCTATTTACTGGTTGAAAACAAAATTTCATAAATATAACACTCTTGAATTTGTTTAGCAAAACAATGTAATTCATGTTGTAACATCTTTGTTTCTTTTTAATCCATCTGTATTTATTTTCCTGCTTGATCACTAGTCAGTGATTCCCTATCTAAGTATTCTCTCAATCAGTGCAAAATAAGTTATTTTCAGGAAGTTAAAGTTTAATATATTAGTTATATTGTTCCATTTGCACAGAATATAATTTAGTTTATTATTAATTTTACTAGTATGAGCGTAAAAGTTAAGACTTTGATCTACTATTACTTCCAAAGTTAAATTTATTCACCTGTATAGGACATTGGTAACTTTTTGCATATGAGTGCAAGCATGCATGCCTATGTGCACATGTGCATGCATGTACTTTGACATTTCTTATATTGTTAATTATTGGTCCTAGAATGGGTCGTTGAGGTATTCCCATTTTAACTCTAAACTCTTTGCTTATTTGTATCTTTTATTTTTGTGGCCAATTTTTGGCAATTTGTTAATGAGTATATAACAACGAAGTTGTTATATACTCATTAAGTACTAAGTATATATATAACAACGAAGTTGTTTTTCCCTTCACAACTTCTTGTCATGGTACAAGAAATGCCATTTTAGTTCAAAATATTTCAAAACATTCTTTTACTCTAAAAAGAGAACCTATTATTTTCTAGCATGGTATTGAGAACATGATACTTAATAGTCCAAAGATCTGGTAGTTATCTTAGATTCCTAACTTAACTTCTCTGAATACTAACTAATATATATATCATTTCAAAAGACTTTTAAGGTACCAAGCTTCTTGTAAAGGGACAAAATTGAGAATTTTTTCTAGAATATGGTAATTATTTGCACCAATTTGACTAATCCTCTAATAATATTCCATTATCTGGAATTTGGTGCTCAAAACCAGGTCATATTCTATCAAGAGGGTCAAACTTGTTTAGTTAAGTGGCTGTTTTTCAAACAAAAGTCTGTAAATATGAAGCCAGATTACATTGTGTAAATTACCAAGTGTTACATCATAAAAAAGACCCTATGTCCTTTTATCTTTCCCTGGTAAAAAAAGGTACTCCAAGAAGTTAAAACATTTATGCATAGTGAAATGTATCACCCATCAATCCACTTCTTTGGCCTCTCCAGTCTTAAAACTGGGACAACCCATATGATATCCTTTCCAAACACACTTTCCCTCCACCACCTTCATTTGGTTTGGTGTGAAAGATTTATTTACTTCTATTCCTGTAAATGACTCCCTAATATGTATACTTTCCACTCAATCCTGTAACCAAGGTGATCAAATTAAGCTAGTTGACCAGAACTACTTTCTTTTCAACGGTGAATTCTTCAAACAAACTGAGGGGCTTGCCATAGGATCTCCTCTATCTCCAATACTGGCCAAAATCAACTAATTTGAAAGAAGAAAGAAATTATGTTGCCTTAACTTTCTATAAATATTGGAAATTTCTAATATCCCGGACAAATCCTCCCTCACCAATAAATTAACCTTCCCCAACACCTCCCTCCTATTCTTCCTCTCCAGTAGGCTCTTTCTTATAACCCCAAACCTCCCCTTATAACCATTTTTCCTGTGCCTGAAGATTCTATGAAGTTAGCAAAACCGGCTGCATAATTAGAAGTATTATAGTATGGAAGTAAACTAAGTTTTCTATTTCTCCTATATGCTCCAAAGCTTAAGATTTTCCAACTCCTACCTATCCCAAGTAGGTTGGTGTATTAATCCCGCTCCAACTAATAGGAGCAGCATTGAAGTTCTATTGCATTACTTTTTTAATATATATATATATGATTATAGGATCAAATACAACTTGTATATCTGTGTATTATGTAGTGCTTTTCCATAACATTTCACCCAAAAATGCTTCTTATTTCATCTTTTATAATGATGGACGATAATCAAACTTTTTTATTTATTTTACAGGAATAGTGACTTCTGCTGGGGGTGAATACTTACCGAGCCTTAGTGCACTGAAGCAGAAAAATCCATCCCAGCTGTACGTGGTTTCTTGTCAAGATGACTCAGCAGTATGGAAGAATTACCTGGAGTGTGCAGATGTAAAGAGGCCATCAAGGTTAAGAAGTGAGAGAGGCAAAGGAAGGTCTGTTAAAGACAGTTTAAATGTACGGTTAGTTGGAGTAGAAGGCCTTCTAGTAAGCATCCTTCGGCAGAAAATAGACTTAGATGACAAAATGTTCTCTCTTGGTTGAATGATGAGCATCTAGCGATCAAACAGTCGCTCAGTCACAAAAGTTCAAGAGGTTGTGATCTATTGTAAGTATAATTTAATGTACAAGTGTAATTTTTTGGAATCTATACCTTTATCATAAGGAGGTCTTATCACTTTTAAGTAAGAAAATATTTGTGATACTTTATTTCTTTGTGTTTCCTCTTAGATATCTATAATACATTTATCAGCTTTTTATTGTTGTGGTAGTCAGTGTCTTAGTGTGAAATTATTGTTGAATCTGAAATTACTTAGAATCATCTTTTCCAAGTTAATAAGTTGTTTTAATGAAACATCGCTTAGAGAATATGGGTGAATAAATATTTTTTTATTTTTCTACCTAGAATTCTAACTACATCTATAGAATATCCTCAATATTTTACTGAAATCGAAAGGTAAAAAAGTATAGGTATCTTTTGCGCACTTCATTTTAGGTTGTTTGAATTGTTTCATTGGAGTACCAAGATCTTTAAATCTTTCTGCTTAAACTAATGTTGTACTATATTATATATATATATATCTCATACATGATCTCTGAATATGAAAAGACATTTTAAAATGTCTAGTTGCAGTATTTTATTACAAATTTAATGAATGTTATTGCAACTGTGTGTACTGAGTGTGAATAACTGTGTAACAGAAGTTCGTGAGTACAGACTTAAAAGATGAAACATTTCAAGGGTTTTTTAGATGCTCTCTTTATTACAGTTTTTACATTCAATGAGTCATGATTCCAAAGCAAAATTTGGAAACTTCTTTGAAATAGTGTTATCCATGGATACCATATGTATTACTGCAATTCAGCATGGTTTGGAATTATGTAGTGTTTCAACTGTAACAATAGTAATTATTTTATATATTTAAAGAAATACATTTATATTTCAATTTATAAAGGAATAAAACTAAATTTGGCAGATTTCCTGTCTTACATCTATTACTATCTTTTAAATTGTCACATTTTGTGTGTTGTTCCTGAGATATATTATTTGATTAATATCATTAGCAAGTTATTCTGATGTAAGTGCTGAATTTCTTTTAATGTACCTGAGGTTGAATCTTAGTTGGAATTTTTTTAAAAGAAAGATTGATTTTTAATTCTTATTTAATCCATATTGGATTTATGAAAATTGTTTACTAAATAAATTATCAGCATTTATGAATAAATATCATGGAAAAAATACATTTCCTTATTTTTTAATCAATATTTTCCCATTTGAAGCTTTGTTGTGATGTATTATAATGTCGACTCAAATGTGTGGACCCCTATTTTATGCAAATCATGTTATTATACTGAGCAAAGGAGTGTTTAACTAATAGATGCATAAATTGTATTGTTGCTAGTGAGAGGAGATGGGAACTAAAGGATTTGGAAAAGGCAAGAAAAAAGAGCAGGTATTTGGCTAATGAAATTAAAAGACTTCAATTTAGTCTGAAGGAGAGGGAAAATAGTCAGAATTAGGCTCCAAGTAAGCATCCTTCGGCAGAAGATAGACTTAGATGACAAAATGTTCTCTCTTGGTTGAATGATGAGCATCTAGCGATCAAACAGTCGCTCAGTCACAAAAGTTCAAGAGGTTACTGTACATGATCTCTTATAAAATTGAACATTTTCAAGGGCTGAATATCAAAGAGATTGGACATAAAGCTGCCGCTCGTTGCACCGCGTTACGGTCGTAATAAATGTTCGTTATTGACAATACTGTTCAACACAGATCATTAGAATTCGAGCAAATATAAATTCAGTATTTTTTGAGAAACTTTCTCGCTGGAAGTTTTTTCTTGCGTTCAAAGGACGGAAAGTAGCAGGCGACTACATTTTCAACTCATTTTGCCATAAATTCGCGGTATTTACGTAATTTCTCCGAAAAACTTTTAATAAAAAATTGGACAACAAAAGCAAAAAGTGAATAAAACGAGGCAAATATTGATTTTTTTTAAGTAATGGCCCACTAAATCTCATCTACGAAAAAATCGAAAACCGACCATGGGTTCGATTCTAAGAGGCCCCGAAAATCATTGGCCATATTTCCGAAAACTTTTTATGGCACTTCCCAACCGCGCAGAGGTTCAAAATTTTATAGTAATTAAAGGGCACATTGTCACATAAAAGCGACCGTAATTATGTTGTACCTTAAGGAAGTACCGCAAAATGAGTCCATAATTCCCTATGCATTTCTTATGAAGATAGAGTAAATGCCCCCTAGCATCGAACCAACGACCATTTACGGTTTACGACCATAACTTGAAGGTAACATTCCTTATTCAATTGAATTCCTACCCTGTGGCTAGAACTAATGATGCACCGGCAATCGAAGAAAACTGAGAGCAAAATCTTCACGTTCGAACGAACTTAACTTTAAGGCGATGCTGTTTTTGGTTGAAATTGATCCAATTTGCCACGAATTTCGCGGCGACCCGACTCATGCCCAAATCATTTGTTATAATCGAACGGCACGAGCCAATCGATGTTTAGCTCCTCAGTAACTTCTCAAACGGTGATTAGACGATTGGCCGCCAATACTATTTTCTTCACTCTGTCTAGGCTCTTGTCTGTTGCTGTTGTGCTCTTCGTCGTTCACATCTTCTTGGCCCTCTAAGAGAGCATTATCTATCTATCTCCGAAAAATTCTGCTTTGGCCCAAGTTAACTGCATTATATGCCACAGTCAACATTCGGAATGCGTCCGCGCACTTTACTTTGCTTTTTATACAAAATTTGATACGGATTCTTTGATCCATTTATAGGAATAGGCAAAAATCGAAGACATATCCAAGCGAAAAAATTAACTAAACATTGGAAATAGCCGACCTTGTCAGCATAAGTAAGGGACATGAATACAAGCGTATCAACTGCATATACCATCAAAAATCGTACGTGGCCCCGGGAAATTCAAAATTCGCGATACTTTATGAATATATTTATATACTCATACACCAGTATTTATCATCAGAATTCTAAAACGCTTGCCTGCAACAAGCAAGTGATTTAGAATTCTAATGACAAATAAAGTGTATTCGAAAGTTTTGCTCGAAATTCGAAAGGATTGCTTAAATGCAACTCCAACTTCATCTCAAGTCATTATGTCAGCGCATTCTAAGTTCTATATTCCATGCATGGATATAGAACGTATATGGAAGCATTTCTCCTACTTGGCATCGAACTAAGGACAATCTTAAACAAGATTCTACATCTCTCAGTTTCTTATTCTTTTAACTCTCCCCAACTTTCAAGTTAAAATACTATTTGGAAGTGCCTCAAATGTATTATATTGCTTTATTAGAGCAAAGATGGAGTTATGGAGAATTGAATGAGTTGAATAATTAAATTGTCCAATTGAACAGCTTTATTTAGAAAATGAATATTAAACTATAATCAATGATCTATTTTAAGATAAAAATACAAAAAACATTTTCAGGTACATAGTCAATGAACACTTTTGAAATACAGGACTCTGAATCACCGGAATCGGTTTGCAGATTGGCATTCCCACCTATGCCTCTCCCAGTCTCCCATCTGAAATTTTATAAGTTTGATTTTACATAATGAAGATTCATATTTTTTAAATTGCAGAATTGCAATCTTTTTGAAATTGAAAAAGGGTAAGTTTAGAGAATCCATGGTTTTTGACTTTTTGAGCATTATTAAGAATAATTAAAGGAAAATATTCCAAGAAAAATGAGATACAAAAAGTATGATAGGCAAAGAAATAACAGAGAATATGAAACAGCAAAAGAAGGTAGAGAAAATGATTAATGGAATGTTGAAAATGAAGGGAAAATTTTGAAAGAAATTAAACAAAAAATCATAAGAAGCTAATTGTTAAAAATAATTAATTACATATAGTAATAAAATTTGGAATATTAAAATTACTTTCACTGAAACTAAAGGTAAAAAATTTAGGAGTCAAACATCAACCTCTTGATTTCAACCAATTCACTTGAGATGTTCAGGCTCAGGATATTTACGAGAAAATGTGTAGTAGACGGGAAACATTCCTTTCTTATTATTATTAGTATATATATATATATATATAAGAAAGCTTAGGGAATAAATTTCCATAGCAGGAAAACACCCACAAAGAAGGAGGGGTGTGAAAAACCTGTGCAATCCTATTAATAGGCTAAAAGAAATCAAAAGAGTTTATAACTATATAGGATAAATAATTGAGTATAATCTAGAGGAGAAATAGAAAGGATGAAATAGTTACAAACATAAAAATACAAATCATAAATACAACAAATAGACAATATTATAAAAAAAAAAACATTTTTAAATAATCAATTTAGTAGAAGGACCTTATTGTAATATTAATAATGAGTCTGAGCATTTTACATTGTTTTTGATGTTCATTAGTTCATGATATCTATAGATCTGTTATAATTAATTGTAAAACCTACTTATAACCTAACAATGATTCTATGAAGCATATTCAGAGCGAAGAAATTATGCTAATTATGAAGAGTAAAGCATTTTTTGTTTGTATTGATGAAGAAGGTGTAACATCATATGGTAGGGCGTTCCATAATTTGATTCTGGTTATTAAAAAAGATTTGTTATATGTTTCTATTTTGTGCTTTGAAATCAGTAGTTTGCTTTTCCCTCAAGTATTACAGTTGTGGACTAATTTTCTGATAGAATTCCGAGATGTGATCGTATATCTTTAAGTTAAAATTAAACCTAAAAGAAACATTCTGTTCCCGATAAGAAACTGATTCATCGGAGTTCAAGTTTGAATATTTCAAGATTGGTTTAAGGCTGCTGTAGCGCTCGGAGATTTCCGAATTTAACGGTCGCGTCTCAGAGCACGAAAAGTGGCAACTTAGAGAACTAACAGAACACAGGGAGGATCATTTGCTGACTTTTTTGAAGCGGTTGGCACCAACTGGCGATTGAGACGAGGTTGGAGGGGTGGGAAACCTCTTCACTTCACAGTAGCAAGCAAGACTGAAATTGATACATTGATAAGTATCGTGTTATCTTCGAAATTCGTTTGCTCGCAGAAGACGAATTAGTTATCCCAGAACAGTCTCATTCGGGTTTAGAAATAGTGGAGAGATTCTCATTGAGGTCCGTACGACTTCGATCGATGCAGTCCCGGGTTCGATTTGCTCTTCGTGATGATCTTTGAACAGAGCATTTTAGTAACTAATAATTCTGAACAAATATCCGTATTCGGAATTCAAAAATAATTTTACATATTTAATGTAAAATTAATTTATCGATAATAATAATTTATATTTTACAAGGGGGCCTTTAGGACTGCGGCACGGGATATTGGATAGGACCGGTATGGATGTGTAGCTTAGATATTACTTATAACAACCTGAAAATACAAGGGGCCAACGCTCCCTCGTTTCTCTGTAATTAATGTTTAAAAATCGTCAATTCTAGCCGCTTCCAATATAACCTTCCCGGGTATCTTCAGCTGAACAAGCAAATGGTTGCGTGGTGCTAGCATGCTAGATTCATAAAGCCGTTGTTCGTGGTTCGAATCCGGTTTAAATTCTTTGTTTTTTTTTCTTCATTCACTTTCTTTTTTTGGAAAACATTCCATCAATTTAAATGCTGTCTTATTATTTTATTTTTCATGGCTCATATAATTTAAACATATTTAAAATTAAAAAATTTTAAAGGACCGTAGCAGATAAATGTAAACGTTTTAATTGTGTTACCAATATGTAGAATATACATTATTCCACAGAAATACACCCCAATGTATCAACCGTCTAATAGGTATTTTTACGGATAAATTAAAAATGTAATCAAAAGTATTCAAAACTCTCAAGAGGTGATTTCATCAGCAATATATATATATATATATATATATATATATATATATATATATATATATATATATATATATATATATATATATATATATATAATTGTACTTCAGTCGCTTGTATTTCAATGATCACCCAAAAATATTTGAAACATTTCATGAAAAAAATTTAAACTTTTCAAAAGTATCAATGTAAATAAATATTTATAGTATAATGTTTATAGTAAAATAATTATATATAATAATATATAATATAATAATAATTTAAATAAAAATTATATGAGCCATGAAAAATAAAATAATAAGACAGCATTTAAATTGATGGAATGTTTTCCAAAAAAAGAAAGTGAATGAAGAAAAAAAAACAAAGAATTTAAACCGGATTCGAACCACGAACAACGTCTTTATGAATCTGGCATGCTAGCACCACGCAACCATTTGCTTGTTCAGCTGAAGATACCCGGGAAGGTTATATTGGAAGCGGCTAGAATTGACGATTTTTAAACATTAATTACAGAGAAACGAGGGAGCGTTGGCCCCTTGTATTTTCAGGTTGTTATAAGTAATATCTAAGCTACACATCCATACCGGTCCTATCCAATATCCCGTGCCGCAGTCCTAAAGGTCCCCTTGTTAGTAAAAATTATTAGTTTTGTTTAATAATTATTATATAGTAATGATTATTAGTTCTATTTAATTATAATTTTTATATATTGTAGTACTGGTATTTTTAATAATAATTTTTCTACCTTTATATTATTCTAAACAAAGAGTATGATTACTCTTCCAAATATATTTTTATTTATAATATGTTACTGTTATAAGGCACTAGTCGGGAAAAGTCTGTGTTTCTGCGTAATGCTCGATTGTCACATTCACGTTCCAAGGACGAAGCGACGAACTACAGTCCAGGTGCCCACAACATTGTAACTAAATTCGTACGCTCATAGTCGTATGGATTACATAGCGAATTGACTTATCTAATCCCACGGTGAAGGAGACCGTTCGGTCTCCACCGCTTCACTTCAAAAATATAAGAACACGGCTGCCACCCTGATCGCCGTCTCTCGGAGAATTTCCCCTCCGAGTCCTTTCCCCTACTTTCAGGCTGTGCAGAGGTCGCGCAATCAGCTACCTCGACAGAGGTTTTCCATTTCCCAAATTACAGCTGATTTTGATCTGTAACCCCCATACATGTTTTCACATACCGTTATAGCAAGATTTGATGTCGGGTTTTGTCTTTTTAATTTTTCAAATTCTTTCATAGTAAGCGAGTGACTTGTGATGAAAAAGAAGCTAATTTTTCAGAATTCCAAAGCATTCAACGTCCATAAAAGGATTTAAATTTAAATTCTAAAAACTAAAAGTACGGTATCGATCATTTCTCTTGCAAATGCTGAAAACCGGAAATCTCTACAATGAATATTAATCTCGTAATTTTGGAAATTAGACAGGCTATAAACGGCCGTTTTCGGCGAGCGCTACAGCAGCCTTAACTTGCTTATTAAATTGAATTCAAACTGCTTTTTTCTATGGTTTTGTAATTTACCCGAGCGGAAGGATAGATTATAAATGCCTATAATTAGGGGTAGTAGTAAATTTCCTATAGTCCGTTCCAAAAATGGCAGTGCGGGATGCTTTCGGAGATATAAATGTATGTAAACTGCATCGAGGGACCAACCTACTCTCTTCCCAGGAGTCATTTAATCGCTCTAATGGCATCTTACGGAGAAAATTAAGATTTTCACCTTATGTTAGTTTGGTCGATATTATTTCTGAATTTTTGGTGTAACTGGGGTATAAAATATTTTACCGAAGGCAGTAAGGGATTATTTCTTTAAATTTAATTTTATAAATTGCATTCTCCTTTTTCGTATTTTCGATTCCATTGAAATAACTGGTCCACATATGAACATCAATAGAAAGCGGGAAATTCAAAATATTAACTATACAATGTATAAATATATGGATAAATATCTTCACTAAAATAACATTCTAATTTGAAATGTTACCAAAATCAAATCTGAGTTCAACTAATATAGAATTTTTCCAAATAAAATTGTCATCTAATATCAAAATACTAATAATTCAATTGGCCACAATTTGATAGGAAACTTTGATCCATTTAAGCAAAAAAATACATCCAAACATGTAAAAATATGGAAAATATTAATTACCTGACATTCATGGTAACAATAAAACACAGATTTACATCCACTACACGTGTTCCTTGCTTCTTTCCCACAAACAAAGCATGGCTCTGCTTCATTTACCTATAAAAGATGATGTAATTCAGAAAAGAAAAAAGATAAATAATGATTTGTTTGAATAAACAAAGAAAAGGTTAATTACCTGTGATGGACTTCTATATCCACTATCTCTGGATATTGATCTATTTGGACCATGTCTCATAACCTTTAATTATAAACAAAATCATCACTATAAGTAATTAATTATATTTAAACAATATGATACTATATGCAGAAAAAATATATAGATATAGATAGACAGAACACATTATGTTATTATGTATTACATATTTAATAATTATCACATGCACTGATTTTAATGAAGCCCAAGTATGTAATGATGAAATATTATTATATTATATGAAATAAACAAGACACCTAAGTCCAACCTAAGGTAATAATTACTTTGCAGATACAGAATTCCTTTCCTTCATTAAGATAACTAGAAGAATAATGTCAGTTTTATTATGCAATGGCCCAGCATGCAGATGTACACAGTGCATACTTGTGATTTAGTAAAGATGAATTGATACAAATTCAACAAGAATGCCAAAAATACTAATTAATAATATACTGATGCTAATGTGGTTGGTCAATAAATTATTAATAAAGATATAACCTGGTGATGTGACCCAAAAAAATGAAAAGCTTATTAATCTTGCAGCAAAAATATGTCAAAAATCAGAGGGATATAGTCATATACCTACATTATTAATATATAATAAGAAAAGCTGATCCAATAATTAAAGCATGTCAACAATGTCAAGTAATTCTTTATAAGCAAGAAATTTATCTTAAGGGCACAGAAAAACATAGCCATGTCCAACTGATTCAACCAACACAAAATTTTAAATAATTAGATAATTAACAATTTAGCTCTTGAGAGGAAGTCTGATATTTACATACCTGATCAACATCTTCAGCAGAAATACCTGGTGAGGTAGAGATAATACCACCAGGTAATGGAAGTTGCAAGTTAGACCTTGCTTCTGCTTGTTTCATAAGAGACACAGAGTATGGATAAAGAGTTTCATGTCCAGTACTGGAATGGAAGTTTGGTTGGAGCACCCGAGACAATAAGGCATTATTAGGAGGAACTTCATTTGGATTGTGTTGCTGGTAAGTGTGCACAGCCAAAATCTTATCAGCTGAAATATAAGATTGATCTTGGAAAAGTTGATTTCCAATCACTGGAGAATTTGTTCTCTGCATTTCAAAACCAAGGTTTTCTAATCCACAATGCCTTCCATCCCTTCCAACTGAACTTTGTCTTCTTCCTGAGATGATACCACTGACAGGATTCTGATGGTCAAGAATATATCTCTGTGACTTAGGCAAATGGCTCTCAGAATAATTCTGCACAACCATTGGGCTGTTGGAACTAAAACTACCTCCATCAATTGCCTGCTGGTTCTGTTTACAGGTTTGAAAATTACTGTAACGTAACTGTGATTGCTGATTACATTGTGAAACAGGCACACTAGTGAAGCCAGTTGAATTTTGTCCCCTAATACTAACCAATCCTGAGGAACCTCCAGAGCCTAAATTTGCTGGGTTGGAACTGTACGGAATGTGAGAATTGACTGTCAATTGACAAGAAATTTGGTATCCATTCATACCACTAAAACTATTATTTCCTGAGGCTAGTATCTGAGGTTGATTTTCAACTTGGATTGGTTGCCTCATTATCGAGTTAATACAAGATGTACTTGGAAGATGATTCAGACCTAAAGCATTGGAATGCCTTTCTGGTGTAGAAACATGGGCAGGATTCCCAGGCTTAACATGAGCAAATGATATACCAGAAGCATTATGATAATAGGCAGGGGCTGCTGAGTTAGTATTACCATGTGATGAAGGCTTTGAAGATCTGACAAAACCATTGGAGGGAAAACTAGCATTAGGAACATAATAATTTCCAGGTATACTTGGTCTCAAATCGGATGATAAATGTGGCTTGGTCACACTTATTTCACTTGAGTGAGGAGTATTGATTGGATTAATTGTCTTCTGCTGACTATGGCTATATTTTCCCTGCTTCAATATGTTCCTAGTTGATTCGCGAATAATAGTTGATGTTGAAATAATGTTGGATGAATTTTGTGGAGTAGAAGTCTGCACATGCCTGGAAGCAGAGTATTCTGCTCTTTGTGCTAATGTACCACTAGACAATATTCTCATATGCTCTATCTGTGAGACATTACCTGAAGGAGAACCATTTGAACTTCCGGATTCTATATTTCTCTGAGTACATTTTTTGGATGAAGAGTATTCATCACTTCCTCTTTTACTGATTGACAAATGATCATTATATTTATCTGGGTGCAGTGAATTCGTACTCTCACCAATTACATTTCTGCTACCAGCCAAATTTGGATTAACTGGAGATGGGATATGAGGTTGTTGCTGAGCATGCTCAGGCTCATAACTGCGTGAAGGAAGTTTTATGGGTCTGGAAGTAATTCCACTTTGCCTGATGTTTGTCTCATTAATGATGAGATTATTGCTGTGGATTTGAACATTAGTGAATGATGACTTGGATGCATTCATTCTTACTGATTCTTTGCAGGACTTGGTAACACTCCTGTTTTTGCTGGATGCAATAGTGGATTGTGCTGGAAAATCCAAAGGGGGAGAAATTCTTAATCTTGTTAAGAGTTTATTGGCTTGAGATATGAAATTAAGATGCTTTCCAGATGACATCAATTCCAGGCACTTTGCAAAACATTTTTTAATGACAATCTTTAAACTATCTAATGTAAGCAAACTCTTAAAATCCTTCCATTGTGTAACCATTTCCATAAAAAGAATAGTTATAAATGAGTTTTGATCACCAATATATCTAATCAAAACTTTAGTAAATAAATTATAAATAATCACACAGTTATCCTTAAATAATTCTTCAATTTCAGAGATATTTGGAATTCCATATATTCTTTTCTCCATAAAAGATTCAATTGCCTTTGATATTTTTAACATATATGACACCAAATCATTAAACCATATCACACCATCTTCACTAACAAAGCATTCACGTAAATAGTTGATATTTACTTTACAACATTCTACAGTTGTATCTGAATTTTCAGCTGAGGATTTTCCCGTCAGATCCTCAATTCCTCTGACTCTGATTCTTTCTTCTCCAACACAATTGGTATTGTTAGACATTAATACTGCAGAATTCTTTGCTGCTGTAACTGAAGTGTCTTCCTGGCTGAAAAAATTCAAATTGGATTCTCCTATACTGCTCAAGTCACATCCATTATTCTCAAATAATGGCTCCTTCCCACTACTTTGCAATAATTCCTCAGTTTTTTCAATAGGTTTTGTTAGTTTCAAGCCATTATGTAATGAAATAGAGCCACAAGATAATTGACTTCCTCTGTTGCTATGAGATATAATAATATTATCGGCATGAGCAGAAGTTGATGGCTGATTATACCCAGAAATTTCTGGTAATTTTGCTACTTCAAGACCAGCTCTTTGCTGTGGTATCAATAATGAACCGGTGATACCAGCTGTATTAGTTATGACAGCATCTGCACTGAGACTTAAATCAGCTGTCCCAATACATACGGCTTCAGATATTCCATCACCAAAAGCTTCCCCGGGAATCTTTCCAATAAATACCTTTTCCCTTCCAGAAGTTACTTTTACATTTGATATTTTTCTGGAAACTTTATCTTCACATATCTTTGATCCTACACATTCATCTTCAGAGGGTTCAGCATAATTATTACTTACAAACTGTTTGTCTACGGAATGGTTGCTCCTTTCTATAATTGGATTCAGATGTTCAGTTTCAGATTTTTCTAGTATTGGTGGAGTTGTCTCATGATCATCATCAACATTTTTCTCAGAAGAATCATCTAACTTATCTACAATTTCAGTTTTAGAATTACTATTAAGGCCATTTTTTGTATCAGATAGAATTGTACTTGTAAAAATATTATTGGAGTCATCTTCAGAATCAACTGAAACTTCTTTCTTAACCTCAAAAATGCCATGATAAGCTTGTAACTGTGTCCAAATCATGTGTTTCTTAGCTATAGCTTTATCCACTAGTTTCTCGAGCATTTCATGTTGTTGCTCCAATTTTTTTGCATATTCACTGAATGTGGCATCAGTTTTCCTCTGCCTCACATCTACAGTATTTAAAACTGTTTCCTGTAATTCAGTTAATGATTCAACTGGAAATTCAGAAAGAAGGCCAAGTGATACAGCAAGGCTACCATTGATATTTTTGAGTTTATCTGCATAACTCACCCTGGCAGCAGGATCATCCAAACACTCATCCTTTCTTTCAATTGCTTTTTCAGTCAAACCATCTCTAGAAGTAGAAGTTAGACCTGAATTTACTAGAAATTCTTCGGAGTTCTTGACTACATTTGTTGTTGTGGCACAGCACAAGTTATTCACACCATTTGTACATCCAATTGTATTATTAGAAGATTCTACAATAGGACTTTGAGATGTAAATTTTACATCAGGTAGATCAATAATTTCGATAGAATCATCTTCATCCTTTCCTTTAATCTCACACAAACTATCCTTTTCTTCATTAGTCTGATTTAATGCAATCTTTGGTTCTGTTAAATTAACTTCATTAAACTCAGCACCAACCTTAGATGTTATTTCCTTATTCTCGCAAAGATTCTCCAGACTAGGAGCTTTTGAGAGAGTTGAGTCACTCATTAAATCACTGGTCTCACATTTATTCAGACTTTCTGATGGAATTATCTTCAATGGTGAATCAGATGCTTCAACAACTCTTTTAATTTCTTTTTCGACTGCATCAGAGGAATCTACTCCTTTTCCTAACTTTCTTGCTCCACCTTCATCAGTTTCAGATACATCACCACTAAAATCTGATTTCTGTAAATTGCAATCCAAGGATTTACTGACCTCTTCCGAACAAAACAGTGAACTGTCTACTGAGGATGTTAACTTCTCTTCTGGAAATTTACTCTGAAACGAATGCAATTCTTTGCTACAAAGTTCATCAGCTTTGGATAAATTACTAGGGGAATTAGTCCCAGGCTTCTCAACACCAATACTTCCTTCGGATAATTTGTTTAGATCCCTCTTTATTCTAATTCTTGAATTTGTATATTTTACATTTGACTTTTTTCCTTGGGAGATGGATATTGTGTCATGAACAGCAGACATCTTACCAGCAAGGGAAGGGTTGTCTTCACCTTCATTTGAAATTAATTGCTTTGCTGGCAATCTTTTCTCTTTATTAGCTTTTGGAATTTGCCATAGACTTTCAAAATCTTCAATCAAATGCTCTTCTCCAAAGATGGACAACAATTTCTTCCGACTAGGTCTTCTTTCCATTTTTTTCATTTTGGAAGCATTTACAGAGGCTGACTTACTTGTCAACAGCTCATACTCCTGCATCAATTTACCAATAGTTTCAGCAACTATTCCACTAGAAGGAATTGGAGATTTTTCTCTTGATTCAATTGAAGAATCACTTGGGTGATCATCATCCTCGCTTGAGTTTATCAGATTGCCTTCCTTAATATCCTCAGACCTGTAAGCTAACTTAGGTGTACTAACCATCCTATCTCCTGTGCAATCAAAAGCCTTTCCACAATCATTATCATCACATACAGTTGATGGTTTGAAAGACATTGATTGCGTTCTGAGAACTTGACCCTGTGCATATAAATTTGTATTTTTTAAAAATGATCCATACGAAGCTTCATCCTTCATCTGAAGAGGAATAGCAACTTTCTGTCTGATTTTTTCAATAACCTTTGATAGACTGTCTGAACAAATAGTCTCTTTGGAAAATAAATGTAATTCTTCTTGAGTTTCAGGATGCTTATTGCCTATTTCTACAACATTAGCTGCATCATTAGATTCATCTTTTTCTTCATTGACAGCAGAAACCATCCAACCCAAATCTATCTCCTTAAATTTATTCAAAACAGGAGAGGGCTGATGAACAGCGCATTTAGAGAGGATCTGAGTGGAGTCCACCTCATCAAAAGATTTTACAGGAGCTTTCTCAACTGAATTAGATCTTTTGATATTTCTGGAGAGCATTATCTTCTCTTGTTTTGCATGATTGGCTTCTTTCTTTTCTACATTTTTATTTATAATAGCCTTTGACTGCTCTTCATTAATGCTATTTATAATATGAATATTGATTCCAGTTTTTATATTTGGATTCTTCAATTTCATATTTTGACTGCAAGTTTGTGTCTTTGAAAATGTACTTTTTTCATCTTTCTGAAGTTTCTGAGTGTCACTTGAATGGACAGATTCTGACTTAGATTCCATTTTTTCATAGCGATCCACACTAGTTTCTTGTCCTTTTATAGCACTTAAAATGGCAGGATCTTTAAGATTGTCTTGAATGGCTTCCTCAAAGCCTGTATTGTTCTTGGTGCATATTGAGAGAGATTCTTCTGTTATAGTCTGCATTGCATTTCTAGAAGAAATCTCACTAAAGTCAGTAATTCCAGGGAGAAGTTTATGAAACTCTATTTCTTTTGTAAGACTGCCAGAGATGTGAACATCTTTTTGTTCATCTACCTGGTTGCCACAGCTTGTCATAGAATGCATTTTCTTGGATGCTATATGCACAATGACTCCTCTTGATTTACTTTCTTCATTTGAACACTCTTTAGCGACAGTGCAAGTGCTTATGGCTTCCTTCTCACCAAAAAATATTTCTTCTTTATTAGTTTCAGGAGGGGAGTTAAATAGTTCCTCAAGCACACGCTCAACTTCGTACGTCTTGTCCTCACAAGTAGGATCTTTATTTTGAGAAGGAATGACATTATCATATCCATGATTGGTATCTTTATGACCATTATTAATAAAATTTGTGTAAGATGGTTTATGATCATATCTCTTCATTGTTGGTTGAACATTTTTTTTATCTTCATCACCATTTGCAGATTTTAATGCTGATACAAGATTTTCAGTTTTCTTTGGGTGAATATTGATAGCAGGCAATGTATTCCTTCCAACTTCCAAACACTTTCTATGATTGTTTGTTTTATTTATTTTAGGAATCACAGAATCTTTAAGATCTATCTTCTTTGGTTTTGAATTCTGATGAAAAATTGCTTGGGTTTTTCCAAAAATCTTTGTGGAATGCTTCTTTACACTGCCTTTGGTATCTTTGTTGGAAAAATTGCTGGATTTCTTGTCACTTATTGCACATGAGTCATTCTTTGAATTACTATAGCCTCCATTTGAAAAGCTTATCTTTGATTTCACAATGGATTCTGAAAAACTACAAGGTCCTTCAGACTTCTTAAAATCTAAAGTCCTTTCACCTTCAACACTGATTCTGGAATCTTTAAAAGAAATGTCTTGACTATCATCCTTGATTGATGATTGTGTTAAGTTGTCTTCATCTTCTGAATTTTCATTTGAAACTAAAATTCTCTTGAATTTCTTTTTTGGAGGTCCCAAGGTAGTTTCAGAGTCAGACATTTTCTTTGTGGAACACCTAATAAAAAAATAAAAATAACATAATGAGCATTTAAATATGATATACATACTATGCCATAAAACTAAATTAACAGGGTTATCTTATAATATATCTTATATATAATATATCTTATGAAAAGAATTCTTTAAAAGTCTCCAATACAAAACTCACACTCGCAAGGAGTATAAATATAGGTGTCCCGCGACTTTTCACAGACTTGCATAGGGGGATAGAATCAAACTTCGGGAGACCCGTTCTCTGCTTCCCGGTGTAAGTTTAGGAGATATTAACGTCCAAAGATTCCAATTGTTTCTTTAATTTCGCGCCGGAACGACCCAAACCCGCTTATATCCGATAAGAGCTCTTCCGAGCTCCGATTTTATCAGTGGATTTGTTGGTGGAGTTGATGGAATTCGAAGAGCTTTTTCGATCAGTGATTTTCGCGTTATGAACGTAGGTTTGCGACCGTAAGCAATGTAACTTTTTTCTCTCTGATTATAATTTTCTTTGCCTTATATTTAACGTCTTTCATACACCGCCTACCTATTTCTGCCTACCAGTTACTGAGCGATAACATTATAATACACTGGGTGATTATAATAATATATAATATAATATAATATATAATATTAAAGAAATGCAATTCTTGAATACCTAAATGGGAGATTTAGAACAAGCAGAAAAATTGATCCATTATATTACTATAATTAGTATTAGCAATCGTTTAAAACTGAAAAAATACCATATACAAGCATATATATAACATATAATATACACAGCAAGATGATGAAAACCTTTTCTACTTATTATATTATACAATTATGTACAATTTTAACATTGAATGAGTCTTTACTTCGTAGCCCATGACTTGGATGAATACCAGGAAGAGTAGCTTTTCATATATTTTCCTTCCCCTTAGTTATGACTACCACCTGGTCAGGTGCCTAATAGTAGTTAACAGAAATTAATATTATTTTATTGATACTTACCTAAAATAAATACTTTTTTAAAATACTAACTACTTAAAACATACATTACTTGAACCAAGATTTTCAATCTTGAGACATACATAACTTTTCTTGTCTGTCCTATTTGGAATTCCTTCTAAACTAAAATGAAATATGTATAAATGTTACAAAATAATTTATTTATAAACTGGAAATGTGGAAAACTCAGAAAGATAGAAAACAATGTTGTTTATTCAAAAGGGAAACTCAAAATTTTCCAAGAATCTAACTAGTTGTACATTGGATGATAAATAGAACTCGTAGGGGTTTGGTGAATTAACAAAGAATTGGCAAAAGCCTGAGAGCTGATTCCACAAATATATTAAGGCTAAAATGTAGGGGAGAGTTTAAATGGGATAGACCACTTCTCTCTTCCAACCTTGAAGATTGTTACCTGACAGCTAAAACATTTTGAAAAAATCGGAGAATTAGGAAAAGAGGGGAGTTAATCACTGTTTTATCAGATATATTCAATGTTAAATATAATTTTTTTCCATATTCTTTCCATAATAATTCTTCATATATCATATTTCTTAGTATCAAAAAAGTAATTTATATGATATATCAAGAACTAAATAAAAAAAGATCAGTAACAGAATATAAATTTATATATTTTAAAAATGATTTAAGTTTTTTTTTATTAAACTACAGTGACCTAAACTAAGTGCTAAGATATAATATGGTATGGAGGGTGTTATTTTTTGCAATTGTATTATTACTTTATGGCATTGATAATGCTATTCACAAATAAGTCAACATATAATACAAAGATTAAAAAATACTATTTTTCAGAACTTTTTCTAACACTTTAACACAGAATAATTTAATACCTATTAAACATCTTGATTTCCTTCTCAGTTAACCTCTTCAGCCTCACATAGCATTCTTTTACATCAACAGGCAGGACATTACGAACTGAGTCCCATTTTTCCTGTGAAATGAAAAAATAATAGATATAATGTGCTTAAAATATGTGTGGTCACCAAAAAATGTCAATTACATATAATCCTTCTAAAAGTAATATTTTTTGTTGTTTATTATTATGTTTTGAGGGTAAGATTTAGCCAAAAAACCCTGTAACATTTTATTCTTTTGTACCCACTTTCATACAATTATAACCAATCCCAGTTCAAAAGGACTCCAATGCAAAAGGCATTTCTTAGACTTATGATATAGAAAAAGATTTGACAAAGGCTAAAACTAAAATAGTACCATGCCAAAGATCAAAAGGTTTTCTATAAAAAGTCAATTTTGCAGGTTAGATCTGATATTCATGCATTCAATATCAGAAACCCATTTAAAATTGACTAAAACACTAGTTATTACCATATTAATGGCAATATCATAAGTTGCCAAAGAGTTAACAGGTTGAAGTAGTTCATTGGTGTAAAACTTTGCTTATCAGAAATCTTTTTATTCCATTAAAGGGTTTTTCATTAACATATCAATATCTGTTTTTTTCTTTAATTTTCGAAATATTTTCTGAACAGCTTTGTAAGATCAAAAAAAGATCATTATTATGATAGCCTTGTATCCTCTGCTATGCAACAAAGCTTAAGCCCTTGCCAACTGTTTGCTTTTATCTTCTAACAAATATTTCATCACTCTGTCAACAAAGTCCATTTAGAATTCTACATCAATCACCTCACAACAACTATTTGTAGTAACAAGGGGGCACAGAATCTATGAAGAAATATAATTATGCTTTTATTACAAATTTTATTTGAATATGACCAATGTAACAAGTAAATCATGAGTGGAAAATATATGCATAGAACCTGCAAAATGAACAAACCGGGAACTCAGCTTACTAGTGTTTCTGTACTAGTGAAGGAACGATGAACGATGTCCCTGAATGAAACCTGAAACCTGAAGATGTCAGCTCGATGAAGAAACCGGTCGAGAAATAAAATTATCAATGGAAAGGTACTTAATTATTTTTTTCAATGCTTTACAAGCATTCCACTAAGTTAAGCTTGATAATATTCATTTATTTTTTATTTTAGATTCAGCCTGAATAGAGCCGCCTGGTCGCTAGAGTAAGAGGTCCTATAAATTGTGACTACAAATTTGTTAAATTGTCACTTTTCAAAGATTTCAAAGTATACTTTATTTGGTGGTATCAAGTTATGGGGTCTTATTCCCTTAATTCTTTCTGTCCTCTACACGCATGAGATACCTCGAGTACTGAAATTAATGCAGATGACGCCTTCCTTTGATTTCTGGGGATCTCTACAATACTTTTATGCCTTCTTCCTTACAGAGGGTATTATAGTTTCTCCGTACATACATGTGCGATCTCTATTTTAACTTATGAGCGTTGAAACTTAAGTGTATGGGTGTGGATTAACTCGAAGATTATTTCCAGTAACAATATTTCCAATAACAACTCAAGATCCCAATTGTAATTCACGCCCGCCTGGGGACACGGGCTCGCCGATCTCTTCGCTTAATGGCCATCTGAATCTTAACCAGGAAAAAATCGGAAATCCAAGCTATGGGTTCGATTCTAGGATGCCCCGAAGTCGGATTTTCCCCCATAAGAATGCATGGGGTCGACGTTTGACAATCTTTAAAAAATACTTCCCGGGCACGTAGTACAGTAAGACCCCGCTTAACGCTGTTTCAGTATAACGCGGTATTTTTGGGGTTCCCCTGAAATGCACACTATATATTGATACTTGTTGCATATGTGTGCAAAGGAAACGGCCATGCACCAACCAAAAGCGGTTCAATGTATAGCGACGGTGTATACTGGGCATCTTTTTCAACGATCTTTTGATAGTTTATCTAGAATAAAGGTTTCATCTGTATTCTCCGAAGTCGGAGCATACCCCCTTCACAAGCCATGTGATTGAGGAAATGAAAAAACGACTTTCCATCTGGATTGATGATGAATTTGAACGTAAAATGCCATTAAGTCAAGTAATTATAATGGAAAATGCGAGAAAAATTTTTAGCTATATTCAGAATGAGAAAGGCGACACCAGTGAAAATTTTGTCGGTAGTCGAGGGTGGTTCCATCGATATAAAAATAGAATCAATCTTCAATCATAACATACACTACAACTGGAGAAGCGGCAAGTGGAGGTACAAACGCAGCTCTGCATTTCCAGAGGAATTAAAAGCAATCATTGAACGTGGGAATTATCCTCCTGAATTAGTTTTCAGTTTTCATGAAACGGGTCTTTTTTGGAAGAGAATGCCAAAACGTACATTTTTGTTCCGTGAAGAAAAGCGAGCAACAGGATTTAAGGCTGCAAAAGATCTTTTAACACTCCTGCTGGGTTGTAACGCTAATGGAGACTTTAAAATAAAACCACTGCTTATCTATCATTCCAAAACCCCAAGAGCAATTCAGGGAATTAGGAAATCAACTTTACCAGTAATTTGGGAGTCCAATATAAATCTTGGATCACTATGAAAGTTTTCCAGAAATGGTTTACTGAACATTTTTGCCCGTCTGTTAAACGTTACTTTAAATAGCTATAGTCCGTTCCACAAAAGCTGGCAGTACGGGAGGCTTACTTAAGAAGAAACGTTCAAGAAAGACGTAGTACAGATCATGCGCCCTCCCTGCTATATAGGTCGATCAGATAGAGCGAATAAAATAAGGGAAATAGATGCGAAAACCGACCGTTTTAAAAATTCGTTTTTCCCTCGAACAATACGAGAAAATAACCTTCTATAGTCCGTTCCACAAAAGCTGGCAGTACGGAGGCTTATGGGGAAATAAATGCACGTAAATTCCCATAAGGGAGTAACCTAGCCTCTACCGAGCCGTCAGTTAATTATTTCTGAGGTACTTGTACGGATAAAATTAATATTTTCATCATAGTTTGGTGGATTTCTTTCCAATTTTTTGGTGAAATGTGGATAAGGAAGAATTATTCTACATATTGACGGAGATTTCTCATCATTTTAACAAAAGAAATAAATTTTATAGCGGAATGAAAAAAAAATGGTCGCCTTACCAGCCGTGAACAATACTAAAACTGCCATTTCTCTCATCCTATTTAACGTAAAGTGCTAGTTTTTTCTTAGATTACTCTTTATACTTTATAAATACATAAAAGTCGAAGTATATTAATTTTTGAAAGATGACATTTTAGTAAAAAATAATTTAAGTTGAACGCAACCTCCGAAAAATTGGATCGTGCAGTCAAATTTATACATCGCCTAAAAATTTTTTGTTTCTTACGTTACGAAAAACTTGTCGCGAGTGAAATTGAGTATTATGTACATAATGTACTTTGAAAAAAATCAACAGTTTCCTATGTGTCACGGGTTCGATTCCAGAGCGTCCCGTAATCTCGATTTTCCCCGTTAAGAATGCATGGGGCCGTTTTTCAAATAATTTTAAAAATACTTCCCATTAAGCTAGAACAATGAGATTTCATAGCGCTATAGTCATCATGCATTTCTACGAAAAAATGCTATTTTATACGTACAACTGGTCATGGGTTCGATGCCAGGAGGTGAAATATTTTCAAATTTCGAAAAATCGTAGCACCCCTAATATCGTACATAGATCATTCAAACTTTCTACCATTATAGATACGTATAAAATGTACCTTTAAAAAAATTAACAGGTGCCTATGAGCCATGGGTTCGATTCCAGAGAGACCCGTAATCTCGATTTTCCCCGTAAGAAATACATGGCCATATCCAATGTTGAGAAATTTCGAGTAGTTTTCTACTCTTCAGAATGTTCTTCCACAAAGTAACGCCGAAGAGAAACATCGTAAGCTGGTAATATCTTCTGGGTAATCAGGTTCTGGCAAAAAGCAATGAATGCAAATACTTGGGAGTAACTTTTACTAAAGATTTACAATGGGGGCCTCACATTAGTAGCACAGTTAGCAAAGCATAAAGGGCGCTGCATTTCGTTATCAGAGGTATAGGAGAAGGTAGCTCCAGAAAATTACCATACAAAGCTTTAGTCCGGCCCATCTTTAGTACGGGACAACAGTGTGGGATCCACATCAGACGCATAAACGAAATCCAAATGGTACAGAGAACGGCAGCGCGATATGTTCACAAAAATTTTAAAAGGACTGCAAGCGTCTCACACATGCTAGAAGAATTAGGGTGGGACTCATTAGAAACTAGAAGGTATTTAGATTAGGGAATCTTTATAAATCATACTGTAAGGAGCCGTAGTGGGTTGAGATCGGCGATAGATTAAAGGAGCCTATTATAGCAGGATGGACCATAGATATAAAATCGAACCCCTGACTCAGAAGACTAATTTAGGAAAATATTCTTTTTGTAATTGGAGTATAGAGCAATGGAACGCATTGCCTGCGAAAATCTTTGAGCTATTCCTTCCTCGTGTGCAAACTTTTAAGGCAAAGTGTGAAGGCTGGAACTTTTTTGCAATACGCTAACTATGGAACACTCAAAGATTAACTCATAACTTGTACACTTTTTCTTTCCCAACTATAAATCCTTCAGTTATCCCTAAATAACGCAAATTTCGAAGGATTAGATATAATATACTTGCATCAAACACTCTTTCGAGTTCGACTTGTTTTCCGTCCCTATGCCCACCGCCTGAGTGTGCTGCTGACAATGATTAGGCAGAGGGGGAACCCTGTTTAGAAGCACAAAATTTAAGAAAATATTTTAGGGAAACGGTGATATGTGATAGAATTAAAATTTCATTTAAAACATTTTAACTAAAACAAAAGTACGTAATAAAACATTTTTTATGAAAGCATTAACCAAATTTATCGTATTTATTAGCGCTTATTTACTTCGCATTCGTACGGTGTGCATCCTAGCGTCATTAATTTTTGTTGGATTCCTATCACCAAATTTTTGAAGTTTGTGCAAATGGCAGCCATTGAAAGGGCTGTCAAATTTCAAAAACATTATTTTGGGAAAAGCTCGTTTAAAATTTCAGTTATGAATATCCTTGATGGATATGGATGGATTCATATACTTACGGCTAATATCTGATAGTCCACTGAAACTGGTGTACTGGTGAAAACCTTTTGATGCTCTTTCGAGACGAATGCCGGAAAAACCCGGCGGGAATTTTCCAGGCTCAGAATACGAATGCCGGATTTTTCCGACGGCAGTACATATCGTGAAAGGGTGCTGATGCAAAGGATTATGGTTTACAGTCTAACCTTTCCGACCTTTTTCTAGGGAGTTTCAGACCTTTTACCTTAAAAGAAACCTTGCCTTGGGGGTAATTAAGCCCTTTTACCAGCATGGTGCCGCTGCAAATTAATCTTTATTGCAATAGTTTTGCTAAATATTTAAACTAAGAAATAATTGTTTATATTGCCTTGGAAAAGAAAACCTTGTAATTTGACGACTTTGTACAATTTTTAAACGAAATTTTATCGCAAATAATAAGGTAGTTAATGAGTAACTCAATTTCATCATTATCATTTAGGTTTCACGCTATATAGCTTAAAATTGGCGTTAGAATTTCGTTTAAAATTACTACATAGTCAACGAAATGCAAAATTTTAATATTCATTGCAATATTTGCAAGTAGTCCTACAAAAGCTATACGAAACTACTATTGTATTAATAATGGTCAATCTTCAAAGCAATGCTGTAAAAGAGAAAGTGGATTACCCGCGGACAGTGTTCATAATTGCCGTTGCTGAGGGTAGGCTATGGCACCCCGCTGGGAAAAGGGTACGCTGTATACCTGGCAAATACAGAGTAGCGAAAACGCTCCGTATCACAGGGAAGATTTTCAGAAAATGTCTCCGTCTCGAAAGGGCTAGTCTTTTTTTCTATTTTTTTTAACTGAATACTTTACTCTACGAAATTTTCGTCTCTCCCGTGCTCTGCTGCAGCAATTCTTCCTCGTTAACCTCTCGCGGTCATAGTTGTTGGCATGAAATTGCATTCCCGCACAATTTATATCTATAATTCTTCCATTATCTCAATCACAAAAATAGAAAGCTGCCTTAAAAACGGCTGATGATCTGTATGCAGCGAGTTTAATAATATTTTTTTCTGTAATTTCTGAGACGGGGCATACAGACGAATTGCAGTTTTCCTTCGCATTAACCTATGGTCAAAGAAAGAGTTATCACTCCGAGTTCAGCTGCATCGGCTTAAGAAGTGGGCTTTTAAATATTTCGCATAACGATCTGAAACTTTGTAACCATGTTCTTTAAATTATATATTATTTTTAAAAAACAAAAAAAATCGATTTCTTCGACTTAGTCGTTTCAACTTAATATAATGAGTATTAATAATAGCAATTTTTTTCGAACATAGAATTAGTTAGTAAGAAGTTATTCTAAACCAGTGATTCCCAAAGTGGTCTAAATCGACCCCCAGGCGTCTACGACAACTTGGAAGGAGTCGACGTCAGCGAAAATCAAATTTGGGGGTCCATGAAATGAAAATGAGGGTCCACGATAGTCGATCTCAACATACTGTAATGCCTCATTGAGGTCTTACCCTCGCCTGGTCCTTCACCACTTCACCGACAACGGAGGGACGCGTGCTTAATGACTCTTTTTCCACTTCCTGTTTTCCATTTTACATTATTTGCCGCTTAGCTCTTGTCTCCTATTTTTCATCCCAATTGCCCTTGGTTTCAAGCGTCCTCCCTCTGCACATCCCTCCGACCATGTTCTTTCCGGAGACCCATCGGCAATTCCTATAGTAACACTTCTAAACTTTTATAACCCCTTTTCTACGGCCGCACTACGTAAATTCCGCCCCCTGCTAGAGTCGGCCCCAAAAGTACGGCATCAGTATAAATAGGAGTCTTGCTCTCTCTCGTCCATCGACCAAGTGCGACACTCAACCTCTCCGACGCCAAAGTCGCACACCGACACATCCGACCGAAATCCCTAGAAAGAAGCTCCCGTAAAGAGAGGTAAATAAAAAAATCTTTTTTTCCTAAAATGCGAGTGCTTATTTCATCGGTACCCCGACAACCCGAGGCAAGAACCCGTTTTATTGTGTCGTCCCTTTATCAAAGGGGCGACACAATACACAAATTTCACACCCACAAACTTGCCCACAGATACAATATTCATGGGAATTTCCTCAATTTAGTGTCCAACTTTCTAACAAACCGATCGCAATTGGTCTTTCACGCTCGCTCCAAATCAAAGTGGGCTACGGTCACCTCCAGCGCCTTAAACCCCAATTTATTTAATCAATTTTTCGACGATGCTGTGTCACCACTTCCTTCAGAGGAAGACATACTATTCTATGCTGACGACTGCAAACTCTTAAGCAGAGTGACCAGCCTCACAGACTGCCACAATTTCCCGATAAAAATTAACAAAGTGGCCGATTGGTGTGCGAAATGGAATCTAAATTTAAACATTAGTAAATGCCACACTATGTCAATTAAATGGAGTCGTCCTTCCTAGAGTCGCATGCCAAAAGGATCTGGGAGTTAATTTTGACAGTAAACTCGCATATACAGAGCATAACAAGAAAATGAAAAATCACGCAATGTCCCTACTGGGCCTCGTTTCACAGACATTAATGACCCTTTAGCTCTTTCATACTTCCAACTCTATCCTTCTCCTATCTGGTCTCACATCTCTCCCAATTAAACAGAATCACCAAATCTTTTCTCAAAATTGTCAAAGCTAGGGTTCCCTCCTTCCTTCTTATAAATCTGTCTTTCCTTAGAATCTCTTTCTATCACTCGTACAAAGCAGCACCCCTTCTTATACTCACTTCTTCATTCCCTTACTGTCTTTCCCCCTTAATTTCTCTTCTCAATTTTTGGGTTGCTAACAGGTTGTCATCTCTGCTTCATCACTCCTAGACTTTCAATCTTCAAGAGCTCCCTCTTTTTTCGACTTCCATCTCTCCAAAATGCACTTCCCTCTTCTGTCCATCCCTTATCCTATCTAAAAGGGCATTTATAAAATCAGGTGTTACCCACACAAGCTTCCTGTAATTGTCTGTTAAATATACTATTTACCTATAATTGATGTTATTGATATTTGTTTGTCATCTAATTATATATAATTTTTACTGTAGATTTTGTCTCTGTTAATTGGCAGATATACGATGTACGTGATGAATATATATATATTATTGCATTAGAAGTTTCATGTAAACCTATTTTCTGAATAAGGATCATGGAATTCATGCGGGAAAAGAAATTGTGATGAAAAGCTGTGAAATGAAATCGAGAGGTTTGCGGAAAATCTTCGCGTTCGTTCATACGAATGTAGGCGAATTATAAAAACTATAAACATAGAATGCACGGAGTGCTTCGACCATACCACTCGGAGAGGGGAATTCCTAGAATCACTCTCATAACCCTCAACGATGAACGCAGCCCTTGTTCCCAGAGGCTGTCAAGAGTTGATGTGTTTCAGTATTTACGAGACAATTAGAGGAAAAGCGTAATGGAGGAAACCTCCAGACGCGTTATAAGCACGTCTCAGGGCCACCCATGGATATGGTTAACGAGCGAACGCGTCCACCAACGCTTCGAACGCACGGGGAAAACAATCATGTACTCGGGTGAATCTCGTTTTCGCCCAATTCGCGAACTCGAATAGAATATAAAAACAACTGACAAATGCGCCTCTGAACTACATCGGTGGTAGTGCATAAGTGAAAGGTGTGGAATTCGACGGTACGTTAATTTATTAAAGTATGAACATATCCAAAATAAACTAAAAGAAAACGAGCAAAGAAACAACACTGAAATTCACAATGAAAAGTCATATCAAATAGCTAATGGCTCATAAAAATGTCACATATATCCACCTTGAACTAAGTAAGAATTAATCATTTACAGAAATTCATTAAAACTGGAATAGATGAATTGTTGATCCCAAACGCTGTGACTGTTATTTTATTTATGCTGTACCCGTTCACACGTTGATGTGAAAAAGAATTTCCCATTATTTTCTTCGGCTGGAAATTAATTATATTTCTATTTATTCACGTATTAATAAATTCGAAAGTTATATTGACTGCATTTTTGTATTTATTTGAATTCGCTGGTGTAAAATCAAACGTCGAATGCATTTATGTTCTTTTCGTAATTTGAATCAATTTGTTGGAATCTTAAATGAAATGCATACGTATTTAAAATATTTTATATTTTAATATAATTTGTAATATTTAAACAGTAATTGAAGAACTATAAATTCTGCACAAATGGGGTCAATTTATGTATCGTACTTCTATTTTTCCCATAGAAAATCCATTTGCAATTTGAATGGCAGATATTCGCGTTGGAAGGTTATTATAATGAAATCATATGTACTCTCTACATTACTTTCATTCGGTATAAAAGAAAATATATCATCACAGTACTTTTTCAGTTCAGATATGCTAAATTATGGGCTACTCTACACTTCGCATCACGCAATTCTCAAAGAAAAAGCATATTCAGCTGAAGACCACCTATAAATAAAATTCAGTCTCATCAAATACCTAAAATAAGTTTAAATTTTTATAATAGAACAAAATTGTTACCAACGTAGGTAACGTCATCAACTCACAAAGAAGCAGTTCATATAATTTCTTGAATTTACTACGATATCATTTTCATTAGATATCGAAAACAGTACTCCGCGATATATATGTATATATACGTTGCTATAAAAAAACATCATTTGAAAACTGGAATAAATTCTCAATGCGTTCTTATGAGAAAATTCAACAATAGCATCCGTGGAAACTAAGGAATAGTTTGTTTATAGCCTCACAATTCATCAAAATTATCATTTAAATTTATCCGAAGTCTCGTAATTTCTGATCGTAAACTATATCTCATGACCAAAATATGAAACTTTATTCAATTTACGTTCTTTTACTTTTAAATACATACGTTGGTTATTTCTAATTTAATTTTGCAAAAGAAAGGAAGCATGCAAGTGATAAAATTGTCGTATCTTATGGTTACCTCGCTGCGACTGCATAATTTTATACGTACGGCTTTCGTTACTACAGGTAATGCTTTAGGAATACTAACCGTCATGGTATAAAGGTGCAAGATACAAGGAAGGAGTGCGGGTTAGGCGAGGTGAGAGCCCGCCAAGGAGCAAGCTCCGCGAGTGTCCGTCAAAGAGAATGAGCTCCGGTCGGACAGGGATGCTGGGATGGTTAGGATCCATTCCAACGGAGTTGGAAAATGAGTACGTCAAAGAGCGAGCTCCGGTCAGTCAAGGTTGAGAAGGAATTGGATCCCTATTCCTTGAAACATATCCCTTATATACAGGAGCGAGGAGTTGTTCTTTCTACTCAAGGTGTGTCCTTCCTCAATGCCCACAATGGATGGTGACCCCATCCCCTATGACACATAACTCAATCACCATCGATACATTCTAGGGCTTTGTCTCCAAGTTATATCTTGCAGGTGGCGAGGTGCGGATGGTACTGAGGAGTCGCCAGAGTTTGGACAATACAATATTTTCTAAGGCTTTGTCTCCGTGAGTTATGCTTCGCAGCAGATGGCGCTGAGGCGTTGGCAGAGTTTAAACAATTACAACATGATTGAAATTTACATGTTTTTCTTATGGGAACAGATTTTCCCTTCTGGAGTCGAACTGAGAACTCCGATTTAAAAGAAAAATTTCAAAATCCTTTCCGAGAATGTAACTAATGATTTCCCGAATTTTCACGACGATTATATATATGCATAAGATTTATCTTCTCACGTGTTATGACGTACAAATCACAGTGGAATTAAGTCGAAGACGTAAAGTAAATTTTCGAAAATAACATTGGATAGACAGATCTACTGGCCAAGATCTAAATGATAATAACCATGAATGCATCATTGATTTACCGAGAAATAAACTGACCTCGGTCGTATCCTCTGCAACCCGAATACAGGAGAGCGATGAATCACAAGCAATGCCGCATAAATCGACTGACGCTTCTGTTTTGGTTTATCACCAAGAACGCTTTCCTCATTGGTCCCATCCTTTGCCCCGCCTCCGACCACAGCTTCCCGCGCCACGGGAAACTCGCGTAACGAATATCACACATACATGTGGAAGCAAGTGAACGACATAGGAAATGGATACATACGCGGCGATAGGGGCAAGCTCGTTTTTTTATTACCACAGATGAACTATGAATTTCTTTCGCTATAATTATAGGCGAAAACTGTAGATTAAACGATAGTAGTATATTCAACACAAGCAGAAAGATGGCTTTTAAAATTTTCTGTGACAGCTATATTATCATTCCGAAGACGGCAGATTATGTAGCTAATGGTTTTACTTCCGGTTATTAAATGTCTGAACTAAAGGTGCCATT